>BSAI01000201.1:8772065-8879129 GCA_036245035.1 Adrianichthys oophorus | reverse complement strand
TTACTGACTGGAAATTGCATTCTGACCCAAAATGCATTGAATCAAACTACAAATTTAAGGCACCTGACACTGCAAAAGACAAAATATGCATATATTAATAAGCGGCATTAAAGATTCTGTGTTTTGTGTCTCATAAAATTTAGATCACAGTTTTTAGACTGTTCTTTTGCAGCTTTTTTGAGTTAATGAAACAGACTAGTTACAGTGATAAAATAGAATAAAATAAAAAAAATCTCTTGACCAGATAGAAACACATCAGTTCATGAAGCTTTGCAATTGGATTAGCTCCGAGCCTAATTTGTTTCTTATCGTGTGTATACTGAACATTAATAGTCAGCGATCTGCGTTTCACTCTTAAGTATTAAATTTGCATTTGTTCTAAAGGCTGCTTCATTAGTGCAGTTCATCCTTATTTTGAGCTTGTTCACAGTTAATTAAAGCTGTACAAATAAGTATTAATATGCAAAAAAGAAAATCGCAAAAAAGTCATTGGGCAGTAATCTAAGATTTATCCTAGGATTGTTTTTCTGTCAAATTATTAGAACATGGCATATTCGTTTCTTGCCAAATTGCTACATATTCACATTAAATATATTAGTGTTCATTTGTAGAGAAAAACTGGATATTCTACCTTAGAACAGCTATTTTGCATTTGCATTTGAATGACTTTCCTTTCGTCAGAGCTGCAGATTGGAAAATACATGACCAGCTACAGACAGATATCGTCCTGCAGATTAGTTAAAGTAATAAATTGTGTAAAATACCAGATTTTAATTTATTTTTAACTGAGGGCCTTCTTTACTGATGAAAGTGGCAACTAGACCACTAAAATTGACTATATTATTCAACAACTAAAAGCTTAAAAGCCAACATCATAGAAGGGAAGATGTGTGTCAAAACATGTTGGCTCAGTTTAGTAAATGGCTAAAACCCTAAAATAAAGTAATATTGGCTTAAACCCTAACTACCTAACTGTTTGTAAAACACTGTGGTAAGGCTGATGATAAAAAAGTGTACTTGTATCTGCACTATAATGATTTTTTTTTTTTCACATTTTTTTCAGAGTGGTTTATAATTTAAAGCCCCTTATTTATAGATTAATTCAGATAATTGGATTAATGTGCTGGTTGAAGCAATTTTTAGGGGTACACGGTCCGCTGTCAAAATGTCAATTTAAATTAAATGTAATTTATTTATTTAAATGTTATTTAATCAAGTTGCAAAGAAGGTTGGATGCTCTGGCAAATATGGTAACGCGACTAACAGGTTACTAACAAGGTTGGGAGTTAGAGGTTTTGTGAATACGCTAACGCGGCTAACGTGTAGTGGTGTCAGACTGTGTTTTTTATGTACCTCTAACACGGTTGGGAGTAAATAAGGGAGTGTAAATACACAAATGCTTCTAATGTGTCATAAACAAGTTCTAGAATAACTCTGAACACAATAAAAAAGTCTGACAGACTGATGAATTCATCTCTGACTCTTTTTTTTTGCCTACTGTGCCTCATATTTTAGTACGCTTTATACGTAAGAAAAGTCCAAAAACATTCATTAATTGTAAACCTTGTAATGCAGTTCTTTCTGTGTGTGGAAAACATGGTAAGCTAAAGTTTAATGTGTGTCTTATTTGACTTTCTGGTATAGCCTAGGCTGAAATTTTTTATTTTGCTTTTTAGTAATATTTTTACTACAACAAATAACTCATAAAATTCAGCTAGTTTGACAAGTCTTTAATTGTAATTCCAGCTCTCTTTTGACTGCCTGTACATTTTAAAGATCCTGCCTAAGTTACAATCTGTTTCCGCTTCCCAATCTGTTAAATCTATGGCTCCATTTATCAGTGGTCAGGCGAGACGGAGGGAACCGCCCTGAATGAGCTGGCATGCTTTTTTTAAAAAGAGGCTAAATCAAACTTTAGCTGTCCTTTTCTGTTCCACAATGAGCAGATCTGCAGCATTTATCAGCCTGTGGTGGATTTTTTTTTCAATCAGCAAGCTGTTTGATGACACAGCACTGTCAATGGGGACTTTATCAGCAGTTTTTTTTTTTTTCTTACTAGAATAAAATAAAAAATGGGCTGCACGGTGGCGCAGTGGTTAGCGCTCCTGCCTCACAGCAAGAAGGTTTCCGGTTCAAGTCCTGGCTGGTGGACCTTTCTGTGTGGAGTTTGCATGTTCTCCCCGTGTATGCGTGGGTTTTCTCCGGGTACTCCGGCTTCCTCCCACCATCCAAAAACATGCTTCACAGGTTAATTGGTTACTCTAAATTGTCCGTAGGTGTGGATGTGAGTGTGCATGGGTGTGTGATTGTGGCCCCTGCGACAGACTGGCAACCAGTCCAGGGGTGTACCCTGCCTTCGTCCATGAGTAGCCGGGTTAGGCTCCGGCAACCCTGTGACCCCGAAAGGGATAAAGCGGATTGGAAAATGAATGAATGAAAATAAAAAATCCCCACAAAACATCAAAGTTAATAGAGGATGATTTACATTATTTTTTGGCTCATGGCTGGTCCATTTGTAGCCACGCATCAATCATAGAAGAATATTTGGAAAGCTAGACGCTCCGAGGCTATTATGCAATCATGCTTGCTTGCATTTGGAGATGGGGGAATTTAGAAAGCTATTTTCAGATTTCATAATTATTGGCTTAAATGCAAGATGCTAATGTCATTTTTTTCAAATAATAATGTTTTGTTTTGATGGAAATTGTTCAACTTGTTATTTGAGACTCTTGCTGACATTTTGGATGCTTGTTAAAATTTGTGAACTTATAGAAGTGTGTTTACAGGTCATGCATTATA
This sequence comes from Adrianichthys oophorus, assembly GCA_036245035.1. NCBI lineage: Eukaryota > Metazoa > Chordata > Actinopteri > Beloniformes > Adrianichthyidae > Adrianichthys > Adrianichthys oophorus. Next base: position 8,876,330 of record BSAI01000201.1, on the reverse strand, counting down.
AATAGGCCCCTCTTCCCATTCCTGCTTTTTGCTACTCTTTGCCCATAACTTGAGTTTTGTTCCACTGATATGACACAGGTAAATTTAGAATCGGTGCTCACACTGCCCTCAGCAAAGTCCATTCAAGGGACCACTTCCAATGAAAAGTCTTTGAAAACACGCTTCGCCCATGGGCGTTTCGGGCTCCTATATTCAAACTACGCAAGTTTCTACAATTGTTTTCAAACATCACGTACAAAACCAGAAAGTTAAACCAGGACAAACTTTAACCAGAGACTTGGGTTTTCTTGTGATGTATGGATGGCGTCCCTTTTTAATTCACCGTAGTGCCAAACATTGATCGTGGAGGAGAAATTAGACATTCTATGACATCAGATTTTTCATATGTCAGAATGAAGCTGCGATAGAAAAAACCTGGAGAAGATTCACAAGATTTGCACCGCTTCAACATTTCGCACCAAGCCTCTTCCAAATGTAGGTGGCGAATGCACGCTTAGCTTGTTCTTGAACACGCCTATCATGACTGTTGTGGTCGTATCTTAAAAGTTAGTTATTCTGACGTGAAAAACAGGAACGAACCATGCTTATTTTATTTTGGTAAGTTGACAGAGTGGACTTATTTCTTGTGTGTCTATATTCTTTACTATAAGAAGCAATGGTTATCAACCTTAAAGCTGATTTTTTTTTCATTTCGATTTTTTTTTGTCATTTTGCTCCACTGTATGATAGGATAGACCCAGTTAAGCAGTTCAAAACTTGCATTTTAAGATTTCCAGTAGTGGCAAATAAAGATGGAACCAAATAAAATTAACACAATCAATCCACTTTTGCTAGAAAACAACTGCTTTGAAATCTTATAAAGGTTATAAAACAAATCATACATCTTTTACTTCAATTAAATTATAAGATTTTATCTTGAAGCTTAAAAACCCAATTTTGCCCTTACTGAATGTCTCACTCTAGCTCCTTTCCTCTGAACTTCACCTCCTGTTTAAGACCTTTTCTGCAGCCCATTCATGCAGTGGCAGCATGCAGTGGTCTCATGCAAGAGGGCAGAAGATGTTTCATTTAGCAAAGGCTGACAGAAAACCTTTGTGTTCAGATTTTTATGTGCTAATTTATCAAGGTACGGGCCACAAGTTGCTTTGCAAAACTACATACATTCCTTCTAAAACTCAGTGGGCAATTGATGTCGAAATGACGTTAAATCAACGTCGAAGCTCGACATCAGATTCAGGTCAAAAACAAGTTGAATGTGCAAATCAAACTGACATCAAAACTTTAATATCAGTTTGACATCTTGATATTTACCCTTTTTTATGTCAATTGAATTTTTTATTTGGACCAATAAATTAATAAAACTAACAAGTGAGGTATAAAACATACAATACATGGTTTATTGGAATATATATACTCAAAACAACCATTTGTTGGTTGAACATAAGAAAATATGGGGAAGGATTTTCATCTAAATCAAATGTGTTATGCATTTATGTTGGTGCAGCATAATTATGAGCTGGCCTCTGCAGGGTGTCTGCATTTCGCCCACGAAAACAAACACACCAAGCCTTTACAAAAGATGCACGTGCAGATTGTGCATATGAAATGAAAGTGTTTTGTTGATCAGCACGAGTTACGTGGAGAAAGTGGGTATGCATGTGTTAGCCTAGGTGCGGTGCTGGAAGGGGCTGTTCTCACTTATCTACGTCACATTGTGGGGACCCGCTCATTATTGTGGATTGGGAGGGGCTGTTGCTCAGAGAGCTGGATTTCAGAGGAATAATCGGAAATGTGTGAATGGATCAAAATACCGCTTTGGGGTTCTTTTTCGTGAGGAATGAACATTATTAACCCATAAAAGCTCAAAAAGTCGATTTTGCATTATATAGGCCCTTCAAAAATGAGCCATGAATCTATTTTCAAAGAAAGTTAATTTTTTGTAATGGAATTATGGAAGTAAATATACTTTTTCTTTGATATTCACATTTGTTGAACAAAGGTCTGTTTGTGTGTACATGAAAAACTTTTGAAAAATATTTATCTCTGTTATATTAGGTTGTATCTAAAAAATATATTTTTATTCAGTTTTCAAGTCTCACTCCCATCATCTTTTAAGCAATTTAAAAACTATTACTTGTGGTCTTTCAGTTATGGTGATGCCATTTTTTTACTAAAATAATTTTTAAAAAGGCCCGTTTTGGTTTTTTTGGACATAGTTTCTGCAGAGCACCATAAATTCATTTAAAAATCGCAGGAGTTTTGGGCAGGATTGTCTGCATGGAGTAAGCCTACCTCCACTTCCCACCATCCCTTTGTTTACACTCTCTCCCGCTAGCTTACAGAACCTCACGCCCAACTTAACATTACTGGTGCAACAAAAACAGAGAGCAATATTGGCACCATCCAGCCACACAATTTTGACACAGAAGATGCAAATGGATCTGGATGGTGACATATGGACGCGTTAAAATGCAGCAAAGCAGGGAGCTTGTGGCCTGTCATTGCAGGTTCTACGTCACAGCTTCAAGCTTTTCCCAACTGCAGTTTTTGGTCTGCTCCTGATTTACAATGATTTGAATAAAGAAATACTCAGAAATGCTATTTTAAATTTTATTTATCTATGTTCTCCATTGTCAGAAAAAAAAAAAAAAAAACACTAAAAACATGATTTTTATCTGAGTGTGTCTTTAGGTAAATTATGTTTTTTGTATGTTTTTTATTGTATCTTACTTAATCTGAAAATTCAAGGCATTCTTTTGTTTACATAACTTGTTAAAAGTACTTTTTTGTAGTCAGTTATTGTCATACACTGGAGTGTACAGTTCTCACCATTAAGCTTTTGTGGAATGGAGTTTTTTATCAGAAATTCTACACAGTTAATAGAAAGTAAGGGTTACATCATTGCAAAAAAACATATGGCCAGTTGCATTACCAAAATTATTTAATAATAATTGTCTTTTATGTGCTTTTAAACTCTATCAACATTTATTTTTCTTCTCTCATATTCCCCAAGAGTATATTCCTCTGCATGACTTTAATGCTCACTATTTTTAACTGACTGATCTTATCGACATGTTAAGCAGATGTCTTCCGTTATCCGTTTGTTGTTCTTCCCTTTTCGATTGAGACTTTTTCTCATTGCTAATTCTGCCTTTGATCACTAAAGTGTGGGATGTGAAACATGGTTAACTCAGGAAAAAAAAAAAAAAAAAAGCAAGATTTGCTTCAAATTAGCACCAAATTGAGACGGTTTCTTGGGGGGGAAATGGCAGACAGTCTCAGGAAGCTGCTCTGCTCTTTGGCGACCTGTTTTTAAAGTCTTGTGCTCTATACCGCCTCACCTATGGCCATCTCCAGTCCGTGGCAGCTTTATCATTTGCTCATACATCATATGCTTCTTGCAAAAAGCAAGTGGTCAGGCTCAGATTTATATCAGAGAACTAGCTGCAGTCTGCATGCATCAGCACAAGTGACACAAGAAGATAACAGTGACAAAATTAATGCACACCCAGATTTAGATAATACCAACACAGGAAGATAATTTCCGTGTCCTATATGGACAAATATCAGCATAAGCTCATAAAATCCGATCTGTAGAGTCATGTAAGCAGGCAGTGCAACACCTAAATAACTATCCCGGAGAGGCGAGGTTTTATTTGACCATTTACTGTAGACACAGAGTTGTTCCCTGATTTTTTTTTTTTTTTTAAGTCAGCACGTCCAAGCAGTCGGATGGAAAGCTACATTGCCACAATGCTCAGAATTTGTAGATGTGTTTGGCGCAAGATGATTAAAATATAGAAATTTTAATAACATTAAAAAAATGTCTTTTGTGTAACTGAGGCGACAGAGGAAAAGAACATCAGCATCTCTCCTTGTTGCTGAGCTCACCATGCCCTCTGTCTGGTAATAGCTTTTCAGTCAAGCCTTTGATTAGAGAAAAAGGAAACTAGGACATGGGATCAAAAACATTGTCGAATATGTTTTTTAAGGGAGGCTGTAAACTTTGGTCTTTAAAACTTAGATTTAGCCATAGGATGGTTGGATGAGTTGTCCCAGCTTCTTCTTTTGGTAGCTGGGTAAGCTCCAGCGACCCCACGACCCCAAATGAAAATAAAGTGGGTTTAGTCAATGGATAGATGGAAATGTAGGTTTGTGTTCTATCAACGTTTAGAAGGCAGATGGGAGGGATCATTGAGGCAGAATCATGCTACGTTTACAGCAATGCTGCATGTTACAGCAATGCACATTCTTGAACGCTTTTGGCATGTGGTGTTCACATTGGACTGTTGCGACCTGAGACTAGCGCATATGCCTGTTAGAAGAGGTTTTGTGTAAAATCTCGAAGTGTTGCAATTCTTGCTCCATGCGTTTTCTTTCACACATCTGTTCTGATATCAAGACTAGTAATCACTTCTCCATGATAAATCATCAAACAGTTGGCACAGACGCCATCTTTTCATCACTTGCAAATCCGAGACCCTGACTAGTCAAAGTTTGACCTGGTTTAACTTTTAGCACAGCGGCCAAACATTTTGTACGTAGAGCCTGAAACCGGACTTAAAAACTTGCGTAGCGATGAATAAATGCGAGAGCTTTGAACGCAAGAGGCAAGCACGGTTCTTCCAGCTGCTAATCTTTCTTAAATTACATTCAATTACAACTATTTTGTCCTGTCCCAGCTGTTAAGCCAAAATCTCCTATAAATTCAGATGTGGGATGATGTGTACATGAATATAGAGTAACTTAATATTTCAAACTACTTGGACAAGGTCAAAATAGATACAAATCTCAATCCTTAGCATTTTTAATCCTTGGTGATTTTTTTCTAAATATTATTTTTTTAACCATGGCAATATTTGTTCAATGACTTCTCATCAAGCTATTTTTGATATAAGTTTTTACAGTAGATTTTCTAGCAGAGGAAAGAGACATATTTAATGTATTTTCAAGGTGAAATTAAACTTGTATTATTGTTGTTTCTTTTTAATATACATTAGTTTTTTGTTTTTTTTTTGGATATGTGTATGTGACGAAATACGGATCCAGCCAAGGTTCTTCGACTTTCCTTAAAAACAGATACGGTGGGCTGCAGAACACACTGATTTGGAAGATGGATTGAAAAATGGATAGCTTGATGAATGAGTCAACATTATGTGATCTATCTTTACATCTTTGTCCCTGAATGTATCACGTTACAAGAAAGCAGCGTAGCATGCCAAAGGAATTCCACTGTTTTCTGCCTTCCTCCTCTGCCTCCAAACTTCTGGCCTTTTTACAACTAGGTTTATGTATATTTCCAGGCATCTTACTGCATGATATGTTATTATAATATCTTTCATATACAGGCAGTGACATGTATTGTGTATTTTTATGTATTTTTGTTGCAATCCATGGTTGTTCCTCACATGCAAATATCAAAATGGAGGAATGTCAACATGAATTTATGTCTGAAGGTAGGAGTGGAATTCAGGCTCATGCATGTGAGGATATGCAACAATTATTCAGATTTTTCATTGAACCATATGTGTGCCAGCTTGATGAATAAGGCAAAACTATGCATGAACATTTCTGCTTTTGTGCTCAACCACAGTTTTACACATGTGGCCCCTCCACTTCAGTGTATTATAAGAGCATTAACATAACAACATTAATGTTTAATCTTAAATGTAATACATGGCCAGAAAAAAAAAAAAAAACTAATGAGATAATGGAATTAAAATTTAATGCAGTTCTTAAAAAAAATAAATAAATAGGTCAAAGCACACAACAATTGTCTGGTCAGCTTCACTGTCTGGTTCAGTATTTAAGTTCAACATGGTGACTTTATGTTGTTTTACTCAAACCATACTGTTTTGTGGGCTGTGCAGGCAAACAGGAAAACCAATCTTTGACATTTGTAGTGTGTGTCTATCTTCTGTAGTGATTTATGAATTAATTATCGTGAAATGCTGAATATGTTTATACATAATTCTACACATTTATTTTTGTAAAATTGTTTTTCTCATATTTTTAAAACTTTAATCTCGGAAACGTTAAAACTTTTTTTTTCACAAGATGACTTTATTCTTGCAAACTAACTACTTTTTTCTTATATCTGATAATGTTTTCTCAATTTTACAACTTTAGTCTCATGAATAAAAATTTTTAAAAAAAATCACGGTTTTAGGATTTTCTTCTCATAAAATTATTACTTTTGATCACATTATTACAACTTTATTCTAAAAAGGATATTAATTCTTTCTCATTATTTTATGACTAACGAATATTTCAAACTTTTTTCTTTATAACTACTTTTTTCTGGCACATTTAGAACTTTTTTGAAAATGTTACCAGTTTATTCTTTAAAAATTATAGTTTTTTTCTGATATTTTACACCTTATTTCCTAAAACTTGTTTTCTTTTATCAACTTATTTCTTTACATTTTAAACCTTGTTTTGAATAATTTTAACACTTAATTTTTTTGTAAAATTATGACCTTTTTGTCACAGTTTTATGACTTTATTTTCCTAATTTTTTAAAAAGAATTTCTCATAACGACTTCATCCTCACAAATAAGACTTTATCTTGTTAGTTCATTTATTTATTTATTTTTGGACCTAATACTCTGTGACAGCCTTCTAGTTTTTTTTGGGGTATCTTTGTTTTATTTTAATGTTGCATCTTTTTTTAGTGCCTGTGATGACTGTAACCCATCTCCAGGCTAGATAAACCTCCAGTAGATGTCTCATCAAGATTAGTGACAAGTGTTGAAGCCTAGTGCATGACATGACCATCTGCAGAGAAGTTGCCAAAAGGGAGGGTGGGAAAAAAAATAAAACTTACAGTTTTAGGCAAATATAAAAAATTCACACATGTGCCTTTTGGAATGAGCACAAATCAGTCACAATATTGCAACAGGGTTTCATGTGCCACCTAAATAGACCAGAGATTCTGCAGCAAGGCATGGTGGAATCAAACTACATTGTCATGCAGTATTCTGTCAGAATTATTCAAATTGTGGCTTGAGAACAAGGATTCTTTGGAGAAAACTCTCAGAGACTGAGCTTTAAATAATAAATTGGAGGAGTAATTACTGAAAAATTACTTGATTGTAAACTATTATAAGCCTCAAAGAAATGCCATTTCCTCAGTGCAAATAGAGATAAACTGTCACGTGAAGTTCATGATGTATTAAAAAATAAGAGTAATTTGGGTCATTTTGATTTAGCTCAGAGCAAGCGGACTATTGACTGTGTGATGTGCCATGCTACCACACAAGTGCAAATTAAGAATTGATTCTCTTTGAAGGGGAAAAAAAATCTGCCCCTCTCCATTTTGTTGTGAGGTTTGGCTGTATCTAGTCTTCACAGAATTTTCAAAGTTCTTGAACTGCAGGGAATTATGTGAGATCTGTGGAAAAGCCTTAGTTGGAGCAGCTCTGGTCCTGTGGGACTTACTGGAAATAAGGAAATGCATGTCAGAGCCATACAGTACAATCCCACTCCCTCAACCATTCATCATTGAAGGGCAGAACATTAGTTAGAGGGAGGTTTAGCAGCTCACAATATGATGGAGAAATGACCCCCAGGGCTTCTCGCTGACGCCAGCTTGCACCGCCCGAACAACTGAGGTTGAAGTAGAACTGGCCCCCAGCCAGTGTCCCCTCCCTGCAGCACAGCTCTTGACCTGCTCTACGAATCACATTCGGGGTGAGACTGGGTAAGACCCACCGAGAGCAAAAGACTTGTACCTCCACTTTATATTTCTGCCTCCATAATTATCCTTAAAGTTTCATCTGAAGTCCCTCTGGACCAGCCAACACACACTCAGCAAAAAGAGACTTCTTTTATGGATATGAGCGGCACTGGCTTGATGAAGAAATGCCTCTGTCTTTATTAAGTTGGACTTTAAACTCTAAATTTACACACGCATTACCACCTCCAAACCTGCTGCTTCAGCATCCTGCTGCCAAGACTCATTGGCATGGCAAGAGTAGACAGCGCACTGTCCAATTTTTTCCTAAGTACATAGAGCCATCCAGTTTTGTTAGAGTAAAACGTGGGCACATCTAAAGCTCAGGGATACTGGCTAATTCATTTTAAAGGCTTAGTGCTAAATCCAGACACATTCAATAAGGGTGTGGTGTTAAAGGGACTATTTTGGGAGCCTAACACAAAGTTATATAGTTATTCTTAATTATATTCTTATCATTTTGCACATGTATCTAGATTTTTTAATTTAAATAATTATCTGTAAAGTAGTTTTTTTCCATATTATATTGCTTTAATTAATATATAGTCACACTCAAATGTAAGTTCTAATTTTATGGTCTAATATCATAGTGGGGTTTATAAGCCGTTTTTAGGCCAAATAAAAAAACCTGTCTTGTTTTCTTGGAAATAGTTTCTGTAGAGCAGCTGCAGATCATTAGAAATTCACCTCTGAGTTGTGGGCAGGACCGTTAGGGTGAAGCGACTCCCCCTCTCCTTCCCTTGTCTTTTAATAAGAGCATGAAGCAGGGAACCTGAGGTCTGCCCAGCTCTTCTCTAAGGTGAATTCTGCCCCCCACTAAAACATGTAAAAAAAAAAAAAACAAGACATACAACTTTGATCTGAGTAGGTCTTTGATAATAAAAGTAAATTAACCAAAAAAAAAAAAAAAAAAACTGACAAAAAGCTTTAACAAAATTCCAAGTTAAGAGAAGAAAAAAATATAAAAAGCAGAAATATATTTTATCAGGGATGTACAGTCTCTAAGACAGCTGGACACTGATAAAACTGCAGTGAAATAAATTTTATGAGTAAATGCTAGCTGTATGAAATAAAATACAAGAGAAAGATTTATTGAAATAATGGAGAATCTAGTCTGGTTCAATTTTGATTTCACATGTGGCTGCAATCTCTCTCGCACAATAATTTCGCTCCCTCTGTAAGACAATAAGCCAATTCGGTACTTTGCGTTACCTAATGGCCTGAAATGTGATAACATGTCAGAGAGCCACTTTCAAGGGTCTGACCTGTCTGCTGTCATTTGACAAAAATTGCAACGTGTGTGGCCAAAAGTTTTGAATGGGAGCTTTGTTCTTATTGAGGGTGCTCACACAAGCGAAAACACATTTTCCATTTCAAATTGGGCAGATGAAAACAGGGACTCATTCAAAGCTATGCCATAGTGACACTTGGTCAGTTTCATTGGATTCAGCGACATTGTCCCATGAAGTATTCTCTAAATGGGCTGTGGGTTACCGCTGTCCATGGTGTCAAAGCTTTATCCACATTTTAATTCTGCTCCAGTTAGGCTCTTCCAGTGACCTATTTGCTCTGAAAAAAAAAGGCAAACGATCGGGTAGCAACAAACAGCATCAGCTAATGTGAGTAAAGCATGTTCTACAATGAGCACAGTATTACAGGCGCATGAGTCATGATTACTTGCCTAAGGGGACCACTTGAGGACCTTTTTTCCACAGAAGCCCCCACACAATTGCCAGTCCCATGACCAGTCTCTTCTCTAGGCGGCGAGAGCTCAAACGCAGCTAATCATTCTCATGTAGTATACTTCTCCATACTAGCGCACTGACAGTCCACATCTATTTGAGGCAACTCTCACTCCTTAATTTGTATGCTGTTCTGGCTCTTGGGCAGACGCCCAAACTGGCACCCAAAGGACAAAGAAGGCCTGATAGGTTCAAATTATACCCATTAGTGTCTTTCTCTAGCCTGTTAATTCCTTGTGCTGTGGAAACATAAACCAGATTTTCACAGGAAAGTCATAATGTTAAAGCAGTAATGACTAAATCAGCTGACCCCTGTCTGGTGCAGATAAGGCAGGCACTAAAAACAGGGGAAAACCCCCCAACGAGAGTTCAAACGGAACAAATTCGTGACACTCACAGTGTTATCTGTGAGATCTAAAGCAGGGAAATCAAACAGCATTACTAAAGAACCTCATTATCATGCAAATGACATTTTTGCCATTTTATCTCACCCTTGTTAAAAGCCCATATGGACACTGGGTCTGCACAGAGAAATACACAGGAAGACCTCACACCGGGCAGGCGGCCAATTCAAAATCCCCCCCATCTGTGTTCCATTGAGTTTGTGCGAGCGAGTATCTGTTCATGCTTGTACCTGTTTCCAGTCCACCTGTGTCAGCACAAGCCTTCATCCTACAGCCAAGATGACTAACTACTGATCACTGGAAGAGTTTTTAATTGTTGATCAAACTTGTATCTCAAGAACAAAGAATAAACATGATGGGTCCTTGATGACTTGTGCAAAGTTTGGGGGTTGCAAGTCCTGATCCATGGGGCTCCACATCGAAGAGATATATGTTCACACCGGCAGCTGGCGTTGTGGCACTTGTATGCCGAAAGGCGACTTTCAACGAGTCTATATAAATGCCTGCAAACCTGCATATTGGCCTTCTGCATTCAAAATTCTCACATTTATAAATGGCTACACATATTTTGAAGTTCATTTTCAGGCTCTACGCACAAACCGGGTGTTTATTGAACACCCGCTGAAAGGTCAACCACTTGAACTTTCGACTTCTTGAATGTCAAACAGCTGGACTTTGACCAATCAGGGACTCGGATTTAGTAGTGAAGTACGAGTGTTTTTCATTTCCAACTTTAGAGAACAGAGTCTTAATATTCGATAAGAGAAGAAATGTATGTATACAATGTAAAAAACAGTGACAATAACTAACAGTCAGGGGGGGTTTAGTTGTTTTGAGTCTCTGTGGAGTGTAATATTGATTTTGTGTAAAAATTAACATCTATATGGAATTGAAGAAAATATGTTTTTGTGCTTAAATTTACATTTATGAATATAGAATTTTGCAAGAAAAGCAGATATATAGCATTACCTATGATAACACAAACGTGTTTGCTGCATGTGGTCGTTGAAGAGACGGAAGCTGATTGCTGAAGATGCTGAGGAAGAAGACGCTGAAGCTGATTGCTAAAGATGCTGAAGCTGATGGCTGATGATCTTGAACCTGATACCTGAAGATGCTTAACTATGAAGCCAAAAAGGAGCCCAACTCTGGGCCCAGCTAAAAGTACAGGGTTGTGTTGGGGCATCTGGCATGAAAGTCTCTGCTAAACCACCTTTGCTAATCATTGAAAGTTGATTTGCTGTGGTGACTCCTGAAGGAAAGGATGAGCCAAAAGTTCAAAGGCCAGGGTCTTTCATACATTGGAAGAGCTGTGAAAAAAAAGAAAAAAGCCTGGGGCAAGATTTGCACCCTTTGACATTTCCTGCCAATCTTGTTCCAACTGGATGGCGGACAGGCACTTGTAAACAGTTGAAAAAGAAAAGAAGAAGAAGTAGCTTCTCGTTCATGAATGCTTGTTCATGAAACCGCATATAGCGCATTATTGGACGTGCAACACATGTCCAGGTGTGAACCTCAGACAAAGATGCTTGAAAGCAAGCAAAGCATAGCGTCACTGGGATATTTCTCTGTCACATGATGGAATCAATTGAATTTATATAACCAAAAATCACAACCACAACTATACAATTTCTCAAAAAAGCTTCACATCGGTATTTATGAAAAGAACATAAAGTCAATCATAAAAATATAAATAGCTGGTTGCTAAACTGGACTAAACAAACTAAGCAAAATTGACGTCCCTGCCCTTAGACCCTCCGTCTCAGTGAGAAAAAACTATCTTGGCGGGAAAAAAAAGAAACCTCAGGGACGCCCACATGAAGAAGGGATCCTCTCCTCGGAGGGACAGGTGATGAGCTAAAGAAGAACTAGCATATCTAACTCTACAACTACATGTTTGAATAGTGTAGCAGCTGGGCGTCATAAAGATGAAACTGCGGGACAGCTGGGAGTGAGAGACGAGCCAGAGGCGAGGTCCACAGTCAAAGACAGGAGCACAGACGATCCACCTGAAACCTCTACTACTCCAGAGCGGGAGAGATGGATGAAAGGAATAGGAAAACCATGTGACACCAAATCAAATCAAGTCAGATCTGGAATTAAATATGACTAAAGCCGTCTGATTAGTTTGTTTAGACATTGCCATCACTTTGATGGAGTATTAATGTTGCCCTCCGTAAATCAAAATACAGTAAATCCCATCATGCTTCCTCTCACTGAGCCGCCTGTTAACAAACACTGTACGCTGACAGAGCCACAGATCAAAATCTGACAGGAAATGTCTGAAATACCGTCTAATGGACAGATGGTGCAGACTGGTCTTCGCCTGATTCCACTGTGCATGACAAATCATGCATCTTGACAGCAACCAGGCATATAAGATAAGCACTTTTCATGCTGTGTAAAGCAATCAATTTAAAGGGATTACAAAGCTCACTGATTATGATGAGAGTCCCTTATAAAAGAGAACCGTATTCCAAATGATTTAGAATGTGATGCAACAGTTTCGGCTGCAAACATGAATACGTGCAAGTGTGCACACGCTCAGACTGGACACGCAGTTCTGCCAGATATATGCTTGAAAATCAGCGTGAAAAATAAACACGAGGAAATAGAGTGGACTTTAACAGCCTGAGGATAAGAATTAGAAAAAGTGGGAGGAGGGGAGTAGCTGTTCAGGCACGGAGAAAAAAAAAGAACTGCAGAAATTAATTTCTGCAGATCAGGCAGCATGCATGTCATACATCAGAAATTTTATTGCCCCAGTTTGAATTTGCTCTTACTTTTTAAGTCAAGAACCCAAAAGAAATATGTTGATGTCTTCTTTATTGAAGTAGAGAAGCTGCTGTAGACCAAACACACACCCACACTTTCTTTTGAGCCACCCAGTTTGAGAAACCAAAGACATATTGCATCAGTGGAAGCAAATGTTGAACATCTGACAGCAAAATTAGTTCCAGATGAAAAAAAAAGGCACAAAAAAAGATTAAATCGTAAATATTTTTTGTCCGTTTTTACAATGCCTGTGTTAAGAATATAATTGTAATATTGAACAGAAAATGGTTTAAGAACTACACTGCTTTTCAATGAAAACCATCTGAAATATTTCAAAACACTTTAATAAAATGTCAGAAATCCCTTTGTATGACAAAGTACATCCCATGTCGATATTCCTGGGAGCCTCTGATGCAAACGCTGACAGTCTGGGGTTCATATATTGCATTTAATCCAACTTAAATGGAGTGACACTTCATGCTCACCTTCCCATTTTTTGGCTGTCAGTCATCATTACCACAATGAACAAAGCTGTGTAGCAGTACAACCTGTCACTCTGCCACACAGATACTTAAAAAAAAGACTTTATGTCACTGTTCAAGAGGAGCTGGGGAGGAATTCCTCTGCCTCATTTGAGTTTTTTTTTTTTTTTCTCGTCTAATCTCTCATTTTATGTGGGCTCTTTGTTATCTCCCTAAAGTGGGAATCACATTTTAATTAGTCTATCCTTGGTTGGCAGTTCATCTTTGCATCTCCTTGTCCCATGTGCTCATCCATTGGGTTTTGCTTCTTTGTCAGAGGCTCTTAGTCCCCGCTTCCTGTCACAATCTCACATCTTCCCCATCTTGTGCCACCTTTTCATTCTTTAAATGCTCCATCTCCACTCACAATCTTGCTCTCCTGCTGCTGACAACAAAAAAAGACTGATGCTCATGAAAACAAAACAAAAAAACCAGCACTTTGCAGATGGGAATAAGACAATAAACAGCCACAACAACAGAAATAAAGAGGGAAATTTCTCTCTCTTCCTAAGTACGTAAAGAAAATGGTCAGCTGTTGGCTCCTGGGTAATCAACAACCCTGTATTTGAAATTATTAAATCAATTCGATATAGTTCAGAAGAGGTTGGATGCCCTCTAATCAAAAGGTCACCAGTTCAAGTCTCTGTGTTAAACCCAAAGAACGTTAAATGGTATTTCCTAATTGCAGCTCAATTACCCTTTTTATTTTTTCTGTTTTGCTGTTTAAGATATAGTCTTTGACCTTACAGGAACTGAGGCAAAGGTTATATTGACAAGACTGATTCTCTCCTTCATGGTGTCGATATCTGAGAAACAATTCTTATAGGCAAACAGAAAACAAAAGCATAGTTTCATAAAACTGACATTAACATTTTATTTCCTAAGATGAAGCTAGGGATTTATTTTGCATACATCTTTGTTTTCCTCTAACAGCACACTGAGAATAGCTTTGTGTGTTGATGGTGCTATCGGAGGCTTGGCTTTATAACATTTTATTAAAAAAAAAAAAATGTGAGAAGGCTGAGTATCTAACAATGATTAACCAGACTTAAATACACTGAGGGATAATTAACTTAAACAGAAACAGCTGAGGTAATTGCAAAACAAAACCTGTTGTGATCAATCAGAAGGCGGAAAAAAACCTAAACCTAGACTCAAAACCATGACAGTGAAAGCAATAAAATAAACAAATAAATCAAAATGTTTGATCCACCCTTTTTAATCTAACTTTTTGTTAAGTTATTTTATTTTAAATCTTAGTAATTATCATCTTTTTCTGAGTGTACGTAAGTCAGGTTATGTTGCATAGTTTGGTCAGAGGTGCGACCTATACTCAGGAGCAACTTCTATGTGATTTCTAAAAAATAAATAACGGCTCATCTGTGAGTTATTTTCCTATTTCTGGCCCGGTTTATACTTTCTAGAGATCAGCCATCACATCAGTCATATCCACAATCACGCATTCTCGCTCATAATAATGTTGTTTGGATTTGCTTGCAACTGTCTGTGATAACTGTGATAAACTTCTGAGTAGCATTTGTTCTTTTCAAGTGATGCGATTGTGTCCAGCTTTAATTTTTAACATAAACGACATCCTGCTCATGCACTTGCTGCGTCTGTGAATACACTGTGGCAGTAAATAAGTATTTATTCTCTCGAAAAAAATGTAGGTTTCAGCCTTAAATATGGTACGCAAACCCTCATCACAGCGTTTATCATTTTATGTGGCAATTCTGTGTAAGATTTTTTTTTAACTTACCTATTGTAGTACAACCCCCCCACACAGACATTTTTTCACCTCCATCTTCAATCGTCCTTGATTGCCTGCAAGAAAGTGCTGCTCACTTTAAAACAGCTTTTTCTGTTCACAAATTATCTACCACTCACAAAAAATGCCCTATTCTTCATTTTGAGCTCCTCACATTCCCACTCTGGATCATTCTGCACACCAAAGACATTTTATTCTTTGCCCTTTAAAATTTTGCATTTCAACCCCCAAAATTTCCACCAAATTGATGGGCCAGGAATAAAGCTGACTCAGAACTCTTTTTCATATTATAATTTATTCTTCTTTAGTGTCCCCTCCTGATGATAATTAGCTAGCCAACTTTATTACATCACAGTAATTTGATTTAGGTAAATTAAGTTTTAATTTTTGTTGTGCTAAATCTCAACAAGGGGCTGCACGGTGGCGCAGTGGTTAGCGCTCCTGCCTCACAGCAAGAAGGTTCCCGGTTCAAGTCCTGGCTGGTGGACCTTTCTGTGTGGAGTTTGCATGTTCTCCCCGTGCATGCGTGGGTTTTCTCCGGGTACTCCGGCTTCCTCCCACCATCCAAAAACATGCTTCACAGGTTAATTGGTCACTCTAAATTGTCCGTAGGTGTGCATGTGAGTGTGCATGGGTGTGTGATTGTGGCCCCTGCGACAGACTGGCGACCAGTCCAGGGGTGTACCCTGCCTTCGTCCATGAGTAGCCGGGTTAGGCTCCGGCAACCCCGTGACCCCGAAAGGGATAAAGCGGATTGGAAAATGAATGAATGAATAAATCTCAACAAAACTTACCTAAGGGCACTTTTTAAGGAAAAATCAATTAAAATTCCTGAAGGATTTAAATAATTAAATTAAAGATGCAGCATATTTTATGATGTTTTTGAGAATGTTAGTGAACTTAAGATATAGTACTAAGAGGAAAAGTTTTTGGCATACATGAAACAACTGGTAAGCTTAAGTGCATTGTTTGATAAAGTGAAGAAAATGTTATTGTGACACAAATATTATTCCAATGTATGCTGCTGCAGGGCCACTGGAAAAGTCACAAACAGTAGTTCATAATTTTCCATGCTGGTTTACAGCTGAAGCCAGTGTACAAGTAATCGGCTGGAGCAGACGCTGTGAAGTAAAATAAGCGCAACAATAAGAGAGCTGTCACATTTTGCATTCTGTTGTGATTCCTGACATAGTTTTATGAGAGACTTCCACAAAAAAGGAAGCTACAGTTTCATAGCCATTCTGAGAAAACCAGTGTTCAGGAAAAAGATCAATGCACTGAGAGCTGGTATTTTATACACACACAAGTGAGTTTTTCCACAGTAACACAGATTTAAGATGGAGAAAAAATGATTTGCGTGCAAAAAGAAAATAGTTTTAGATGTTGGAAACCATCTTGAAGTAAGAGAAAGTGAAATACCTAAAAAGAAAAAAAATCAATAGAATAATCCCAAACAAAAAGTATTCCCAGTGTTTTTTTTTGTTTTTTTTAATATAATTATGCCGATTTTAGCCAAAATCAAAAAGGCCTGTGTCATTTTCTAGGACATAGTTTCTGCAGAGCGGCAATGTTTTGTTTGAAATTTGTCTTTTAGTTGTGGGCAGGATTATTGGTATGGTGTAAGCCTGCCTCCACTTCACGTCACCCATCTGTTTACACTCTCTCTCTCTGTCTCCCAACCCAACATAACATTAACGGTGCAACAAAAACATCAAGCTACATTGGAGCTATCCAACTGTCCAGTTTTGAGCCAGATGCCAGCTCAGACGAGGAAAACAAAGATGTACATGAATCTATTTGTCTGCAAGTGGATCCATCAGAATGGAGTGGAGCAGGGAGCTTTTGGCTTACTGTAACTTGTACATCCCATCTATGAGCTTTTTTTCCAGCAGCATTTTTTTTTTTTTTTTTGCATCTCCTCCTGATTCACAATGATTTGAATAAAGAAATACTCTGAATTGCAATTTTAAGCTTAATTTTCTTTATACATGTCCACCAACATCAGGAAAAAGCCAAAAGACCATATTAAGAACACCAAAAGCACAATTTTCATCAAAGTGGTTCTTTAAAGGCAACTAAGAGTGCTTAAAATAATTCAAAGTATTCAACTTAAGCAGCAAACTGATGACATAAAGTAAAAACGAACATACTACCATGTAGAAGGCAGTTTGTCACAACATTTTATATCAACAAGAATTGCACGGCATGAATAACTTAAATGCTATGAATTACCAAACAGGTGAAGGATTTTGTTTAGCTGTTAAAATGCTGTAAATGTTAATACCTTGACACATACAGCTTTGGCTTTGACTGCTACTTATTCCTTTAAAAAGGAATATCTTTACTACAAGGCTTGGGGTAGATTACTGTGCTTCGAAATGATGGCTCCTGCAGCTGCTGTATAACTTGTGTCCACTTATACACAAAATGCTTAGAGCAAACACTGTGTTGTCTGCACAGATGTCTTGGTTTAGATTTATTTAGAGGGAAAATGCTCCATTAGTTAGGCTTTTTAATTAGCAAACTTGTGAGAGAGGGTCATTAGGGATGTCTGTTAGAGGACCTGCTGATGAAGGGGATGGATGCACTGCTTACTCCAACCATGATACTACACACACAAACATACACACAAAGCTGAGATCTGCTTTAAAACCAATAACATTTCCTACAGTCATCGACAAGTCAGCGTCACTGATCCCACAACATCTCTACTCTGAAACGGACAGAGCACAGCAGAAATTCTCTTTTAAAGTTCACCAACAACACACAATTGCGAACAGACTTTCATACGATCAGTCTTTTTGGGGACATCCCAGATATATCTGACAGCCCAATCCAAATTGTAATTCTGTCCTTAACCATCACCAGTTAACCGCATCCTTGATTTCACCTTCATTAACATCATAACCCCAAATACAGCTAGGAACCAAAACATTACATTTGTGTATATCAGGATCAGTTGAATGTC
Organism: Adrianichthys oophorus; assembly: GCA_036245035.1. Lineage (NCBI taxonomy): Eukaryota > Metazoa > Chordata > Actinopteri > Beloniformes > Adrianichthyidae > Adrianichthys > Adrianichthys oophorus. The sequence continues at coordinate 8,858,417 of BSAI01000201.1, read as the reverse complement.
CCCATTAAGCTTATTGTCCCCGTAGCTTTGGTGATTATACCAAAAGAAGTCCTCTTAAGATAACAACTAAAAGTCCACACAAGGAAGTGCTAAATAGAGGCATTTACATGCAATAAATATTCAAGAGCAGCGACAGAGAATGGAGGTAGTTGTCACTGTACCATTTTCTGGGTGTTCGTTTTCCCCTATGCTGCCATCTGGGGTGGTCCTCTCATAGTGGTCCTCAGGCAGGGTCAGGGGTCCAATACGAGGACCAGATGATGATTTACTACTGGGAGTCTCTGATTCCTCTAAGCCGCTGTCATAGTAGCTTTGCTGAGAAGCATCCTGCATGTCCTGCACAGGGTTGGTGGTGGAAAAGGTCACTCGGCGATGAGGATGCTGAAAAACACACACAAAAAGGATTTTCTTTAACATAAAAAAAACTTTATTTTTTTTTGTCATATTTTCTTTACTTTAGATTGCTCTCCCCATGTAAATGTTACAGCTTGAAAAATCTAAATGTACAATTACTATTTGAATACTGGTGGCTCTGAAAGTTTTAAAAGTCAGAAAACTGAATCAAATATTTAACAACCTTAAATATTAAAGAGTCTTTTGCTGTGTTATTATTATTATTATTCTGAATACTACGTTAGCCATAAATATATGATGATAGTGAGGTTGACGTCATTAAAATAAATGTTCCAATTGATGGCAGAAGAAAACTATTATCAAAGAACATTCCATTCCAGTCGGCAGCATGAGATTTAAATATTTAAATCTGCGTCAAGCATTTGAACACACTGAACGAAAGCGCTCTGCTTACACAAAGGAATTATATAAATCATGTTGAGGCAGTCAGCAGCAATTACAATGCTGCATGTTTTAAAATAAAAAAAAAAGGTAAAAGACTCTACAAATACTGTCTTCAGGAAATAAGTGCTATGTTGATCTTGTGCGAGAAGGTAAATTATGAATACCTAATTGCATTCGAGACTGTTAAATACCTGTAATAATAAAGTGTGGATTAACAATATACATTTGCTCAGCAGTGAGTTTAAATGGAATGGGTAGACAGGAAATGAAAGTGTTTCACTCTAACTGCACTGAGGCAGACATTCATACAGCATGTTTTGGATGTTGGTAGAGTTGTTCGTGTTGAATCATCCACTGGGATAAATATCTGCGAATGCAAACAATGTGAAAAATATTTTCATTGCTCCCATTATCATGATTAGTCAGACGAGATTTTTTTTCTAAATCCACCAAAACAATTCCAGTGTCAGTGATTTGTGCACCAATCAGAGGCCTCGGCAACCATCGACATATTTTTCGATCGCTCTTTCTCAAGCTTTTGATGTCTAAACCAGATGAAAGTCAGACATTGTTTTTTACAATTTAGAAACAACAACAACACAAAAAGCTTAAACCAAGGCTAATACATAAAAGAATACTTGAAAAAACTGCATTGGTAGTATTTTCCAAGCACAAGATCCTTTGTTTATGCTGGTTTATGCTGATGAGATCTGATCAAAGATAAAGAAGTTAATGAATGAAGGAAAATGCTAATGAAATCCTGAATTTGATTGCTACAAGTGGAGCAGAGCAGCATGTTACTAATCAGTGAAGATCACACCCTTTATCAAATTGAATGGCTTGTAAATACAGTTAGAAGACCATTAAATTTCCTCATTCAAGGATCAGTTTACTAATGGCTACTTACTACCGATCTCCAACAGAAAGATGACTCCTTTGCTGTGCACATGGGTTCTCACTCTTTAGCCCACCCCCATTACACATTGAGTTCCTCTCATAAAAGTCGGGAAAGCACTGATAGAGCAGAACAGGCCTGCCTCTGCTAGGCTAGTCAGCCCCGATCAATACAAATGGCCTGAGCTTTCTACCATTCAACCACTTTTCTAGCAAACAGAAAAGAAAAGAAATGCTTTTAGAGCTTAGGTAAAAGCCATCAACACCTTCATACCATCAGTAAGCATCATAACATTTCCAGAAAACCGTCTATTTCTCAACCATCCCGACCTATTATGTTGCTGCACTGATGCAGTAGGAAAAACAAAGACAAACACTCTTCTGATTACATTGTGTGTGTGCTTTGCTCTCCATCTTTTATTCTAGCAGTACTAGCACATGAAGCTGCAGAACATTATACTTCTCCGTTATCAAAGAGCAGACTCACTCAACACTTTCTAACAGCACAAGTCTTTTACACACATGAGAACTGTGACTTTTACGCCTTTTCTTTTCAAAGAGTTATTTGCATATTTTGAGCATAAATGAAGAGAAAAAAATAGAGATCTAGGTTTGTTTTCTTCCCATTTAACATGTTTTTGTTTTTTTTTGTGAGGAGAACCTGTAGAAAAAAACATGTCTAAGTGTAGAAGTATGCGTTTGTTAGCTATGTCTTAAACTCTAGGCAACAGGGTTACTTAATCTTATCAACCAATTAAAGTTACACAAATACTACTACTTGTGCATGCTAAAAATAAACTACGCAGATGAGAATTGTTTTTCCTACGGAAGTACTTCACCACATGAGGTATAAAAAAAGAGCAAGAATATCAAGCATACTGGTGGAACAAACAGAAAAAAAAAAAAGTTTGTTGTCTTTTAGGTTCCGAAAACATATAGGGGCAGGACGGCATTTAGTTGTTCAAATATCGATTCTTGCTGAAACTCTTCCTTGTGGCAACACTCCAGAGAGTCGGTGTGGTATGATAACTAGTTAAAGCTGTGCAGAGATGGGAAAAAAAGATTCCCCCTTTTAGGCAGACCAAAAAAATGAAAAAAATAAATAAATAAAAAGTCCTTCGCCAGGCCTAGGGGGATGCAGATGCAGCAAGGCGGAAGAGGGATGGAAGGGGAGGCTCAATAGGAGTGGGGAGTTGGTCAGGCAGACATAGATGGCACATTGGCTGGAGGGAAGAGGAGAAGGGTTAGAATTTGAGAGACTGGAAGGGGATGAATGGGAAGGTTTGGAATGAGAAGGGTTACAATTCGGACATTGTTGTGGGAGTATAGCTATGAGACTGAGAAGAGAGAATGAGACACTATTTCTGAAGTTGGAATATATCCTCGCTCAAGCTAAAGTAAGATTGTTTTTTAGCACAGTTGTATCACTAATCCTCAACTTGACTGTAGCAAAAAGAAAAAAAAGAGAAAAACTCCCTAACTAAACAATTCAAATCATAAGAGCTTTGATACAATTTTGGCCAGATGAGGACAAGGTAAGTGAGGAGAGCATTATGGATTGACCTTTTGCCAAGTTAAAAACACAACAATCAAATATCTCAAAGCCATTGTCAAGCACAGTGGTGGAGGTATGTTCATTTGGGCTTGTGCTGCAACCATCTTACCTGAAAAATGTGCTGTTACTGAGAAGAGGCTGAATTTTCCCTTTTGTTATTAGGGTTGTCACTAATTTGCTAGATACCATTTCATCTAGGACTCCACTTGAAGACCCCCTCCAATAAAAATTGAGTTTCTGGTGTTTATAACATTTTCTTAATGCATTTTACTCACTACTTATGATGGAAGACATATTAAAACAAATGAAGCTCAAAATTACATTTCTGAGTATTTCTATATTCAGTCAGGAGCAGACAAAAAAAGCAGTTTCAAAAAGCTTGTAAATGTGATGCTGAAGCTATTCTGATGCATTCACTTGCAGACAAATAGGTCCATGTAAGTCTTCATTTTCCTCATTCGAGCTGGCATTTGGCTAGAAGCTGAATGGTCGGACAGCTTCAATATTGCTCGCCAATTTGAACTACTGCCGATTAGCAGAAACTATGTCTTAGAAAATTACAGTTTTTTTTGTTTGTTTTGGCTAAAAACAGCATAATCATCAATAAAAGACCGTGGGGAATGTTTTCAAAATAAATCAAAGGATAAGTGGAGTGGGTCTTTATTTATCACCTTGAGCAGAAAAAACCCTGAAGAATTTTATGTTCTAATTTGAAAAAAATTCAGGCATGAAAGCTGAGTCAAAGCTGAGTGAATTTTCCTCCAAAATGCCAAAACTATAGTGACGTTCAAATACACAAACTGCCTGAACAATAAAATGACACTAAAAACACTGTACCGAAAATACTACAGCTTTAGAAAACCGAAACTAAAGGTTTATTTTATTTTTTTTAAATACCATAAGTCACTGACTTTTCTGCGCATTGCAAACATTAAAATGTAGTGTTTGTATTTGTTAAAAATACACAACAAGGTTATGTGTTTTAAGACGCCTTTTTTTTTTTTAATCCTTTATACTCAGCTCTTATTTTTGTGATACTTTGATGTTTCCTCCTTGGCACTGAAACTGTTTTCATACTTTTTTTACATGACAAAATATAAATAAATTCTGGGTGTTTACTGATGTGGCTTTGAATGATTCAGCATTTCAAATTAGTCAGCGTCACAGCATGGTCTTTGATATTTCCAATAGTTCACTTCTGGAATTTACATCACCTGGCCCTTTAAGGACAACTTGGAAATGCTAAAAAAAAAAGGGAAACTAATTTTTAAACAACAATAAAGCATAATTTATAGGTTTAATCCCGGTATTTTCCATTTGTGAGATTTAAGCTACATTCCAACCAGCCTCGACAACATGGATTCAAGCAACCACTTTCAATAAAAAAGTTGCTGGAATTGCAAGTTTTGGGCTTCCACATACAAAACTCTTGCGATGATGCATAGCTACCCAATTTTCAACAACTGTTTTCATGTTCCATGTACAAAATACGCAGCTATTGAGCATGCAGTGAAAGTTAAACTAAGTTAAACTTTGACTAATCAAGGACTTGAATTTGGTAGTGACGTATGATTGGTGTCCCTCTGAATTCACGGAAGTGCCAACCATTTAAAAATTGATCATAGAGGAGAAATGAATAATTGTGCCAATCTGGAACTCTAAAACACTAAGTCTTTTATATATCGGAAAAGAGCTGTGAAAGAAAAAGCCAGGATTAAAATTGCCAGATTTTCACCATGTCACACCAAGCCTCTTCCAACTGTAGGTGGCGTACATGTGCTAGTATCAAGTAGCGACCATCCAGTGTGTTTAGCATGTGCTAAACATGTGTTCATGGGTCAAGATTGGAACATTTTTAGACTTTTTTTTTTTTTTTTTTTTTTAAAACAAAACGGGTTGCAGGTTACTGTTGGAGCGTTACAAAGTTTTTACCAAGTTTAATTCTTATTTTCTTGAATATACACCAAGCAAGTTCACTTTCTTTAGACTCAAAGTGAAGAGAAAACTTTACTTTTATAGAAACACAATCTCGTTTCTCACAAATCCACTGTTTAGTCTTTTATTTACCCCCCCCCCCACACACACACACACAGCTTATGCATTCTTCTATTCGTGACCTTTGATAGGGTTGCTATTTGTTTTTGCTACATGTGCATTGAAGCTGCTGAACGCCCCATATTGTTCACTAAAACAGCTGCCACAACTCTCATTATTCTTTCTGCAGTATCAACATAGTTGGAGAAATATTCAGCCCGGATTGCTGAGAACATGTCTACGGGTTCAGAAAGTGCACAAGTTGAGAAGATAGCTGTTTCCAAATGTAGGGACTGCATCAAAAAATAAATGTTGTTACAGCAAACAGAAACTATTTCACAAAAAACACATTGAGTTTCAACTTTTAAGTTCAACCCATCCTCCATGTAGCAGTTTGAAAGTGCAGACTAAACTGTACTTTGGAGTGACTAGACTCCAAATTTGAGCAAAGCTTTTGACTAAGACCATGTGCAATACTTCTTCACTTTCTTAATAGAAGTGCAGAACACCACAAATCATTTTGTCTTCATTTTGGACCAACACAAGCTTAACTAAGCACTTTGACTGCCCTCAAAAGTGGCGCACAATTGTGAAGTGGAAAGAAAATTTATTCTACAAGAGTCACATTTTTTTTAATAAGAAAAACTGAGAAGTGCAGTGTGCAAAAATCTTTCACATAAAATTCAAATAAAATATATTTATGTTTGTGGTCATAACGTGAGCAAATGTGGGGAAGTTCAAGTGGTATGAATACTTTTGCAAGCCACTGTATATAGTTGTATGTTTTAAAACAGCTAGAAACTCTACTCCAAAAGATGTGACAGTTAGCAGTGATTGTAAATATACAGCCGACAGAACAGACCTTACTCAACTGTAGAGCTAGCACAAAATGCCCCGAGGACATGCGTTTCCCTTTCTCATTTAGGATTCCATCTATATGTACTGCATGCATCAATGAAAATTCTAATAATGTGGCTTCGTTGTTCCCAACTCTTGATTTTTTTTTTTTTCAATATTCCTTCAGCTGCGTTTTACAAAGTATATCACTGAATTATTTAGTACATAAAAAATAGACTACTTTAAAATTAAAATATGGTAAAACAACAATAACTTGGGTCCAATTCAAATAACAACAGATTGTGGATTAAACAATGTGGAATCTTCTTGCCTCCATACTCTATACTTCACAGGGTTTGAAATAGGTCACAATGACAGATTTAATGTACATATATACACACACACACGCACCCACACACACACACACACACATATATATATATATAGTCTGTCATAGCAACGTTTGCAAGTTTGGCGCCGCTTTAACATTTCGCACCAAACCTCTACTGTAGATGGTGGACATGCACATGTATCTCGTGGAAACAGACCAGCGTGAATGTCATTTGCTAAACGAGTGTTCAAGAGTGCGTGTCGCACGCCCAATGTGAACATAGCATTAGATTCATATGAATGTGTAGAATTAACATAACTTCAGTCTGTTTAAAACTGGCACAAATGTAGCTGAAACAAATGTTGCTCATTTGTTTTCTGTTTTTCGTGTGTTGACAAATGTCAAATTGTTTGGAAAACTTGTTAAAGTCACTATTACGATAATAGAAAGCAACTCTTTGTCCATAAATCTGTGCACCAGAACTATCTAAATTTTAAAAAATTACTTCGTATGACTTTTACATGAATGATCACATTAACAACTATAATTAAGCATTAGCAACTTTAGACCCTCTCAAGTTTGTGGGGTTCTAAGTGTTTTTTTTGTTTGTTTTTAATAGCAGCATTTCTCTTTCCCAAGCTAATGGTGAAATACATCTCCTGCAGGTTCATTTTACTGAGAATGGCTCTACTGATCCAACACATTTCAGCCAAGGCAATAGATGGTTAAGCTATTACCCGTTTTCCCCTCAGAGTGCAGTGCAGTGCTCGCTCAGTGCCCACAAAATCTTCGGGACAGTCAAGGGGCAGAGTTGTATTTTGATGTTATTTTTCTTTCTTTGCTTAAGCAGTCTAATTAAGTAAATGTATGATAAAAATGTTTTCTAATAGATATACAAAATATGATTGTAGTTTTCTGTAATTTTACCTCTTTTAACTGTTCTTGTGCTTAAGAATCATCTGTAAGTTGTGTTCACTTGTGGTTAATTAACAAAACTAATCAACGCCTTCTGTCTTTTTTCCTGATTGGCAGAAGACAACAAAAGCGCAAGAAAAGCATAAACAGTATAGAGCTCGATGTGTAAATTACAAAGACTCACAAGCCCCTGTGTAAAACATTATTGGATTTGTCTGATAAAGCATGTCGACTACTAAACGCACAAAATAAACCAACATTATGCCATAATTTAGCTTGAAATGAAGAGCGATTATTGAAAATTGAGAGAGAAATTGACTTTAGAAGATAATTGGAAGTGATGATCTATGTGAGGTAAATCTAAGAGTTGAAGGAGAAAGACAAGAGAATGAATTTGAGGTTATTTTGAGATGCCAGCACACATTGCAGCTTAGTGAGACTTGCATATTGCAGTAAGTATTCTGTTTATAATTTAAGTTTAAATCGACTTCATGAGGTATTTCAAATTTCACTTAGAAATTACGGCTTTTAATGGGTTATTTTAATCGGACAGACATGACATTGTCACACACTTTCAAACGACCACTTTTAACAAAAAGTCTATGTAAACACGTGTAAATGTGCGTTTCGGACTTCTGGGTTTTCGAGTTCTATGAAACAAACACACATCTACTTAACAGGCGTTGACAGTTAAACCAGTCGAACTTTCACAAATCAGGGACTCGGATTAGGTAGTGTTTTAGGGATGCCTTTTTTGAATCCATGGATGTGCCAATCACTTGTAAATTGATCATGGAGGAGAAACTTAGAATTGTGGTTTGGGCCCGGCTGGAATTATTTGACACCAAGTCTTTCATATATCGGAATAGAGCTGGGAAAGAAAAAGCCTGGTTCTAGATTCGCGAGATTTGCACCACTTCAACATTTTCGCACCAAACCTCTTCCAACTGTAAGTGGCGGAAATGCCAAATACACGAGTGCAAGAATGTGTCCACATGTCTGATGTGAACATAGGTTTAGAGAAACTATTGGCTCATTTTTTTCTGTTTTTCTTATAAAAAGCACAAGTTTATACTTGCACCTATATCCTTTATACATAATGTAACAAATTTACACAGAGGGGGTAACATTATCGCTTAGCCCTGACTGCTTCTGAGTTTTAAATACATTGTTAGATGTACATTTCTGCAATTTAAAGAAAGGAAAATAATTTTTCCATAGCACTTAAATATCTCTAAATAGCAGTGCTTTAGGAAGACTATCCTCTTTTTTTTATTTCTTCACTTTTACAGCTGACTTACACTGCAAATCCTGGATGAGACAGAGAGACTCGACTGAGTGCTGCACCTTCATGTTTTACTGAGTTCTTTCCCAATTCCGACTGCCTTAGAGTGACCGGAGACCACTGTGCCATCAGGTGGCCTGTCATCATGCCAAGCCCCACTGATTGCCACTGCCAAGGCTTGCAGGAACTTTTGAAGCTGGGAAAGCTCTTCCATCTTCTAAGACATTTTTGAGAATGATCACGCCAAATACATGTAGATTTTAATTCTGTGTCACGCCTGTAAATCTGCAGTTGCTCATGAGCGTTTGCAGATCAAGCTTGCGACTGCGTGAAATGAAAAAAAAAGGATGATGGTTGGATGTGCAGAGAATTATAGAAAAAAAGTTTACTATTATTAGCTTGTTTATTTGTCTAATCTAGATTTAGATATTAGATAAACTCCCAATCTTTTAGGTTGATATCTATCCTCCATCTTTACCAGAGATTCCATCTTTTTGAAAATTTTCATCCATTTGAGCAAATCTTGAATTAAATAACTTAAATAATCCTTTTTAGTCGTTCTGAACAGAATTATCTTCACAAGAACATTTGTCGGTAAGGAATAGCAAAATGATGCTTCATTGCATCTATTTCATTTCCCTTCAATCTTTTCAAACGAATACCCAGTAAGACAAATGCAAGCAATGTTTGCACAGTCAAATCTCCTGTTGTTTGTTCACGTGCCACTATTTCTGCTGTTTTTGTCACAGTTAAAGTGAGGCCAACTGTTTTCAGCTAAATTTTTTATTACACAAAGGTGTTGTTCGGGGCCCAGCGACCGTGGCCGATGGAACGTGCTGAATATTCACTACTTCACCACAAGGAGCAAAAAGCTCTCCAAGCGTCTAAATTAAGGCGGATAAACCCAAAACTAAACACAGCCGTTGCGAAATAGTGGCATCTTGGGTGCAATTTGCGAGTGGAAAAATACTGCTTCTGCAGAGACAATCTCAGCTTCTTGTTGCCTAATAGCGGGGAACTAATAAAATGGGGATTTGAGGTGGTGAGCTGTAGGTTTTGCACAGATACAAGTGCAGAGAAACAAATCCAACAGTTAGAAATTTAAGTTTTTTTCCTCCGTTAATTCAGTTTGTGAAGCTACATGACAACAGCACACTCTTCTGGAACACCCTCAACTTTTCAAGCTGCAGGTAACCCATGTGGCCATGTTTATCAATACTGAGTTGAGGTATATTGCATGTGTTCTGGTACTGAAAGGCAGACTTTTTCTTTTGAATCACAGTTATGCTTCTGCCTGATATTATGAAATGGGTTTTCTGCCCATGTTAAAGGAAACGGCTGATGTCTCAGTGCCCCTGTGATATGAAAAATTCAATTTAAAAGGATGAGAGAAAGAATGGTGCACGGCCTATTTTCATTCCCTCACACTGAGAGATATGAGAATGATGTTCTATTGTGTGGAGGAAATGATGCCAATCGTACTGCAGAGAAATTCCTTCATAATTGAATTCAATTTCTTCTAAATCCCAATGGCAAGCTCCGTTGCCAAAGAGAGGCGGAATGACAGAGACAAAAAAGGAGGGCCAAAGACTAAGATGGAAGAAGAGCCACAGCAGATACTGAGACAATGGAGCGTTGGAGAAGGAAACATCGAAAGCAGTTAGGGAAAGGTAAGCGGGAGGGAAATTGTTGGGAAGATTAGCTTGAATCATGGTGGCATTTTAGGCTTAGCCAACTAATTTTCCCTAATTACTTGCCTGCCAAAAAGACTTGTGGAAAAAGACAAAAATCTATCAGAAAAAACTCAAACATTTCAGTTCTTAAAGATGAATAATGGTGTATACTAAATGTTTACACAGTGTGTACACATTAGCAACAAACTGTGCATCTTTGATAGCCTGGAAGAGTTCCCCCAGTGTGAGACCCAAAATTTCCATCTAGTTACAGTGTTTGTGAGTACATCCTGGCTCTGGCATTTTGGCGTGTATGCAGGAATCAATGAGCTGCTGCCTCTGAAGGCACAAAAAAAATGAGCTGCACCAACAAATATGACAATGAAGGAGTGCACCTCTCAGAGTATGCAACAAGCGTAAAACCATAAAGACTGGAGCGGTGGCAAAAGAAATGCATATGGAAGTGTTTTTATTTCCCATATCACCATTATGTCCTCCATTCTCATCCTATCTACAGCTCTTTCTCTTCTCCACGCACACACACACCCACACACAGTTGTTTTCGTAGGTGCAATAGCTTCGAGGCAAGCAGCGTGGAATTGGAGTCTTCAAAGAGTCTTGGATTATCAAAGAGACAGCTACCAGAAAACTAGGGGACACGCTGGAGAGGGGGAGGGAGGAACATAAGCGTGAGGTGGGGAAGGGGAAAGTGCAGAAGAGTCAGCATTGGTTGGGTGAAGGATGAAGTGATCTGACAGAGGAGGGGTGGGGGGTGAAGGGTGAATAAAGACCAGAAGTCCTTTTGTTCACAAACAGTACTTTAAAAAAGGGGAGATGAGAATAGGATGGAGTGAATGCATTAAAACAATAACATAGATCCTAATAGGTTTAAAGACCCACTCTGATAAAAAATAGTCTTTTTGGAGTTTTTCACGTGTTCTTGCAACATTTCTTTGATGTTGGAGGACATTTTTAAAGAAAATTAAGGGTAAAATGGCATTTCTGAGTATTTCTTTCTTCAAATGTGTGTGATAATTGTGAATCGAGCAGAGACAATATTATAAATAATTGTAGTATTAAACATTAATATATATATCGACAGATTGACGACCTGTCCAGGGGTGTCCCCTGCCTTTGCCCATGAGTAGCCGGGTTAGGCTCCGGCAGCCTCGTGACCCCGAAAGGGACAAAACGGGTATAGAAAATGAATGAATGAAACATTAATATTATAAATAATATTAACATGAATATTAGATATTAAATATTATTCATTCATTCATTCATCTTCCAAACCGTTTTATCCCTTTCGGGGTCACGGGGTTGCCGGAGCCTAACCCGGCTACTCACGGACGAAGGCAGGGATTAAATATTATATTAAACATTATTATTAAAGCAATTATTGTAATATTGTAAATAAAATATTGCTAGAAAAAGTACAAATTTCTAGCCAAAGGCCCCCTTCTCCATTTTAATGTGTTCCAGTTGGTATCTGGCTCAACACTGTATGCCTGGATAGCTCCAATATTGTTCACCATTTTTTGTTACACCGGTAATGCTAGTTTTGGCTCGTAAAGGTCTAGCGGGAGAGCACTTAACAGATGATGACAGGAACAGAGACATGCCTACCATTCCCTATATAGAGAGAACTGGACTGAGCAAGTGTGACGTCACCCGTAGAAAATGCTTTATCTCCAGCTCCAGCTAAATGAAACCAATTCAGTCGCCATGTTTCCGCAATCCATATTGGAGCAAGATGACAGTGATTGGTCCAAGTCAGTCTGAATCAACATTTCTAGGGCAACTGCTGTCACCATTCATGAGTGAGCTTGCTCGAAGTCCACACCCCTTCCACTGAAAGTGCGGAGTCGGAGGCAACAGATACTTCTTATTTGGAATATGGGGGGAAGGGACACTCAGTCCAGTTCTCTATATACAATTAAAGGTCCTTACACAGCGCCAACAGTCCTGCCTACAACTCAAGAGTTGAATTTCTAATGAACTCTTATGACTCTAATGAACTTTCTAATGTCCTAAAAAACAACATTCATTTTTTTTTTTTTTTCAATTTGACAAAAAAAAATCAGGCATAATCATAATTAAAAGATAACTGGGAAGGCTTTTACAATCGATCAAAAGATGATCTGAGTGAGACTTTATTTGGCAAGAGTGACATTCTTCCCTGTCTGTGCTAGTGTCAATTCAGAAGCATCTTTTAATGTACTTTCTTTTTCCTCTACCAAAATAATTTCATTTCAACTAAAGCAGTGGCCTTGAAATACCATAATGTTGTCACAGTAAAATCAAGTTTTACTGCAGCGGAATCTACCAAGTGTGGATATAACTGCCACATCTAATGACAAATCTGGTCATGCAGTGCCATGAGACAGGATGTGGGAGTGCTGGGGTGAATGCATCACCCTTCGACAAAAAGCTCTCTGTCAGCCGCTCTGTCCTACAATGAGTTATAAATGTCTTATTTTTTTTGTCATTACAAGAACACTTCTCACTACTGTATAAAACTCCTTCTGGTTGGTTCGCTGCTCTCAGTTGCAAGACATTTTCCTGCAGGGAACTAATGCCACAGCCACAACTACAACACATAAGGCTCCTATTTTTACTGGTACCATTTAAATCAAAAGACATTTATTTAATATTTTACAGGAGCATTGAATTATTTCTATCTATCTATCTGTCTGTCTGTCTGTCTATCTATCTATTTTTTTATTCTATTCTATCCTATTCTAGTTTAGTCTTTTTCAGAACATCTGCAATATGTTTTTTCTAAATAGTCTTTAAGCAAGTTAGTGGTCTAAATATACACATACCAACTGTGATAATTCCACATTACCACCAAATTCTAAGAAGTTTAGAAGAACATTGAAACAAAAAAGTTTATGATTGTTGATATTTTATTTATTTAATAATCATACACATTTGTGAAAAGTCACAAAAACAAAGTTAAATCCTTTGCTTCACATTCTTTGCAATCAAATATGCCATTCCCTATTTTCTCCTCGCCTTCACTAACTGTTGAATGTGCTTTTTTCTTTTGACTTTGTGCTAACACTTAAACAGATATAGTGACAAACATTCTCGCCTTTGGGGAATTTGTGTCAAAATGAATATATTATTAAATTTTCATAGGTAGCCAAATCTGTTTTTTAGCAAAACCTAATGAAATACGATTTTGGGATGAGGAGAAAGCCATTATTTTCCAGTCTGAAGAGATTTGGAGTATGAGGAAAAGCTTTGGGGGAGTCACAAAAGGATGAGTAGTAAAAGTTAATTGGGAAGGGCACAGGATTAAAATGTTGATTGGTTTTAGGGTTTAGAAGGTGATGTCTTTCTACAGTTACTCATTGTCTTGAACTGTGAGGACGACATGTGATAATAGTGCTTAGTTAATAGGACAGAGCACTATTTTTGCCTGAAGTACTATTAAATACTGGAAATTAATCCATGATCAAAACCAGGCATTACAAAGGGAGTTGATAGGTCAAAGCGGAGGACACAATGGAGCAAAAGAAGCAAGTCAGAGAAAAAGTGACTGACTCAAGGTCCATTAACTATTTGTAGTCACATGTTTTAATAAATCTTAAGCTTGCCTATATATTGTCAGAAAAGTAATAGAGAGTGTATGGTAGGGCTTCTAGAACAAGTGTGCCACCCTGAACTCACACAAATTTGTCTGATCTTGTTAAACTGGGTTGGACCTAGTTGGTTCCTTGAATTTCAGCTTAGAACAACATGGAATTTCAAGTGCTATAAGTTACTGCAACCACATAAGGGACATTTCCCTTTGCTGGTTAAAAGTCCAGGAAAATGTAGAGGATTGGATCAAAAGCAGAATGCACTGTGAAGCCGAAGCCAATCACATATGCAACATGTGAGAGGATTTGCTGTAATAATGCCTGAAACCTCTGCCCCCCAACTTACACTCTTAAGAGGCCTATGATGCAATTGCAAAGGATCATCTGATTGGTTTCCAAATTTCCAAAAACTGTTGCCTAACTTTTTTAAATGAAATAATCTTGTCTATGGTGCAAAAGCAAAATACATATATTTATACATTTTAAGTACAACAATTTCTGCTTATTATAATATATAGTGCATTTTTACTTTTATCAAGAACCAAAACATTTCACAAATAGTAATGCCTGGACTGATTCTTAATGCACCGATGGACTCGGCATCTATAATACCATGTATTTGCACCAAAAATTGACAAAACACATCAATAAGTACCTCAATAAAATACACTAGAGTTGCTGCCAGTCATTGCAGTCTGATGTGCAACATCAACTCAGGTGATAAAGTTTAACCTCAAAGTCACTTTGTTGTTTGCTGCAAATCCAAAAGCATTTGTGAAGTAATGTTGCTGCAAATACAAAAAAAAAAAAAAAAAAAAAAAAAAAGAAAGAATTGCTGTTGCCTAGTTACTGTGCAAAAATGATGGATTTTTTTCAACATTCCCCCTTTTCTATGACACTGGGAGAAAACTATGCAAAATTCTCAAGAGCACCATTGTTTTTTTTATTTTTTACTGAAGATGCATGCCACTCTTGGAACAGTTAAAAAAAAAAAAAAAAAAAGACCAAACAAGTGGGTGTCCAGGATGAGGAAGGAGGATAAAAAAGGAAGCATGTGTTCTGCTGGGCTGGTTTACCAACAGAAACACTGGAAAAAAGTCCTACAACATTAAAATGTTTGGAAAAAATAACCAATAACTGTTATTTTTAAAGATCACAAAATTTCTGGAACTTTGTCACATTAATGTCAACATTGTCTCTGTTGGTCACTTAAACATTTACATTTTACAAATGTAGTAGTGTATTTTCTGCATTATAGGGCACATATTATCATAAGACACATCTTCATAAAGTGGTTTATTGTTAAACGTATGTCTTATATAGGCACATTGCACTATAATGTTCTCTTAAGTGAGAAAAAGAGTCAAATCAGGTAAATCTTCCTGTTTAGACTATTAACTCCTTTCACACTAACGCTAGAACTTGTTTGTAGCATGTTCTACATTTGCATATTCACAATACATATTACTACCAGCCTTTTCAGTAACACATAAAAATACATACTGATACCGCTAAAACAAATATTACTGTGACTACGCCAACTCCCAACATTGTTAGTAACATGTAAAAAAAACACAGCCTGACACTGCTACACTTTAGCTACGTTAGAAGCGTTAGCCATGTTAGCATGTTCACAATGCCTGCAACTCCTAACTTTGTTTGCAACACGTTAAAAAACAAACCTGACTGATACTGGTAAAACATACATTACTGTGACAATGCTAACTCCCAGCCTAATTAGTAACACATTTATTTAAAAAAACACAGTCCGACTTGGCTACATATTGGCCACGTTAGCGTATTACAATAACACCCTAAAACCTAATTTTGTCTGCAACTTGCAAAAAAAAACAGACTGACATTCTACTAGAGCGCCGTGTACCTCTCAAAATCGCTTTTACATCACTAAGATCAACCAGAAATAAATTCATATACAAGACGCTCTGGATTATAATGCACGTAGTTGTTTTTTGAAAAAAAATAAGACTTTGAAGTATGCCTAATAGTGAAGAAAATACATTAAACCATGAAAATGATCAGAACATAAATTTTAATCTACCGGTAAGCATATTGGTGTCTTTAGAAAAATCAGACGTTGGTTTTGAAACATTTTAACTTAATTCCTTCAATGTTTTGGTATCATTAGGAAACTGTTGTGAGAATCTTCGTTGGCTGGCTTTAATCACAACTCATAAAACAGATGGAGACAGTGATTTTAATATGCACAGAAATTTAGGTTCAGCTTAAACCTGACAGCATCTAACCACAGCGGGATATTTTGGGAGGCACACATTTGCAACGTGTGACTCTGCACTTCACAGGCAAGAACATCACTTGCCTTTTTTTTGTCAAGCTCTACTGGAGAAAACAGTCAGAGCTAAAAAGTTCACAGCTTTTTTTAGAAGTGAAGCAAGGTAACTGGTTGCAACATCAAATACAATCTGCGATTGATCTTAATCAGACCCTTGTTAGTGCAGCAATGCACAACCGTGGTTATCTAATGTTATAAACTTGAGCCAGCTTTACAGTTTCTAGCTTCCAGTGAGAGTGAGAGTGAGAGAAAACAAATTTTACATAACTGTCAGAACTTGGCCCCAAAGTTTGTCAGATCACATCTGGTCATACTCTAATTATGCTGAGCAGATACTTTGGCAGCTTAGCAAATTGCAGTGAACGTGTGGGTTCAGAGCCCTCTAATGGTCAACTGCAGCAAAATTTCTTATCTAAAATTCCGTCCCAAGGACAAGCTAGAATTGAATATCATAGCAGCTCCAAATATTTACAAAAACGGACAAAGCAAATTAGAATTTAAATGCTTAATTTCATGAAAAAGACAAAAAAGTGTAAACGAAAAAAAAGTTAAACCAACTTCCTAATTGCAAGGAAAAGCAAGTCATAACAAACAGCTAATTTGGAGTGCTCACACGTATTTTGCTGAAATGAAAATCATTGTTTTTAAAAGCTGTCGATAGTAGTTTTTATTTTATAGCAAAGTTGCAGGCTTGTCTGAAAATGGATTATGACTGATAATCTTACTTTCAGTTCATTTTCCGTTTCTCTAACCCTGCAAGCAGTTGCTTTGAGTTTTGTGAAACGAATCAATATGTAATGCTTTTGCTTTCCTTTTTTTAAAAGCAAAAAAAAAAAAGAATGTTGCACACCTTAATCTCTGCCTGTGAGGTCATACATACCCACCTACCAGTGAGGAATAATAAGTTACAGGTTTATGTCAAGAAACATTTTTAAAGAGTGCATTTAGTGCAAAGTGTTAAAGACTCACTCCAATGAAAATTGTGTTTTTAACATGTTCTTGTGGCATTTTTTTTATGATGGAGGGCATGTATAATGCAAAAAAAAAAAAAATTGTCACAGTGATGAAGAAGTTGCAGCCCACAAGCTCCATGCTCCGCTCTGCTCCACTCTGATGCATCGACTTGCTGTTGAATAGATCCATGTATGTCTTTGTTTTCCTCGTCTGAGCTGGCATCTGGACTCAAAACTGAACGGCTGGGTAACTCCAATATTGCTCTCCATTTTTGTTGCACCTGTAATGTTAGGCTGTTGTTGTAAGGGGCTGTAAGCTAGTGGGGCAGTGGGCGAAAGCCTACTCTATACCAGGAATGCGCAACTGCAGGCCTGGAAGGCTACATTCATGCATGTTTTCCAACATACCCTGCTCTGGAATTGTCTAATTGGCTGGACGCACCTGATTCAGGTCATCACTAATGCTTAGGGTTTTGATATCTGGAAATCATGCAGACCCACCACACTCGAGGCCTAAAGCTGCCTGTCCCTAGTGTATGCCAATGGTCCTGCCCATAATTAAGAGGTGAACTATGCCCTAGAAAATGACATGTTCATGGATTTTAGCTAAAAATTGTATAATTAAAATTCGATTTTACAATAGATCAAAAATAAAGATAATAAAGTGCACTGACAACCTACTATATCATTGGTGCCTTTGAGTTGGGGACTTACCCATTCAACAAAAAAAACAGAAAAATGTGTCTGAAAAACTACCATTAAGAAGAAAAATGTAAGAGAGAAGTGTGCACAAGAATGTGAAATGTGATGCTGACATCATGTATGGGAATGCATGTTCTACTATTATTAGCACTTTTCATTATCTCACTCGTTTCGATTAGTTACCTCGCACCTGAGATGTCCCAAATGGTAAGACAGTGTAAGAGCTGGATGATTTCAGAAGTGTGTCTGCATCTCATCAGAGTAATCTTTTCGATGCAACTTGATGAGGAGCCCTCATGCGCCGCCATCTTATCACGGAACTGAAAAATCATGCTTAATTAGATTCATAGTGACCTTTTTCATCTCTGGCAACAGGCACCCAGTCACTGCCAAACCCAAATGTGTTCTCAAACATTGATCTCTCTGCAGACCCTGAGATTGAGAAGTTCACTGTGCAGAGAAACAAAGCAGAAAAACAACATTTCTGAAACCATCAGATGAAGAGATTACTCCATTTGAAGGAGATGCTCTCTGTGTGGATGCCTTTAAAAAGCGCTTTCCCTTTCTTTTTCCAAGAAGAGCGCTTTAATCCAGCTATTGCATCTCAATCGTAGCCCAAACAAACTCAGTCACAAATATCAAGTCCTGCTCTGTGTCGTCGCCGTTTTGCCAGACATGCACTTGTAATCCTACTGCTTCCTCATTCTCGTCTCCCATTGAATCCTTTTTTTTTGCACCAAGTTTCTGCCACCAAGCAATAACTTCCTTGAGAGGGCATAAAAAAAAAAGAATATGAACAATATACTTCAAAGAGACTGAAATTCTACCTAATTCATGATATGTATTTAAAAAAAGAAAACAACTTTAAGGGAAATCCTAAAGCAGACAACCATGCATTTGTCTCTCAATTGTGCTGAAGCACTGACAATACTCTGGGCAAAAGTGTAGTTGATTCAAATTTGGTATGAAATTGATGACAGGTTTGATTAATCCGCTGATGGCATTTTGGTGGAGCGCTCCACAATGGGGTTTTGACACCGCTGCAAGCCAAATATCTAGTATGAATCCTCTATTGCCAGATCCAGTTTTAGCTCTTTTGCGTCATATCTGACATATTTATGGCTTGTCATGTCATATCGTAGCCATCAAAGAACAAGCACCACAAATCGTTTAAATACTGAGGGCCATTCTGTCATCTCCAGTTAGTAACATATGTCTGATAGATGCATAACAAGAGGCACTCAACTTGATTCTTTCATCGTCTTGTAGTGACACTGTACACAAAGCTAAAACATTTCCTGCAAGGAATGGTGTCTACAAAAAAAAGGAGCTATTTAGTTGAGTAAATAATTGACCGCTTTAATGTATATTGAATGCTAGAGGTAGACTTGAGGCACAGGAAAGAGCTACAAACAGGAGCTTTCTCACTGCACAAAGTGGCACAGTGTCTTCTTAAAAAGTACAAGTTAACAGTTGCACCCAAGAAATCTATAATGATCCTTTGTGTGCTCCTTAACAGAGTTGCCTGGCAACAGAACCAGAGCTCCGCAGTGAATTAAAGTGTCAAACGAAATACATTCGTAATCCAAAGATAACATGGATTAAATTTTAGACAGTAGGTGTGCCTCAAGATTTCAACAGCATAGGTGGGTGAAGTGAATTGGAAAAGGCCAAATCATTTTCTGTGCCTTAATAACTTTCTGAATACTGAATTGTCCAAAAGTGGATGCTGCAGTGGGAACAAAATAAGCACCAAAAATGAATACTGTTTTTTGAGTGGACAGTCATAAAGTCCCACTCAGATCATTTTTGATCTTTAGTAAAAGTGTTCCCAGTGGTCTTTTAATTATGATTATACCATTCTTAGCCTAAATAATTTTAAAAAAAAGTGTTTTTATCTGATAGTTTCTGCAGAGTGACAGTAGTTATTAGAATTGGCTTCTGGGTTGTAGACAATACTGTTGGAGCAGAGTTTGCCCACTCCCACTTCCCCTCATCCCTTTGTTAATACTCTCTCCAGCTAGCTTACAGCCCCTCACAACCCCAACATAATATTACAGGTGCAACAAAAATGGCGAGCAATTTAGAAGCTTTCCACTCGTAAAGTTTTGAGCCAGATGCCCAAGAGGACCTGATTGCAGACAACAAAATAGCACCTACACATCATTAGCCGAAACCAGAAGTCCTCAACTGGAAATGGAAGTTCACATTCTAAAACAATAGCAAAAAAAAGCTAACACATTTTTTAATCAAGAAAAACTAACTTAACTGGCAACTGAAACAGTTACAGTTTTTTCCCCTTTAACACCGGAGATCTCTCTGTCAAAACCTGCTATGCCCTTTGACATATCGTAACTCCTTGTACGGAAAGAATGTGAATCTGCTGATTTGCAGAGAAAAGAGGCTTTGCGCTGGTGTGCAACACATTAAAACAGCGTTTCAGTGATTTGTAACATTAATAATATAAAGAGTTGCATACCGATACAAAGCTGCTTTTCTCAGTGGCAGAATAGGCTGATTTACATTGATCGTTTTAAGATGTTTAAAGGTTACGGTATAGTCGAAGGAATGGAAATACTAGAGCCAAAGCTCTAGTCTAAAAAGGGTGAACGGTTTAACAAATCTGAAAATGTTTGTTCATATCAGTTTTGAAAAGAGTACAACATTTTTTGCTCCATTTTAAGCTCATTTTGCACACTAAACCGTTTATTTGCATTAAGATGTTTTATTCCAAAATGCTACAACTCTGAAAATGAATGGAAATCCTAACACCCCCACCACCCCCAGATGCCAGCTCAGATAAGGAACGCAAAGACACACACGGATCTAGTCAACACAAGGGGAAGCATCAGAATGGAGCGGAGCTGGGTGATTGATGCTTTCCGTTGTAGGACAAGTTTTTTTCCAACTGCATTTTTTTGGCTGCTCCTGGTTCACAGTGATTTAACCAAAGAAATACTCAGAAATGCAATTTTAATGTTGTGGGATGAGCATGTGTGCTGCACTCTGTGTGTCGTGCGATGCAGGAGGAGGCACGTGTGTATGTGCATGAGGAAGGTGGCGCGCCGCGAACAGAGAGAGGCGGAGCGCTGTAGCAGGCAGACAGTCGTTGGTTATGAATGCAGAAAGAGTAAAAAAGACAGTTCCTCTAAAAGAACTGAGACTGGTTCTTTGGCTTCACACGCTCCAGAGGCTCTGAGGGTCCGAATAAGGGGGTTGGACCCCAGAGGAAGAGCAGCCTTCGGCCATGGAGAAGATCTCCTCTGCGTCTTCCGACCACGGTCAAAGAACAAGGCAGGAATGGTTCAACATTAAGCTTATTTCTTTAAAAATACGTCCTCCATGATGAGAAAAATGCTTCAAAACATAAAAAAAAAAAAAAAAAAAAAATCACCCTTTTCATTGGAGTAGGTCTCTGATTTTAGATTTCATGCACTTTGAGCCATAGGCCAAAAAAAAAAACTGATCAACCAAAAATGTGCCATACTCTTACTACAGCCAGATGGATGAGCGACACATTTTTTTTTTACTTGGATTTGGTAATTGGAAGGTGGATGATTGGATGCATTAGGAACTGGTTTATAGAAAACAATGCTTTGACTATGCTCCATGCATGGACAATCTGAGAAACACTCTTTCAAGCCTCCTTATCCCATACTCCCTGTCTCAAATGCCACACACAAGCAGTACACAAATAAGCAGGCTGCTTATTCTCTGCTAAACAATGTTAAGCACTTACACAAAGGGACCCAAATGAGCTACTGATTGAAGATAGAATCAGAGCTCCAGCAACCCATCGCAAAGCCTCTCAGTCCCACATATGCATGATTAATACATCAAACAACATAAATTCTCCATCCTCTTGTGCTTGTCTGCAAGCACGCACACACTTGTGCATGCACACGGTCACAATCGCACGAGCAGGCAAACGAGGAACTCGTTTCCTTAAGAAATCCTTACAGGACTGAGCATGAACACGTAGACACTGCCCCCTCTTTCATGGTTAATACATCAAACAGCATTAGCTTCCTAGATTCCTGAAGCTTAGACAGACATGGTTCTGACAGGGCATGATTTCTCACTAGCTGCCCCCACCCCCCACCCCCTCCACGTTCCTGATTCCCTATGAAGTCAGGGTGATTACAGAACATGCTGCCAAAGTAGATTCACTTACATTTTACCTTTGCCTTTCGTCGGCTTATGTAACGTTATGTTAGAACGGCATCTTTATGGTAAGCTGACACAGCTGAGGAGCTTAAGAAGCTTGGGAAACGGAGCAATAATAGAAAACAACCAGCCCTGATCAACAAACTCTTTATTTGATACGATTTCTGCACTCTCCTGGAATCAGCCTGTCTGTGTGCCGACGGTCTGCTCCGCCACCAGGATCGACGCACGAAATAGAACAAGTCCCACATCAACATCAGAAAACAAGCAGGCCATCAACAAACACATTCAAATTTAACCTTTACAATTCCCCCAGTGAGCTGGTCGTACTGTCACACTGTAACATCAATGAATCCTCTCTGGATGGAGGGAGCAGGTGGCCCATTGGATCTAATAAAATGGACACTCATTAGGGCATCTTTAGCATAAAGTGCTGTGTAATTACCATCAGAGGCTGGCCTCCTTGCAGTGCAATGCTACATGCTATCTCCATTTGATTTCTCTGCGCCTTTCAATGGGATATTGATTAGGTGTTGATTTTAGAGATCCGGGTATATGATAGTAAACAAGAGTCTTTGCATTTGCAGCAGTGAGCTCTTTAAACACAAAGGAGGCATCGTGCATAGTCAGTCTTCCTAAATACCATTGACAAACTGTCAGTTTTTCCTGATGCTTTTCCCATCAACTGAATCAACATTCTGCTCCCTGTTGTCTGGCACACTGAAGAAGAATCAAACAAAAAACTAAAAAAAGGTTTCTAATTTACAGGCAAATATGTTCCCATCCCAATACAAAGCCCATAATGATCCCATCCGTAAGCTGTTCATTATCTAATCTTTTCTTTCGAGTGCACAAATGATTTATGAATGAGCTTCTTGGGCAGCAAAGACACATTTCTCTCTGAGATTTGTCCACTATTCATTGGGTTAAAGCAGCACGGTTAAGGCACTTAGCAGATTGCTTCTTGAATTTGAACAGTTTCCAATGTACATACAGCTCCTCAATAAATGCAAAAAAAGAAAAAAAACCTAAATGAAAAGAGGTTGTGTGTTATGGATACCCTACTGAGTTGCTGATAGTGTGGCTTAAGTGCAGGGAGACTCGCATGTGATCCGCTATACTGCAAATCCTCAAAAAGAGGATAAAGAGGCTTTAAAATCACATTTACAGCACAGGGGCAGCATCCTGCTGATAAATACAGATCATGGTCTTTGACCCTGTCCATCAGTACATTAAGGGGATATAGGACTCCAGTTCTTTGCAGTGGATACCTGTGTGACAACGTGTTTTTTTAAGCACATTTGGAAAGTTCAGACAAGAGTCGACTTTTTTTCTAATTTTGTTAAAATATTTTTATTATAATTACTGTCACAAGTTCGTCAACTTAAGCTCTAACTGTGTTTTCAGGCCAGAGAAGTCTGTTGGTCCGGATCAAGTTCTGAACTTTTAAGGAATTTCTGTGTCTCATTGTTGCTTCGCTACTCTGTTTACATCCCATAATGCCAGGCTACGGTGGCCTTTTTTGTACAGTAGTTTCGCTCTGCACTCAGAACCAAAGCGCACTCAGATTAGAAAAGGACCTAGGCCACCTCGAAAGGTGGGTCAGACAGCGGTTCCTGGTCCCAGGATCCAAAATTTGTTACAGAATATCAGGGGAAACAAACTTTGGTTCACTTTAAACGAATGAAAGGTGTCCAGCCCGAATACACCCTAAGACAGTCTTGGTAAAATATGATTTATGTCATATCTGTCCTAAAAGGAGCCATGCCACATGTGTGCCTCTACAGCACTCAACAATAACCTTAAATGTCAATACTGATCACCATCTGCCAGACGTTTTCAGCACAACTTGATTCACTACAGGAGATTACATGACTGCAAAAAAAAAAAAAAAGAAAAAAAAACGACATGGATTTTCTCAGACTGAATGTATTGTTATTGTCAAAACAAACAAAATCTAAGCAAATCTCCAAGACGTGGAAGCTTAGGACATGAGACATTTATTGAGTTTTTCTATGTCACAAGCATTTATCTCCGCAGAAGATTTTTTTTTTTTTTTTTACAAGTTGTGCAGATGCTTATTGATTCTTAGTCCTAATTTGCTCCATAGAAACACTTCAATGTCATTTTCATGCAACAGCTATATCCAAGGCATCAGGTTAGTTTGAATGAAAATGTCATATTATTTCAAGAATGTTTTATTTCCCTGTGGTCTGTGCACTAGCTCCTATTCTGTGCAGTTTCTTTTTGTTTTTTCAATTAACAAAACGTTTATTTCTTAACCCTGTAAAGGCCACTAAATCAAAGAATTGACAGATTTTTTTTTTCTAATTGGGATTATTTTCTATGAAATCCACAAAAAATGTAACATTATTGGTTTTATTTAAATATAAATAGTATAATTTATAAGTTAGGTGATTTCATACATTTTTGCACCCAATAATTTTAGTTTAATGATAACTAGATCCCCGGTGTCATCTGTGTACATTTCTAAACAACGTATCTTGTACTTTCTGATTGTTACTTGAAAAAAAAACCATCAGAGTTTTTGTTTGCTCAAACTGTTTTTTAAGCAAGAAAGCAGGATCTCAGGATCCAAAGGTAAAGGAGGAGAACTGGGTTTTCAACGGGCCTGTAAACAAGCTTCCAGCTTTCTGAGAAGGGGCGAACGGTAAGCCAAGCCGAGCTACAGTAAGTTGTAGCTAAAGCTAACATATGTTTTGCTGTAAAAATTGCTTGCATTATAGACCTGAAACATCTGACTTAACCAACAACGTGTTTAAAATGCTAAACCTTTGCTTTTTACTTATTACGTTTACTTGAGTAATTTACTTGAGTAAATGCGAGTCTCCATTCAAATGTAGTGGGGTAAAGAGCACAAATATTCAATCAAAACATGTAGACAAGGGGAGAGTAAAAGTTGCTTATGTTTTTGACACTCAGTACAAGTATAAAGTGGCCAAAAAAACATCCTGAATTAAAGTAACAAAGTAAATTTACTCAAGTACTTTACAACTCTGGTTTTTATGGACATGTTTGATCAGGCTAATGAGATGGGGTCTCAGAAATGTATGCATCAAATATGAAACGAAAAGTTATAGACGGTTAAACAAAAGATGATTATTTAGCATGATTCCCAAAGCCATAATGAGTAAATGAAGATGTGAAGAAAATAAAAGCTGGTAACAAGGAAAGTCTTTCTGGTGGGGGAAGTAATGACAAACACAAAGCTGTTGTGCAGCAATCAGGAAAATAAAAGAGGAGAACCAACATGGAACCTAATAAAATTTCATGAGATGAAAAACTCAATAAGTGTTTAAACTAGGAATATTAATACGCTTTGATTTTGGTAAAACAGCTGGAGATTAAGAGTATTCCAATTGTAAGACGAACACTGCTGCAGTGCAGAGCTGTCACAATCTATGTTAGCTGGGACACCACTCCTTAAATTTACACAGTTTGCCATCTAGAAATTAAATAACTAAGGTAGATAGCAAGACATCATATATGAGCTGACATGTCATTTTTATTTACTTTTTTATGAGGCGGCAACACTTGCCAACCTGAGTTATATCACAAATGCTGCCATTTAAAACTCAGCTGGGATGAACTTTCAGACATGCAAATGTGTGATAAAATCCACCTCCACATTTCTACAGAGCTGATAACAAGAAAAGAAAAAAAGATTACAATAGATCTAAGTGATTAAAGGAAAGTTAGATGATGGCCATTAAAAAGCACCTCCAGGATAACCTTTATTTGTGCCTTTTTGATGCCACTTTAAGAGCGAGCAGCTGTTCATGTTTTCCTTTTGGGCTATAATTGCTTTTCATTCATTTTTTTTAGGGGTCCAGTCCTTGGACCTGGTCATTTTCAAAGGAATGAGTTTTTTTGTTATGCTAAGCCCCCTGACGGCTCAATACATAAAGCGTTAAAAAGACACTGAACTAATAGGATGCCCAGCTGTTAAGGGTGTGTTGACCTACCATTCAATGCCTGCTCTAACGCACATTTTTCAAAAGTTTTAATTGCAGTTTTTTTTTTATATTGCTTTTGAAGACAATAACTGTTTATCACAAAATTGTAAAAGATGACCTTGATGGCTTTTCATGCACCTCTGCTTTAAAACATCTGATTCACTTAAACATTGCATGATATTTTTGCTAATTACAGCTGCTCTGATGGTCTATCATCCTTACTGTGAATCTAAGCAGATTCTTCGCTATCGAAATTCAAACATCGTGCATCGTCTTCACTATTATTTGACAGAGATAAAGAAGAACTACTACTGTAGGACTTCAGTGAGACTTTAATTTTTTCTTCTAACAGTACAGGCATATGAGGGGGAAAAAAAGCCCTATTTCCACATTGGCATTTTAGTGACATTTTGATGTGAAGCATCTCCGGTGAGCTCGCAGAAATGCAGTATATATGTAACAAAAAAAAAAAAAAAATCCATCTCCTGATAACCACCATTTGAATCATCCATCTCAGATTGAGAACTGAAAGCAAATATCCACATACACTCGGTCAATACGAGCAAATTAAAAGTGGGTTTTTGATCTGATCTTTGAAGGGATTCTACTAGGAGTGAAACGATTATTGTATTGATTCCTACAATCCAACTAGATCGATCTGTCTGAGAGAAGTTGTTAATCGAATTTAATCGATCTTTGCCATTAAAAAAATGTTTCAAAATGAAATACATCAATGAAATTGATCCTGGAATGGATGGATGATAGGTTTATTTTACAATAACGTAAAAACAACCATCACAGTGGACAACACACATGATGGCAGCAAAAAATGATCAATCCATCATTATAGTCCAATGTGTGGAAACACTTTGAATTTGAAAGACTTGTCTATGCAGTCTAGGTAGAATGTTCTACTAATGTTTCCTTTGTATTATTTAGATGTGGAAAAACATCAGTGGACTGAACTTTGAGAAAGTAAAATGTGAATGACTTTGCCATTTTATCTTGTTTACTTGTTTGTTTGTTTATATTTAACTTATGATCTTGCAAGAAATACAAGGAATCTGAAAAACTTCACCTGCACTGTTCAGTACCCAGGTATTTATCTCTGAAAAGGTTTACATCAATTGCATCAACTCGCCTTCAAGCAGCCACTTTCAATGAAAAGTCTTTGTAAATGAACATCCACCTGAATTTTGGGCTTTCGCTTCCAGACCTCTTGCGTTCATGCGTCGCTAGGCAAGTTTTTAAGTCCGTTTGTGACTTTTACCTATGAAACTGGCTTTAGTTGATCTGGAAATTGCTGGAAATTCAACTGGCTGAAGTTCTTGATGCTTATTCGCGACAACGCTGGGACTCGAATTTGACATGTGGGAAGTGTACTTTTCATAATACGGAAGTACCAACTTTTGTAAACATGATCACGAAGTAGAAATGAATTACAAGACACCATGTTATACATTTATATGAATAAAGCTGTGAAAGAAAAAGCCTGGAACAAGAGTTGCAGGATTTGCACCACTTTGACTTGCCCACCGACCCTCAACTAATTGTAAGTGGTGGACAAGGGCTAGTAAACAGTAAAAAAAACAAAAGAAGAACAATCCCCTCTCTGCCGCTCTCTGCTTGTCCAGGGCTGGCCCGCTGTGTAAACACGTCCCGAGTGCGAGTTAATGAAACCGCGTACACGGCTGGTATCTACAGTAGATACCTTAAGTCACACTGGTTGAATTTTTTTGGCTAAATATGTTGTAGATCGATTTTATGTCAGTGAACTGGATTGAATCGGATAGTTCAAAATGAACCAAGATTGATGATGAATTAGACTGTCAACCGTAAATTATGATACTAATTGAATCATGAAAAAGCTGATCAGTACAGCCCTTGATTCTACACAAACTGATGCTTTCAAATCTTGATGACATAATGTTGCTCTTTGGCTCGCAGTAGAGGTGTCAATGGGCTAAAATTTGGGAGTAAATGTAGATGTGGACTGTTTTTAGAAGGGTTCAAGGCAGTTTGTCATGTTAGTCCCTTTTTTTTTTACCCAAAGTGAATGAGAACAGACCTGGATGACTCATTGGCACTACACTAGAAGGCTCCTGCTTTATTTATGAGAGCTGGTGGTTTTCTCCTGCATCTCTCTGAGGCCCAGTGATTCATGAATGGACTAGACAGCCTGAGCCTGCAATTGTGGAGGTGCACTGGGAGCAGTGGATTTTGAGGATTAATTTCTTTTGTGTCAGACTGTTATTCCCAGCCACCATCAAATCCATCTCGCTCTTTCTCTCCATTTGCAGCCAGTTTCTCATTTCTTAGTTTAATAGTGTCAAGCGCAATTATTTGTCAACGACCTGATAAATGGTCCAAATATTAAGGAAGAATATCCCCTTAAACCTGTTAACTGTAGCCTGTATTATGCTGTTGGAGATCCTCATCATTTAGACACAGTCATTTAAAATCTAGTTTGTTTTTGAGCACTTATACTGTAGGGCGGCATTACGTGCACTGTGAGCCAGATCAGGAAGAACAGTCGGCCTATTATCCTGAAGGATGATGCAACCGAAGGTTCAAAGAGTGAATGAAACAGTTTACCCATCAGTGCTCACGCAACAATGTCTGCTATTGTCCTGTTGCAAGAAATTGATATTTTCTTGTAACTAAAACACATTCTTGCAGTGATCAAAGTTTCTTTTCAGGTCCATTGACACAGTCTCCAGGAATATTTGAAATAGATGAAAATGGCCTGGTTTCGACAGCATGTGTCCCCATATTTTCAGCTTTTGGCAGTGTGTTAAATATGTTTCTCTTGAGTAATGTTCCGTCTGTGTCTTGACCCACAAAAATCAAAGCATAAAACAAACAGCCGTAACCCCCGTGTGGGGTTATTTTTTTGCAGCTGCTGATGGCTGCTCGACTGCTGGCCTGCCAGTCGTTTGCGACAGGAGTGGTTGGAACAATCCTCCCCGCGTTGATTCTGGTACAACTCCTGCCGTCTGACAGGGAAGAGTGACATTCTGCCCCCCATTCCCCCCTTATTGAAGGCAAATCTTCAAAACGTGAAATTCTTTAGTCATTTAAAGATCCACTCAGATGAAAATTGTGTTTTTTAGTAATTATTTTATCATGTGCTTGTAGAATTTTTGTCACGATGGAGGACATATTTAAAAAAATTAATAAATAAAACTGCATTTCGGAGTATTTTTTGTATTCAAATCACTGTGAATCAGGAGCAAACAAAAAAAGGCGTTTGATAAAGCTTGTTTTGGCGACGTACAAACTACAATTGGCAAGACACAAGCACCCTGCTTCGTTCCATTGCAGTGCATCCACTTTTAGCCACAAAAGTGTTCAAACAATAAAGGTTGACATTATGATAAATTCTGTGTCAAACCCCTATTTTCCCCCTATTAAATCCCCATTTCCTCACAAGAGTCAGTGGATTGACAGAAGCATGATTACTCACTTTTTTTTTTTTTTTTGGTTGTATTATTGACACGTCAGAAGTAGGTCATGTGACTGATGTACCTGTGACTGATTTGATAAGTGAGAGAGGGGAGGGAATCTACGACCTGAAGAGAAAGGGGGAAAAATCGCATCTCTCACCCAACGCATCGGATTTTGTTTTGGATTTTCTTTCGGTTTGGACTTGCATGGACAAAAAACTTTTGAGTTAGAGGGTTTCTTTATTAGGTTTCACAGGAGTGACTGTGAACTCTGAAAGGAAAAAAAAAAAAACGCAGAGCGTACATTAACTTTAAGGAAAACTAATTAGTTTTGGCTGACATAATTTATGTACATTTTGTTCTTGTTTTTTGGGGATTTTCTTTTGTTACATAAATTAAACTGAATAACAAAAAGTCAAATCTGTGGTATACTTATATACATTTTTGTGCACCGGTAATCCTAGGTTGGGGGCTGTAAGCTAGCAGGAGAGAGTGTAAACAAAGGATGTTGGGAAACTACTCAACGCCACAAATCAGAGGCACATTTCTGATGAACTCCTGCAGAAACTGTATCCTAGCAAACAACACAGGTGTTAAATATTGGCCAATACTGTCATAATCATAATTAAAAGACAACTGGGAACGCTTTTATAATCGATCACAAGATGATTGGAGTTTAAGCGCTTTGTGAACTTAAAATAAAATTCAAGAAAAGATAAACAGTCCAGCAGGCTTGTGTAATGCCATTTGACTTGATTGCTCACTGACTGTGTCATACACAGCACCATAACTGGATTCCTTTAGATGCCATGTTAAAACATTTATGCATTGCAAAGCTCAATCAATGGAACCTTAGAGAACAAAGATTTTCTAGAGGACCAAAAGTGCATTTGCATTAATTATAGAAAAGAACAAGCACTGCAGACTTCAAGAGACTGATGAGACTATTTTCTACCAGTCCACTTTGTGTTATTAGATAGTTTCCTGGGTGATCAATGTGTTAATTTGATTTATAAAGAACAAGATACATTGAACTTGGCAATTACTAAGGGCTGTACAAATGACAGTAGAGATGCTCTATGCTCATCCTTAAAAAAAAGGTTCTGACTCTGTGTTGCTTTGATCTATGACAAAGGTTTGTGTAAACCCTATGCATTTTAATCCTTTTTTTTGGTATGTTCTGTGCTTGCATCAAAGTTAGCTGTCAATGGGAAGCCCTTTTTAACTAATGGCATATCAGGAATCTTCTGTATCACAAAGCTCTATTTATGATGCTTTCCCACCTCAGTTTCCTGAGAGTTTTCTACAGAAAAATGTGTGTCACAGCATCAGGTTTCAGAAATCAAAATGTAGTATTCAAGCCTTCTGATACACCTCTCCTGCACAGTAAATATCAAAAGATAAGCCACTGGCCCGAAACACAGCAGAGCTAACAACCCTCCATAACAATGCATTAGGCTTATTTTCTCATGTTATCTTGGGGGAAAATGGAATTCAAAGAGGCTCTTTTGCTAGCCTGTGGGTTCCATCAATATATTTTCCTTCCACAGCAGAGACTTGACCTGGAGATTACTTCTTTATTACACAGTAAGATTTGACGAGACAGCTTTAATTTCCACAGAAAATAGTGGAACAAAAAGCTGTGCCTTGGCATTATATAGGAAATATTGTTTACAGACCGGGGGACTCGAAGACATTTAATGCTACCTTCAGAGTTTTATATCCCTGCCTTAATGCAGTTTTTTAATGGTGTTGTGTCGCCATGAGATACAAGATCATAACAGTGGGAGAGTCTCCCACTATTACCTTTAGGGCTGTAACTCTACAAGTATTTTAGCTCTGGACTATTCTATCAATTGTTTTTTTTTTTTTTTTTTTTTTTTTTAATAAGTCAGAGTATATTTGGCAGTAACTAGCTTTTTTGTTGTGGGTGAATCTCAAAAGGCCAAAAAAAAAAAAAAAAAAATCTATATTTACTTCCCACTTCGATAATTAAAACAAAAAAAATTTCAAAATGTTACCAGTGTTTTTGTAATGAAGATTTTGCAGTGTTAGGCAAAATCAGAAACAAATATTGTTTTCTAGGACATTTTTCAAGCAGAAGGGCAGGAATTCATCACAAATTTTTCTCCGAGTTGTGGGCGGGACTGTTAGTATGGTGTAAATTTGCAAACAAAATGTTTTAACAGTTTGTGTTTATTAAGAAAAATAATTTTACAATAAAATAGGCTATAATGAAGGAATATCAGTCATAAATTTATATCTTTTAGTTTATGATCCTCCCAGAGCCCTCAGGCGCTGGTCTACCCAAAGTCAGAGCAAAGACCCAAGCCCTGGAACAGCCTGCCTGAGGATGTGAGAGATTCATCCACTGTGATGAGAAGAAAATATTTAGCTTTCCACATTATTCCCACATATTTTAATTTGATTTATTAGATTTTTTTTAACAGCTTTTTTTGTGATGACTGTTCTTGATTATTTTTACTATTTATTTATTTAATGTAATGCATTTGATGGTGTTCCGTAGCAGGAAATTTCCTCTCTAAATAAAGTTCAATCAAAATTTGAATTTGACATAAGAGAGTTTTATTGTACATCTGGTATCCCTGTTCTTGAATTAAAAACTAATTGTTTTTTTTGTTTTTTTTTAATTAGAAAAACAGAAGAATTCTTAATAAAGCTTCTTCTGCCTATCATAAATTTTGTTTTTGACAAAATATTCTATTCTTTTAAAATAAAATTTTGGTCTTGTTTTTTCCACTGCTATCATATCTCTGTTGCCCCATTCACAGTTTTTTTAAGTGTAGTCATCATTGCAATAGAGGTACTCTCCAGTAGCACATGCATATAACTTTGGCTTTTGGATTTGGAAAATCTCCAAATTGAACACAGCTGCCATCATTCAGGTTGCCACAAATCAGGACCTTGGATCATCTGACACTGGAAATGCTATTATTGTCAACACATGCATTAGGATACCTGTGATTTATGAACATTTTAGTATATTTCTGCAAATTCCTTAAAGCAAGTGATCATAACATCATCTCTATTTTTGTTTTAATTTTTTGCATTTAAATGAAGTGAACAAGGAAGATGTTTGTTTGTGCTCCTTGCTTTATGCTGCAGTCTAGAAACCAATCTAAGCAAATATTTGATGGTAATAAATGTGAAGTTAATGATTCACTAGTTACAAAGCAAATTTTACAAACATTGAAAATTAAACAATAGAGAGACTTAACATGTCGTACATGGGTCTATTAATACTCGGTTGTCTTATTTTGTCTTCATATAATATCTGCAAAGCTGTGCAGGAATTTGTGACTTAATGCTTGCTTTTGCAAATATTCTGTCACAAGTTTGTACAAGTTTATTTTTTTTAATAAGAGTAATGTGGTATGAGTTGGGCCATTTTATAAAACATTTTATATCTGGGTGCGAGTGGGGGGCAAACGACTTTAGAAGGGTGTAAAGTGGGAACAGCAGGATGGTGGGCCATTGCAAAAGAAACTATCAGACTGTTTTATTATTGCTATTAATATTAAAAGTTCTTTTAGATGAGGTGGTTTTAATAATGATTAAAGAAGCTTGAATTGATTTTTTAAAATCTTTTTCAATAATGATACTAATTTTGACTAAAATATGAGGGGGCAAGTGGGGGGCAAAGCTTTTAGCTGCCCCAACCCTTGCCTGGGCATTAGAGTCCATCTGTAGTACTGTCTTCCTCTGCGGTACTGGGTTTCATTGAAAGTATACAAAAGCATACAACATTGTTGGTTTATTTCAACAAACACTTTTACATACTAGGGGTTAAAAACATCCAATTTAATAGTAAAATTATGTCAACAAAAGAACGCTATTGACAACGAAATTTGTTGATCTGTTGTTCAGTAAGCATTATTTCTTGCCTAATGTAAAAGTCTTCAATTTGTATTGATAACACACTTTTACAGAGGAAATGACAACATATCTGAATGTTTATTTAACACAAATCTTTTTTAACTCTCAGGGGGCGGGGTCAGAAAATGAGGAAAAAGGAGCAAAAATCAACAAGACTTGGGCGGCTCTGGAGCCAGCAGTGATAATATTAGCGGATAAATATTGGACGAAAGGGATGAAATCATTTCACACAGCGTTATGGCAGCACAAAAACACAACCTGGCCCCATCTTTCTCATCATAGAATCATCATCTCTTCAATATCCAAGCAAACAGCATATTTCCTTTCTTTTTTCTTTTCGTGCTCCACTCCCCGAGCCCTGATGCTCCGTCACTCACTGTCTGGAGGCTGCTGGGTGTAAGAGCATGTCTGACACTTTTCCATTAGTGGGGAGACTATTCAATTACTCAAGAATTGCTCAAGATATTTAAACCTTGCCAATTACTGAACATATCCCTTTTAAATAATGCATACACAGAACTGATAAGGTTGTGTAGTGATTTCTCCTTTTGACACATTGCAGAATGTTCTGCTGTCTCAGAATTGCTTCATCAGAGAGAAAGATAGTCATTTAATCTCATTAACACACCCATACATGCCATAGATATTGTAGTCGTTTTCAACATGACTTGTAGCCTCAAATTGGCGTCTCGTTCTTTTTTTCTTTTCCTTACCACGGTCAAATGATTACATTTGCACAATAAACTACTCATGTTTTTGGAAAGCAACAGCAATTTTGCAAAAAGCATTAAAATTGCTTAAGCTTAGTAATTTTCTCCTAAACGCAGTTTTAATCTTTTTTTTTTTTTAAGGCCAAATCCACTTGGTGAGTTGGTCTTGTCCAAGCGTAGCGGATCTTTTCTCACGTATCCTAGCAACACCATAGATCTCAAATGCCAATGAAACATTCACACATGCTCTTTACTTTGCAGTCTCACATTCCACTCCCCACTTTTTTCTTCTCTTGACCTGACCCCATCCCCAGTTGAGCTGCTCACTCCAACATTTTACTGGAACTTTCCTCCATCTTAACCCCAACCACTCATTTTCATTTAATTTCTTTAAAAAACTCACAGGAGAGTGAAGAAAAACTGCAGCCCTCTTCTAAATTTGTATCATACGGAGCCCTGGACATGACATTAAAAGAAAAGTATGAAATTGCTCCCTTAAGTTAGCATTTTGCGCACACAAATTAGTTTTAAATTTCTGTCATAAATGTCTGCTTTGTGAACACAATTTGCTATTTTGTGACCACAACTTAGCACTTCATTAGTATTTTGTGTGCACAAGTTATTATTTGTATTTTCACAAAATACTGCACACAAAATGCTAACTTGTGCTCACTTTGCAGTCTCACTTTCTACCACCCAGTATTTTTCTTCTCTTGACCTGACCCCATCCTCAGCTGAGCTGATCACTCCAACATTTTACTGGCACCTTCCTCTATTTTAACCCCAGCTGCTTATTTCTTAATGTGTTTAAAAATCTCACAAGACACAGAAGAAAAAGCACAGTTCTCTTCTAATTTTGTACATTACTGTGCCCTGAGAATGACATTAAAACATAATAATAAAACGTTCCTCAAATTAGGATTGTGTGCTCAAACGTTAGTTTTTTTGTGCCCGTAAAATGCTACTTGGAGGAGAAAATTTGCTATTTTAAGAGCACAACTTATTATTTTGTGTGCAAAAAATACTACTCACAAGCAAAATGCTAACCTGTGCACACTTTGGAGTCTTACACTCCACTTTCCACTTCCTTCTTCTCTTGACGTGACCCCATCTTCAGGTGAGCTGCCCAGTCCATCATTTTTCTAGAACTTTCCTCCACCTTTACCCCAACCACTCATTTTCACTTAATTTAAAAAATAAATAAATAAATGAAACTCACCGGAGAGTTAAAAAAAATGCCGCTCTCTTCTAATTTTGCATATTATGGAACCCTGCGCATGACATTAAAAAAAATGAATTGTTCCCTTAAGTTAGCATTTTGTGCACAGAAATTACTTTTTTGTCGCCACAATTTAGGATTTATTAGAATTTTGTTGTTCACACTAGTCAGTATTTTGTGTACAAAAAATACTTTACACAAATTTCTAACTTGTGTGCACAAAATGCTTATTTGATGGAACAATTTTTTTTCTTTATTAGGTCATGTTTAGGGCTCCGTAGAACATCCTTTTTAAGGATTTTAAACACATTGTCTCTTGTGTTATGAGTTTTATGTAGTGTGCAATTTTACACAGTAGGGTCTTCATCCCTTCACCTGTATTTGACATAGACCATGTGATATGGTTTGACACATGAAAATAACACATTTCTTTTTTTTTCTTTCAAAAATTTGTGGTTTTTTTATCCTCTACTTTGACATGATGATGAAAGAGAAGCAGTGTTAGTCAAAAGGAGAATATGTCCACAGATACTTAAAGGCTGTGTACTGACAATGCTGCAGACATGAAAGGCCAACAAAAATAAAGAAAAACAAAAATAGTGAAGCACTAAAAGATGAAAGCAAGAAAATGCTTCGACATTGAATGTCCAATGTGTTGCAGAGGGTAAAAAAAGATGCAAGGATGTCTATACCTGAATAATGTTTGAATATTGGGTTAAAAAAAAAATCATTAAACAGAAATACTTTTATTAACATCCCACTTTTTTTTTTTTTTTCTAAAAAATGAAATCTTTAGATGATGGGGAAAATCCTTCTATTTACATTTTAGCATTAGGTTTAAAGCAAAAGGATAGAATACAAGAGAAACGCAATTCGTTTTCCTGCTTCATTAACCCAACAAACATATGGGCAAACATATTATATTTGAATTTTGTGCCTGATTGTATTAAAAAAAAAAAAAAAAAAAACCTTTAAAATGATTGTCTTTTTAGTCCCATTCAATTTCTATTAAACAACAACAGCAAACAATAAGGGAAAAAGCATTTTATTCCCCCAAGTTTTTTCTCTTTATTTATTAATTTTTTTTTTTTTTTGCTTGCTGATTGCAGCGATTATCATCTTACATTTTAATTTAAAAGGCGCTTTTTTAAAGTTATTTTTATGCAATTTAAACCATCTGCCTTATTAAAATAACCTTGACTGAAGTGGATTAACCCCAATAATTTATTTTGGTGTGATGCACACTGCTTTTCATGTTGCACTTTAAGACAACCTCAGTTGTGAACAAGTGCTTTGAAAATAACCAGAATTAAATTATGATATTACATTTGAAACCAACCCAAAGTAGAACACAGGAACAGCTGGTATTTGAAGGAGAACATTTTTTAATTAATTCACATGTTAAAAATATCCAACTTTACTAAATAAATAACTTAATGAATTTCCCTCAGGATTAAGAAAATGAATTAAACTGAATCGTGTAAAGCGTTTTTTTGTTTTGTTTTCTTTTCATAATAATGTGAGGAGGGGATTATTTTCGTTTTGATTTTCTTAGACCACAGTTTTGTGTATTATTTGTGGCATGTTTTGATAGACCTCTGACTTAAGCGCTACTGTTGGTACAAAACCCTTACTTAACTATTTCTTTCCCAATGGCCCATTTTCACATTTGTTAGGTGGGTGGAGTTAATTTCATTTAGTATGGCCAAACTGTATCAGGCTTCATTTTCATGATCAGAACCTTAGGCTTGCTATTGGAATTTATCTGTCCAGCTAATTGATGCCTTTAGTAGAACATGCGGAGTTATGGGCCCTGTGCACACGGACTGAACCACTGCAATAGAAGTAATCAACCAATA
Organism: Adrianichthys oophorus; assembly: GCA_036245035.1. Taxonomy (NCBI): domain Eukaryota; kingdom Metazoa; phylum Chordata; class Actinopteri; order Beloniformes; family Adrianichthyidae; genus Adrianichthys; species Adrianichthys oophorus. Next base: position 8,821,264 of record BSAI01000201.1, on the reverse strand, counting down.
CCACTGCCCTTTTAGACAAACTCTATACAGTACATGTAGGTGGTGTCAATATACTCAATGTAGCAGCTACTGTGAGGATTTAAAAGTCGTGTTTTTGGTGTATTTAACATCCCGATTATGAAGCATGGTGGTGGTAGCATCATGCTATGGGGGTGTCTTTCTATATATGAGACAGGACAACTGCACAGTTTTAAAGAGAGGATGACTGGGGCCATGTATTGAGAGATTTTGGGTGTTAACCTTTTTCCCTCATTTGGAGCTTTGAAGATGGGTCGTGCCTGGGTCTTCCAAAATGACAATGACCCAAAGCACACTGCCAGGATAACCAAGGAGTGGCTCAGTAAGAGCATATAAAAAATTCTGGAGTGTCCTGGCCAGTCTCCTGACCTAAACCCAATAGAAATCTTTGGAGGGAGCTCAAACTCTGTGATTCTCAACGACTGCCCAGAAACCTGACTTATCTAAAAAAGATCTGTGTGGATGAGTGGGCCAAAAGCCCTCTTGCAGTGTGTGTAAACCTGGTGAAAAACTACAGGAAACGTTTGACCGGGTGTAATCACAAACAAAGGCTACTAGACCATCAGATGGTTGGATTGGGGGATTAACCACCAAATTACCAGAGTACAGCTGTGTCTGCAGGTTACCGCCTCCTTAGGGAATGGGTCAAATCCGGAGAACAAATTTTACCTGGCTTCATGACAGCTAATGGGATTTGAAGGGAAAGCATGTGATGTCACTGTTATTTTGCACGTTTTTTTTCCCTAAAAATTCAGTCATTTAAGACAAACAGCTACTAATTAGCACTTGATAAAAAGTTAATTAGATGCATGTATATCAGTGTGTGGTCCAACGCTGATTTTAAATACATGACAGAGGTATTATTTTAAGTAAGTGAAATAGAGGAGACTGAAACACTTCAGCTGTGTCCTTTGTCTGTAACTCTTAAGTACAAACACATCTTGTCTCTGCTGCTAGGTGATGTACTATAGCAGCTCTGTGCTTCATTTAATGTGATGTAACTTAATGCAATTGTCAGGTAACATAGACAGCAATTGCGATAGCACCTTATCATACTGGGTAAAATGTCACTGAATTTGGCTGTTGGAAGTATCAGAATTTTCAAGAGCTCCATCTATATTTCATGCTTTTAGGCATAAGAATGTTGAGTTGAACAACAAATTATGCTTCAAAACTTTTTTTGGAAAATATGTGATACCGTGAGCATGTCTGAGCTGTCATTTTCACTTTTTTTTTTTTTAAATAATTCATTATTTGGAACAAAGTTCCTCTTCACCCAAAGAAAATCTTTTAAGTCATTAATTTTTTTAAAGCAAAAAGGCAACTTGTGCCATCAAATGCATGCCAACCAAACAGGTTCTTTTGGCCATTTTCCTACATGTTCAAATTAATGATCGCAGATAGCCTTGAATGTCATCAGAGAGAAGACCTTTGAAATAAATACATGCTGAACCACACTATCCAAGGCAGGCGCAAGCTAGATTCAGTCAAGACACACAAAACTGGTGGGCATCATAGTTACATCATGCAACCTCTGATCTTATCCTGCAGGAAATGACACACCGAAGGACCGCTTTGATAAAAGGAAAAGACTGTTTTTAGGGGAAGCAAAAGACTAAGCTGATGAAATTTCTGCATGACATCATAAAAACTCTTATAAAACCCCAAATCTTCCACAGAAAGGTTTTAGTGTTGTAAGGTTCTATATTAAAAAGCAAATGTCATCAAGATGTAGATTAGATGTGTCCAAATGTCTTCAGTGAGGCTGTGGTGTTTTATTAAATACATGTCAAGTTTAAACTGAAAGAATGAGGCATATTCTCTTTCCCAGCATTCATCATTATTGTGACTGGCAGGACAAAAACACTTAAAAGGAAACAGAAGCACTCATGGAGTCACTTATTGTGTTGTCCTAGTGTCTACCGGACATTTTCGCAAACAAAGCGTGGGTCTGACCGCCATCTCAGAGATCTGTTCAAATGAAAGGGAGGAGATTAAAGAATCATGTCTCCAGAAGAGCAGAAGCTATGCAGCCAAAGGCAGTGGCACTCTCCTGTGTAAACCCTATGTCTTTTATGTCTTTTGGGGGGAAAATGAAGTATGTTATGCATTATTACATAGGAAATGAAGGACATTAATTGGATTATTTTCAAGTCATAAGGGTAATTGTTTTTGAGTGAATGACTGTTTCCGACTGTGAGGCAGACAAGCTGGTTAACAAAAGACGGCAAGCTCCAGGCTGGAGGGACACCCACAACAATCAAGCTAATTGTAAAGCACATATAAAAACCATATAGACTCTCAGTGACAAAGACGCATAAAAACCAATGTTTGCAGTGTGCAAATAAATTTCTATCCAAATCAGGAGCTGATTGTTCACTCAAACTGATTTCCCTTCTATAGAAGCATAAATGTTCAGCACAAATAAGGATTATTATTCGCAAACCCCCACAGTGCGGCATGGAGGTGTCGCGTCAGGTGTATAGAAGTGGTATACCTTGTATTATTTTAAGTAGAGTTAAATCCTATCGCAACAAAAACCTCTGCAACGTTAAGAGATACCTCAATACTCTCCAAAAAACAATAATTCCACATCTTAAAGAAATTTCAACAGAGTTGGGGACCAAATCTTGGCATTACATGCACAGAGAACACAAGATCAACGCCATGTGGTTTTGTAAAGGGCCACGGTCAAACGTGAGGCTTATCACACACTCACAGCACATTGACTTAAGACTGTTGCTTATCCAGCTCATACAGAATCACTATTAAATGCAGAGACTATTTTTAACATGCTCTTAGGGCTTTCACGGGCCGACTCTGAAATGCTCGGGATTCTGTTGTATTTGAGCTTATCCATCTTTGCAGACTGTGTGCAACCCAGTTAACAAGGTGAGAATACTCAAAGGAAGCAGGCGAATCAGTGAGGATATACACAGTTCCTGTCAGATAACAAGTGTACCACAGTGAGAGTGCATCATCTGTGCAAATCCAGGAACCAAAATATTTTTATTTATTCATTTGTATATTTTTCAAGTCACCAGCTTGGAGTCTTAATATCAACATTGTAGTTTGCTATTTATGGCCCTTGTAAAAACTGTGCTATCTCATTATTTTGTCTTTTAGTATATTTCAAATACCAAATATATCAAACCTTTTTGGACTTTTGAGAGTTAAAATGAAATGTTTTTAAAAAGAGTCAATTAGGGAATTGTCTGCTGTGTCTTCTGTCTCCTTACCCATGTATTTCACATAACCCTATTACCTTTGGGAATTAAAGGAGCACAGCATCGGCATTCTCAATCAGCACCTTGAAAACGTTTTGGCCTTTGCAATTATGAGATGAACTTTAAGGGGACGTATGGGCTTAGGCATCACATTTTTAACCACAGAGGTTGAACTTTAGATATGGTTTTCATTCAACTGGGCCTGTTTGATTTAAATGTGATGTGCTCCCATACTGTTAAGCTTTCGTTTAATTTCCTACTATTTTTCCTAATTCCTTTTTTTAATAAACTGCCATTTCATTTTCCTGTGAGAATCAATAAAGCATTTTAGGATAAAACAGTGGAACCCAAGAAGAAAATGGTAAATCTATAGGGTATAGTTTATTACATATGGCTTTTATACTGCTCTTTCTACAATATTTACAAAATGAAGCATTGTTTTTTTTTGGTTTTTTTTCCCCTTTGGAGTCACTTTATGCTAACATAAAAAATCTCTTTACAAAAATAATAAAAAATAAAGTAGCCTTATTCATTATTGGCTTGTAATTATAATAATAATAAGACAACTAGCATACTTCCTGCACTATAGGGCATCGCAGATTATTGGGCTCACCAACAATAAATGGTCTATTTTTGAACCTATGTCATAAAGAAGGCACACAGAACTATAAACAGCAAAGTCAGACATAAGCCAGTCAGCCAATCAGACTTTATTAGGTGCATTCACATTAACTCCAGAACTTGTTTGTAATATGACACACGTTAGTCATGTTAGCGTATTCACAATACCAATCTGGTTTGCAACATGTAAAAAAACGACAGACTAGAAACAAATATTACTGTGACGACGTTAACCCCAAACCCTGTTAAAAACACCAAAAAAATGTCTTACACCGCATCATGTTAGCTGCATTAGTAAACACGGAAAAAAAAGACAGAAATTGCTGAAACAAATATTATTGCACCTACGCTAACTTTTAACCTTATAAGTAACACGTAAAAAACACAGTCGCAGCTGCATGTTAGCTGCGTTAGCGTTTTCACATGCACCCAATTTTGTTTGTAACACAGAAAAACAAACAAATGTTACTATGACTACACTAACTCCCAACCTAGTTCGTAACACATTAACAACACTCTACACATCAGCTGTATACACGTTATCACATACACTAAAACATCCAACTTTGCAACTCGAAAACAGACCAACATTTTGACAGAGCGCCGTGTACCTCTCAAAATTGGCTCGACATCAATAAACTCAACCAGAATTATTCCAAGACGCTCCAGATTTTAAGGCGGACTTGGATTTTTTTGAAAAAATTAAAGGCCTTTCAGTGTGCCTTATAGTGCAGACTATACCATAACACAAATAGCTAGAAAACAAATAAAATAAAAACAAAATCCTTAAAATAACTCCCCAAAATGTTGTGATTAGTGCAATAGAAATATAAAACAGAATGAATATTTTTTTGTGATTATGAATTTATTTCTAATGAGTTTCTAAAGTGTAAAACATCAACAGCATAGTCCTCTTGGACAGAAAAATAGTCTCAATGTGACAGCATGAGTTGTGTTTCAATGGGGGTAATAAAGGAACTCCATAATTTAACACACAACAGTGGATCCAGCTGCAGCAGATGCTTTTAGCCTGAACTGAAGTGGAAGCTGGACAATTGTCCTACTGTAGGATGCCCTGAAGCTCAAACTGTGCAGTCACGGAAATACCAACGTGCTACAGTAAGCAACAGAAGCATTCAATAGAATGCCACTCCAGCTGTGCCACCAAACTTTATGGCAGCTGGAGTCAAAAGTCAAGCTTTAGCTTGTAAATTTCTTTATTAATTCTTTGCAGTAAATATTTTTTCCAAATCATAATGGGATATTTTGGATACATACCAATAAACTCATGTACCAACTTTAAAGATCACTACAAATGAATTTATCAGAGAAAAAACATCTAATGTTATGAAGTGATCAGGGCCCTATGATCAAAATTGCTTTTTTTTTTAGATCAGCAACTGAGCACAAGACTTCAAAAAGAATAAAAAGGAAGGTTTTACCATTCTTGGTGCAAGCGAACCAATTTTAATGGTGTAATATAGTCAGTATAGCTGTAGAATGAAAGCCAGTGAAGAAAAAAAAAAAAAAAGAAAAACACGGACAAGTGCCTGAGGGAGTGCTCCAGAAAGACCCGCATCCAAAAGTGAGCCAGATGTCTGCAAAACCCATGATAACTGCAAATAAATAAATGAGCAGATGTGTTACTGAAAATGTCTTTGAGCAGTAAGGGGAGGCATGTTTCAAGCTGATACATTCATGAGTGAAAATAAAGGCTTAAAATGACTTCAAGTAATTGTTGGCTGCAAGTGTCCTCTCTCAGTCTCTTCTTTGTGGAGTTATTTTATCATTACAGTTGAAAACTACTGAAATACAGCAAACCCCAAGGAAGACAGTGACATGAGTGTTAGATGGAGCTTAAAAAAAATCATATTGCATAAGTTTATGTATTCCACTAGTGTCCAGAAATTACACCATTTTAGCTTTCAAGTGTCATTGTGTGATAATATGAAAGGATGATTTTTCCTAACATCCTTTTCAAAGAAAGGGTTGTACCCTTGATCGTATAAGAGAACTGGACTGAGTGACCCCTCCTCCCTTGCATTCCAAAAAAAACTACCCGCTGGTCCCAGGAAGCCAAAATCCCATAGACTTCCAATGAGAAATAAACAGCGTCTAGTTATTGTGTTTGTCGTGTGATTGACAGATTCTTCCCAGCGCAATTTCAAGAGGAGGGGTGTTGCCTTACAACAAGCTCACTCCTCATTGGAGAGCGTAGTTGCCATAGAAATGTTGACTAAGCTGATTTGGACCAATCCACAACCCACTACCTTCTGACAATTTCTGGATCCAACATGGCTGCATCTTTATTGCGTGAAGATGGCAGCTGAATTTGTTGGAACTGGAAAAAGTTATTTTTTATGGGTGATGTCACACTCACACAGTCCAGTTCTTGTATACAGTCAATGGGTTGTACCTGTGTGATAAAGATAGCTGAAAGCTGTTAAAGCTTTTTTATGTATTTATTATTTATTATGTTTTCACTTAAGGTTTTCACAAATTTATTTCAAGGCTTTGATTACATCTTAATTATTGGACGTTATATCAATAATCAATCTGCAGTATCTGGTAGCACCAGAGCAGAAACACTTAATAGAAAAAAAAAACATCAGCTTAGTGTGAAGACATGAAAAACTCTGGATAAATAAAAGAGGAGTGTTATTTTATTTTATTTTTTTTAAACTTAGATGACATACAGTAAAGAACAAAGAACAATTAACTGTACATACATGTTTCAAAACTAACAACAGGGTGGTTAAAAAAAGTTGAAAACGACCAAAATAAAAGTAACTTTAGCCTTGTTTCCACTGAGCAGTACAGTATGATTTCGAATGGAATAGGAAATTCAGTTGAGTGTTACTGCTCAGAGTTGGACCGTCACAGCGGAGGCGGGGTGTAGACCAATAGCGTAGCTTTGCATCATAGCAGTACAACTGCAGGAGAAGCAAAGCTATCAACAACAGTTTAGGTCATCCAGCAGCTCATTTTTTTCTGCTTGGCTTTTTTTTTGTTTTTTACCTTGTCCTGTCCAACAGCTGAGCAAACAGATACAGCATGAGCTGAGAGCCTCTTGTGTTAGACAGATTTTTTATTGTTACAATCGGGGTTAAAAATCGTTGGACATATATTCGTATAAACCCCTTTTGTAATTTAAACTAAGCTTTATTTATATTAATTATATTTATTTCCCTTTTTGTTGGACTGGACAGAAAAAAAGGGGAAAGAAGAGAGAGACTTTTTACTTGGCTTTGGGTTAATGTTGCTTGAAAGAAGATTCTGGGCAGGGAAGAGGAATGCAGCCGCTCTCTTGGCACTTTATTTTGTCATAATGACCTTCCGCCATTCAGTGGGTTTCAACATTGGCTCCGCCCTAACTGGGCAGACCTACAGTAGACTACAACGGACCTACAACCCACGGGGGCCCAAAAATGGTCCGGCTTGGTCCGGCTCAATGGGACCATTTTACAGTGGAAATGCTCAAAATACTGGACTGTACTGCTCAGTGGAAATGAGGCTTTAAAGTACATTTTTAAAACTGAGACAGATAATAGACTTTAACTGCTATTTTGTTAATATTGGAAAAAATAGTGTGCAAATAATGTCTGATTTGGGCAAATATTAAAAAAAATTGAGTTTTAATGCTAAATTTAGTTTTCCGAATATAATATTTTGTTAATATAATTAGAAGATTTATCAGATAAAAAGGGATCTATTATTGCCATAGTGAGATCACATCAAAACATGACTGCTGTCAAGTGGCGCGTCAATACGTCTACATGGTCTTAGTTTGACCCCAAGACAAAGCTGGACACAGAGGAAATCCTTTGTAAAGGGTAATGGGTCCAAACATGATAACAGTGTAATACATCTCAATGAATGCATTGCAAAGTGAAAGACCTGGAAGACGTATTGGTTTCCGAAAATCATGGAACCAAAGTAAGAGGAAGACGTTAGCCTAATTCTTTTAAATCCACAAAGGCACCAACCTTCTCTCAACACTGCATCCTTACCAACTCCATCAAACAAGATTAGTATTGAGGTGTCAGATGATGTTTGCGCGAGCTGAGGTTTCAGACTAACCCGCGAAATATGACAGGCGTGGCTACAGCAGCATCTGCACATTTGCTCTACCATTATCTACGCAGTGATTACTAAAGGACAGAAAGAATTGCAGATGCTGTTGCTCAGTCGAGGCTACACTGCTATTAATTTGGATGGCTGATGTTCCTGCCAAATAAAACTAAAAAGCTGCAAATAAGTTTGATGGGTCAAAAGTGGCCAGCGCTTTGAACAAGTAATGCTTTCGTCAAAAGCAGCAAATGTTTCATATTTTCCTGAAAGTAGAAGTAGAACCGAGTTTCTTAAAGTGTTTTCTAATATTGATGCAGAGCTAATAAAAAGCTTGGTGAGGATGCTTGGCTTCGTGAGATCAACAGCACTGAGCACATTATTGGCCAGTGACACAGAATAATCAGTTTAATATTATAAGAAGGCTGCCAGTTATTCTAACCTCGAGAGAGCAGAGCCCACAATAATTCTTGTGGCAAATAATTAGTTTTATCACACAATGACATGGGTCAGCCGTACGGGCTTGATTATAACAAGAGAACAATATAAGAAAATGTGCGGTTCAGTGGAGCTCTCAAAGGGGATTGCTTCTTCATATCTTGTCAAATTCCAGATGACATTTCATATGACTGCAAACCAGAAACAATCCTTCCCCCGTATGAGCCACTGCTGCCTCAGAGAGTCATTATGTTGAGAACTGAGATTCCACACTGCAACGCTTTTGTCTCAACTAAGTGCTTTGTTTGTACTGACAATCGGCAGAAAGCAAGAAAAGGTAGAAATCATATTTAAATATCAGGTCTGTTTATGGAATCTGTTTTACTAAAAAAAAAAAAAAAAGGCAACCAAAAAACTATATAAAGACATTTTAAGTTTTTTTGTTTGCTATTAATCCCTACCTGTATATGATTGACGGTCTTTATTTCTGGTTGTATTATTCATCAGACTTTCCATTTGCTTTGGTGAGCTGTTCTCTTAATGGTTCTTCATAGTGTGGCTGCCAAAAGAAAATGCTGCGGCATACATGGACATTTTGCTATTTAATTTGCCCCGACTTCAATCTGTAGCATATTGACCATATGTTAAAAAACATAGCATTCTATTTGTTACTCCAATTATATTCAGTACTCTGTTTTTTGTTGCTTTGCCTGATGGATTTGCACTCATCTAATGTGTGCAGTGCTCTGCTGCTTAACAGACTCGGAATTTGCATTATAATGATTTAGAACACCACTGCATTTTTTATGCTCATAAACAACAGTGTACTGTAGCTTTTTTTTTCCCTCCCTGTCATTAAACTGTGTGCATGTTCACAGCTTTCATAGTTCTGTAACAAATTGCTTTTGCTTTTGTTATAAACATGCAACATTTAAGGCAAAAACACAATTATATATGCAAAACTAGGATTAGAGAGGGCAGTTTGGGTCATAATTGTGCATAAAGTGTTTTTTTTTTTTATGAAAGTTGGAACGCAAGCATTTGTTTTAATTTTTTTTCTTAGTTTAAATGCTGTCCATTTTAACCCTTTAATGCAAGAGATGTTGCCAGCAAAACCTAAATAACACACGCTCTTTGGTTTATCGTAACTCTTCTACCTCTAATGCAATCAACATAAGTTTGTGAAAGCACAAACTTTGTGCTTTCACTTTTTTTGTGCTTTTTTTGTGCTTTCACTTTTCTCCACTTTTCTCCAATTTTCTCCACGTCAGCATCAGTTGATTTACGTTGACTGGGTAAGCACTTCACTACTGTAAAATGTTACATTTCAATGCAAATCTGCTTTTCTCAGTTTCCTGATTTACTGGAATCACGTCAGTCGTGTAAATGGTCAAAGAATTACGGTAGTAGAAAGAATATAAACACTGGAACATAAGCTTGGGTGTTAAAGAGCATGGTTGAATCCAAATTGCTTCCCTACCCCTTTGGCTTCTCCCTGACGCTTCAATTGTTGGGGTACTTGGAGCTGTAGCGGTGTCCAGAAGAGTTATTTTTTTAAAGGGGACCAATAGCGACATAGGGCTGGCATTCCTCCGCCGGTAGGGCGATCCACATCATGCTTGTGGAGGAGAAATGCATTTCTTCACGTGGGTGTGCTCTGAAGTACAGAGGTTGACTTTTTGTTTTAGCGTAACTTTCTAAAGTTATAAAACCGATGTTGCTATGTATTTTCCAAGCGCTGGCAGTGACGCTAATGTAGATGACCTGCATCTATTCATGACGTTATCGAGCAGTAGATTTGAAGACACTATCTTTTCCGTATTTCTCTGCTTGGAGGGCTAAATGTAGGAGTTGGGAGAAGCTGTAGGAGTACGAGAGGAATTCGAATTCGGCCTTAGAATATTACAGACGGTTCAGTATTTTTTTATTGATTTACTAAGAGTGCCCTTTTGGCACAATATACACAAACCTGGTTACACAGACCTGGTTTAACTTGCAATGCAATTAAATGACAATGAATTTTGTTCACAGAGACCTAACGGCCTAAAAAGATATATAGAGCTATACATGAATGCAAAAGTTTTGAGCGTGGAAGCCCAAAACTTACTTTTACTTGCATTTACACAGAAGTTTCACTGGAAGTCATAGGTGAACACATGTTGCAGAGAGGGATGTTAGCTTAGTTTTACACTTCAAGGGTCTTTGTGTGACGAAGCAAAGTCACAGTTTGCAGGACAGTGCCTGAACAGCACTCTGAATTGTTTGAGTTTTTTTCTCTCTTATTTCACCGTTCATCTGCGCTCTCTACAGTTTGCACCAGACACACCCACCTCTCAGACGCCTGCACACACACACTCACAAATAAGTCACTCTCATTTCATCATACTCAAATTTGTTTGATTCTAAGGGTGCATGTTTGGTTTTAAATACGTTTGTGCTCAATATTTTCTCAAAAAAAAAAAACTTCAAAACTGTTGCATTGTACATATCATCATGGACATCCATTCACGCTAGGAAACAGGAAGTGACTTCACAAGTTACGAGTTTTTCTTTTTACATAATTTATGTTTCAAACAGTCTCATTGAAAGGGTGAATGTTGTTCAAAACTAAAAAAAAAAAACAACAACAACAACAACAACAAATTAATTAAGCTAAATGGCCTTTAAAAAACTTTTCTTGCAAAAATTGTTAACATTGCAAAAAAAAAAAAGGGGGGGGGGGGTCAAAAAATGTATAAATAACAAAACAGAGAATTTGAAAATGAATAACTGAGATGCCAGGACATAAAGAAGAGATTTTTATCAATAGGAAGCTGCTATTTTAAAGACACATTCAAATCAGGAGAGCCTACAGTAACAAAACCTAAAAAAAAAAAAAAAAAACTCACAAAAGGAACAAAGATTCTCATAACTGAAATAGTCTCCATGGCATTTGGGGAAATGTCACTGGTCTATATATTTTTACTGTACACATTTATATATATATGTATATATTTATATATAAATATATTTCCAATTATTTTTGTGCTGCTAGATCCTAAATAAATAAAATACTAATATCTGAAGACCTGCTTGTGCTTTTATATTTGTTTATAAATAATTTTACTTTCGAATAAATTAGTGATTTGTTTTTACAAAGAAGCAATAATATTATTTAAGGAAATCTTTTAAAAAACGTCTGCAATAAAAGTCTAAGTTGTTTATTTTCATGACAGTGAAAGCCAGATATCTACTTTGAAATTCTACTTTGAAGCAAAAATACAGTTTGATTTGATTTTAAGCATCAAAACAATTTTGCTTTCTATTCATCAGTTTGGCCGATGTTTGCTTTATAAAGAGCACTGTAAAATATTGTTATTTAATAAACTATGGCAAATTATTACTGTACTAATATGCAGTGTTGGTCCATGGTTTCCTATCTTAAATAAATCATGTAGTTTGCTTCTGAATTACAAGCATAAAACCAATTTTTAGAGCATTTTTTGCAAATGTGTTGCATTTGTCTTTTGGTCTTTGGCGCAAAGAAGCAAATGGAAAGCATGAAAACATCAGATAATTATTTCTGCTAATGTATACAGGCCAAATAAACTCACACAAAGTAGTGAGAATAAAAGGAAACCAGTCAGACAACTGTCTTAATGTATTAGGGTGGCTCCTGAGGTTATATCTTATCAGGTTTCAGTCCAATACACAGGGGATGAAGAAGGGGACAAAAGGAAGCCATGCAATTAATTGTTTTCTCTGCCAGGCATCTCGTTTCAACACTGCACAAGGTCTATTACAGGAGCAAGACAGTCATTAAACCTCAACAATAATCACTGCTGAGAAACACCTTCATCATCTGTGCAACTTCAGTAGCTCCAAGCTCTCACTGCTCAAATCAAAAACTGTAAAAAAAAAAAAAAAAAAGTTGATGAGTTGATGCAAGCAAAACAATTTGTTCATTTGTTTAAATTGCATGTTATCCGCAAAGGTGGCATGAAACAAGAGAAATACAGCAGTCCGGGACGAGATCGACAATTAAACGAGCAAAATAAAGCCCAGTGTTCGCTGCAGAGCAAAATGGAGCTGGACCTCTTAAGATGCAAAAAATTTCAAATACTTCTAAAGCAGCAGAGCAAAACAAAGCATAATGAAGGCAGTAGTGGGAGGCAAAGAAGCGAGTGAGCATCACAGAGAGAACAAAAGCGAAAAAGATATTAAAAAAATGGGACAAGAGAAACTCTGGCTTAAAAAGAGCACGGTAGGTGAAATTGAATAAAACAGGGTTTGAGGAGGCTTAGGAAGAAAATGGTGGGGCAAGAGGAAGAGGCTGGGGGGGTGTAGGAGTCTTGGAGGCATAGAAGTGGCAGTTGGGGGGGAAAGGGATGGTTCATTTGTCACTGTCAGATCAGTTTGTTTCTCCTCTGTAACTGCAAGGGCCAGATCTTGCCCAGAAACCTAGAACTAGATCTTCTTTGTCCCAAAGCCAAGGACTCATCATTATCCATCCTCCAACCTCTGCCAGCACCTGCCCCCAATCGAGACAGCCCGCCCATGCCGCATGCATATAATGCTATGTGGCTGCGTGAGCACGCTCACTGAGCTTAATTAAATGTATGTCCCAGTAATATTAAGAACATACCGCCTTGGGTAAAATATTCCATGTAAACGCATGTCTACAAATTTAAAAGAATAAATTGTAGGACATACTCCTTTAACTTTTTCTCCATACCCACATCCACCCCATTATATAAAGGATCAATGTGTTATTAAGACTCAATAGTATGAATACAGAACAGCTGGTTATGGCTCTGCTTGCCCACAGCCCCTCTTTCTCCTCCGTGTGGACCTCCTGCAACGAGGTGGAGGCAGCATGCTGATATAGCACTCCTCGCTGCATCACAGAAAGAATTCAACAAAGTTTTATTGGCTCAGTATCCAACCCAACCAGGGCCCTGTAATGAATACCATGGTGGTGCTTCCTCGGTAAGAATCTTTCAGCTGGAGGTTAGAAAACACTTCCTTTGGCTCAGAAAGTGCATTGTGGATGGCAATCATATGTTCAGTCTCCAGCCAGTAATGTGCCTAGCGTTTCCATCAGCAAGTGTAATTAACCTGAGCTGTTTGGGGTGTGCAGGTAAGTTTGGAATTACAGAACGTAAATATACAATATTTCTGCTGCTTGTGCAGTTATAGGGCCAGCCACTGAATGCTCTAATGCTGATTGATTCCAAAAGGACTCAATTCCTTATGTATTTAGTATGTCTCTTTTATGTATGTCTCTTTTATTTGTAGCAGTGCAGGCACTGCTGGAAAAAAGCTACAAAATAAAGCTCATGTTTATTTTTTCCCCGTTAAGCAGTAAATGTTGCTATCTATATGATATCCCAACATCAAGATCTGTTTAGAAGCTCATAGATGCTTTTTGAACATAGTCCCTGATCAGGAGTTTTTGGAAAAAACAAAACTAGGAACAGTAGACATGTTTTATATTCCATAATTCCTATTTAAATAAGCTAACACTGCTAACGTGTTGTGGTATCATGTTACTAAAAATGTTGGGAGTTAACGTAGCCACAGTAATTGTTTTAGCAGTGTGTGTCTTTTCTTTTTTACGTGTTTTAAACAAGGTTGGCACTTGTAGGTATTGTGAATACTCTAACGTGGCTAATGTGTTGTCGTGTTGGACAGTGGTTTTTTTTGCGTGTTACTAACAAGGTTGGGACCTACATGTATTACGAACATGCTAACATGGCCAACGCATCTAACATGGCTAATGTATAAGGTGTCATATGCAAGATGTTGAATTACTGTGACTACAGTTACAGTCTGAGGGACTTATATCTTTTTTCTTTTGTGTCACTTAATGCACGTTATAGTGCTGTGCACCTTACGTATGACAAAAGTTAAAAACAGAGCATTCTTTAGTTTCGACCATTATTTTTTCTGCTTTATTTTTATTATTCTTAACCACACAAAGGGGGAAGTTAAGCCTCTAATCATGGGGGGGTCTCAGTACTGCAGCCTTTGTGTGATCGAATCATCTATAGCCTACCACCTTACTACTACCTACCACCTTAAGAAATATCATAGTAAAAGAGGTACAGAGCCTCTTATCAGTAATTAAAACTGCATTTAAAAAACACCTAAACTACTTTCACATATATAATTATTAAGCTAAACATAATAGAGCATGAAGCAAATCCCTGATGACTGTTTTTTGTTTTTTTTAATCAAAACTGTAAGAAAACTGAAAAAATAATATAAATCTATCCTAAAAAACTGGGTTAATGTGTGGTTTCACTAGCTTTAACCCAACTTTATGTTAATCCCTCTGTCTCTATGATGTTTAACTTGACATATTTGAACCTTGTTGGTAAAATGAAAATTGGTGACATAGGAGTAACATAATTATGAATAACAATGTAATTTGTTTTAATGAGCATCTATGAGCAAAGAGTCACAACTAACATTTTTAACCTGAGCAGCCAAGACTTTTCCATTTTGTTAAGACCACTGCACTTTCTACATGTCAGTGAGGAATGACATTGCTGAGACAGTGTAAAAATACTGACTCTAAAGCAGAATGTACGGATTATGTGATGCAGCACATAAAAAATGGCCAGCACCCCTGAGCAGTAACATGTGTCACTGTGACACTGACACATAGCGACACATACAGTAAACTTTGTTTTCTTGTTGAAATGGATAAGAAAGTGGGGAAATTGCTGGCACTGCACTCACTTTTCTGACTTATTTTGAATTTGAAGTTTTGAAGATATTACCAACAAAGCAGTTACATTTTTAGTCAGGATTTTCAGTTTTGTTTGAAATAAACTCTTGGAATTTGGTAAAATATGTAAATTTAATCAACCTGGTACAGCAAAGTTTGATTGCAATAACAGGGCACCTTCATTAATTTCAGAAGTTTTACTTAGCATAACATAACTGAAGAAATAATTTTTGACCTTTAATGAAATTGAAATTTGGGTAATTTGTCATTAAATGAAGTTGATTTATTAAACTCTCAAAATTTACTTAATGAAGCCATATGCTGATCTTAATACTTCTGTGTGCCATTATCCTTTAACATAAGCACAAAAAGTACATTTTTAGTTTAAAGTGATGCTGTTAACTGTCATCACTCTGTCTGAAATGATCTATCTTAAGTTATTCCCAACACAGGCAGAAGAAAAGGTCACTTTTGATTAATAATACACTTTTGGCTTGCACAAAAACCCAGACAACCTGTAGAAAGACTGGGACTGTGATCTTTTTTGCAGCTTTGGGTGAAACTACTTCCCCTTTGTGAACCCGGAAATATTTTTTGAAAAGGAAGCATAGGTCATTTTAGGCAAAAAGCTGTCATAGGTGGAATCAGCTGTTTCTTGCTCGCACATTATTCTAGACCCAAAATCCTGAGGGCTTGTTCAGATCAGCAATGTTAGATTTTGCTGCACATCTTCAACCTAAAGCTGTCCCAGAAAACAATTCCAGTGCAGAAAACTTCCAGCTTTGCTTGAGTATCTAAAAGGCCTTGTCCAACCCTAATACTTTAAAGTCATCAGCCGATCATCTTTTGATTTGTTTTAAAGGCATTCCCGGTGGTCTTTTAATTAGGATTGTTGCGTTTTAAACAAAAAACTGTAATTTACATACATAGTTTCTGTGTCGTGGTAGTTCATTAGAAAATTGCCTCTGAGTTGTGGGAAGGACTGTTGGCATGGAGTGAAACTCCTCCCCTTCCCATCATCTATCTGTTTACAAGCTCTCCTGCCAACTTACAGCCCCTTACACCCCCAACCTAACCTTATCGGTGCAACAGAAATGACAAGTAATAATGGAGATATCCAGCCGTACAGTTTTGAGCCAGAGGACATGAATAAAGAAATGTTCAAAAAGGAAAGTTCCTTATCCATGTCCTCTATCATCACAAAATGCTACAAGAACATGTTGACAACTAAAAATACTATTTTAATTGGAGTGGGTCTTTAAGGGTCACCCAAGATGTTGCCGATGACACCTAAATAACACCTGCTCTTTGACATACAAATCAGCTGATTCTGATGCTGAAAAAAGCAGCTTTGCATTTGAGCTTTGCACCGACATGCAACACATTGCTAATATAGATTTAATGTTCTCTGCTACAGAATCAGTTGATTTATGTTTGTTGCGTGAGCATTTCGCTACTGTGAAGTGCGACATATCCGCGCAAGGCTGCTTTTCTCCACATCTGAATCCACTGGAATTATGTCAATTGAGTAAACAGTTGTTAGCTACAGTTACAGTAGTCGAGAGAATGTCAACACTTGAGCGGTGTTACAGGCTTAATGACTAACAACATTCATTATAAAAGTCTTGGAGGCTTATATTTTGGTAAACCTTGCTAAGCACTTTTCAAGAACCACCACAGTTTACTCACAGCCATAAGATTGGAGCTGATGCTGCTACTAGACACCTGCTTCAACAAACCCACAATCATCCAAACAAAACAGGAAGCACTGTTAGGAGTTTGAACTTTTCATTCTCTAAAGTATTTAGAAAAATTCACATTTTTTCACTGTGTAATAAAATCCAGAAGATAGATACGAATGCCTCTGCAGTCAAACAGAATTAAGACTGTCTGCAGTTTGTTAAGACTGTATGTGACCAAGTACCGAGCAGCACTGAAGCACCACAAGTGCTTACTTTTTTATTCTTCCTTTTCACTATTTATACCTCACACTTTCTGTATAAGTCATGGTCCTTCCATCTGCAAACATACTTTACAGTCACTGGATGTTGTACAAGAGATTGACGACAGCGAACCAGTAGAGTACATAGTGTAGAAACAATTATCTGATACTGAATATGAATAAAACAAAGTAGATAATAGTGTTTTTTAAGAGATGCAGGAACATGTCAAATTCTATGTCCATCAAGTGAAAAGTAGAGTAAGTGGGGGAAGAATAAATATTGCTGTGTTATTCTGGACATCACACTAGACTGGAGATGCAACAGCAGAAATTAGGTGAAGCAAAGAGGACTTTCTGAGAAACCCTAAGTCCTTCAGTGTTTGCAGCAGCATTTAACATCTCTGTTACATGGAGATTGTAAGAGATTGCAATCATATCTACGGTCGCATGCGGAGGTAGCAGCATCAGTGCAAGTGATTTAGGGAGGCTGAACCTACTGGTAAAGAAAGATGGCTCTATTCTGGATTCTATGGATGAGTTAAGCAGCTTCTTCTTGTCTTAAAACGTGTAATAAAGTAGCTTAGTTTTGCAAGCTAACCACAAAATTGTTGTCGTTTTTGCCTCATTCAGTACTCATGTTTGAAATGTCTTTCTTGAAGGAGAAAGAAGATGACTATTTTTAATGAGCTTGATCAATGAGGCTTTCTCCAAGGCCGGCGATATTCCCAGTGGTTCTAACATGGTGGCATAATTTAAAAATCAAAGTATTATGCCCAGAAATGTTGCTTTTTAAATGTGTTTGTTTATCTTTATTTACTCTTTTCTATAAATTAAAAAAAAAAAAACTTAAACATTTGTGAACTTTTTAAAATGTAAAAACTTTAGACTAATATTCAGTAAACTACAAAAAAACAGGTTATTATTTTTCTATTTACATGGATCTTTACATATGTATCCATACATTTATACATATGTCCATTGAAATAGTCATATTAAGATAATGGGGGAAGCACCCAGAGCCAAAATAACACAGAAGCAAATTAAGTTCCTCTGTGAGCCCAAACTCCATCAGCTCCTGTGGGATGGTAGAAGAGTTCTTCCAGGCCAACCTTGATAACTCATGTCTTAAGTAAGGCCAATGTCAAGGGGATTTCATCCAGTGTGAAATGCCTTCTGGCCAAGTGTCCAAATAACACAAGCTGGCTTCGCTAGATGTGAGGAGCAACACCCCCTGTCCCAAAAGACCAAGTTCTTCACTTTAGAAACTCCTATCAGTCCCCAACTTCCAAGATCTTGTCATTTCATTTGTTTTATTTATTTCTAACTTGTTTATTTAGCCATTTTATACCTAACTATGACTAATTAAAGTTTTTTTTTTAACTTTCATTTTTTATCAAAAGTGACCTGGCAAGAAAGTTGTACCACAAACCTCCACCCACCCATACACCAATGTCTTCCATTGCTGAACAACAACAACAACAAAAAAAATCTGCCCTTCAAAGGAATGAACAGAATCAGTTACAGTGGGAAACTGGCAGAGTTTAACACTCATAAGATGGCTCTGGTTTATTGCTGGTACAGTGGAAACTGAGCCTTGCTGTATGTTAATGGGACCAAATAGCCCTTAACAGCAGGCCAAAGAATCCATACTCCTGAACTGCTTTTTTTTTAATGTTTGAACATCCAGGGCATAGACAAAAGTCTTTTTCAAAGCACCAAACATACAGAAAAGCTGTCCAAACTCCAACACCACTTCAGAACTCTGGTTTTCAAATCAGGTAAGTGTTGTTCCAATATTCCACTGCCAGAACTATTTCAACTATTTCTACACATTCAAAGATTTAGCTAACAGCTGGACTCTCTTTTTCAGTTGGACTGAAAAAGTATTAAGAACTTTAAATAGATGTTAAGAACTGAATGGGATTATATCAGTTAGCCTGTTCAAACTTCCTTTTAAGAATTTAAATAAACACTTTGACAATCTCTGAAGTTAATGAATTGATCGTGACGTGTGTATAAAATACCGAAATGTCTATTTATGAGTTGAAAGAATAATAATGTTTAGAGGATAGTGTCATTGCCTATTATTTGATTTCCAAGCAATGCATGATTTTTTATATTTAGTAGATGTTTTCTTTTGTATTGTATTTTTCCCGATTTTTGTTGCTGAAAATAATTTCAATCAATTAAATTAATCAAAGAATACAAACAGCTGACCAATCAAACGACCTCATATTCTAACCAATCAAGCAAGTTGACCAATCAAATTACCAAATAATTAATCAAATAACAGCAAATTACAAAATAACAAATTGAATGATAAAATAGCAAACAATCAAATAAACAATCAAATAAACAATCAAATTGCCAATCAAGTAGCCAATTAATTCAATCAATCAGTACTAAATGTTTTTGTTCCATTGGGGGCTGAATAGTGTGGTATTTCTGTAGAACCCTTAACACTTAAGTTTGATTTTTTATGGTTCTGCCCTCTAACATTTAAACAAGGGTATAAAATCAGTTATCATAGCTTTAACAAACTCCTCCCACATCCACGTTTAGCTTAAGCAACAACCAAGGACATAGTCCACCTGGTCAGTCAGCTGCATTTAGAATTCATCAAAACAACCAGGTCCCATTCTTTCACTCCACTGCCTCTTTCTTGCCCAACACTTGACAACTGTATGCAGTTTTTATTTTGTTTAGTTTGGGTTTTTTGAGCTTCTTTGAGCGTATTTAGGTATTGGTGTTCATCTTAAATGCCTTAAAAATGCCAGAAATACATTACTAATAAACAAACAATATTTTTTAATAAGCAGTATTTTTAATTAGGTCCATTCTGGTGTTTTACTACAACCTTTCACCAGTCAATGTGCATACACTTCAGGTCCAGGGAATGTACTTATTCACAAAAAGGCCATTATTTATAAAGAATAATTGTTGTCTGCAGTCTTAAGTCATTTATAAATACTTTGACCTATGGAAGCAATTTAAGAAAACACAAAAGCTCTGCAGCTAACCGTCTCCAGAGGACCGGATATACAGGGTAGAGGGTCCTTTGTGTTGCTAATTTACATACTCAGATAATATGTAGTAAACTTGGGTCCTTTCAGGGAGCCCCTGTGCAGTTTTTTTTTTTTTTTAATCTGGTAATCCAAACATGCCCCCAGGATACCTCACACAAGGTTACAGTCTTGCAATGGAAACATAAAGCAAAAGAGCTTTTTTAATTCTAACATCAATTATTATCAGGTGATTCACTCCAAATAAACTGCAGAAATAGCAGGAGCAGAAGAAATAAGAAGAAAACTCGAAAAGAATTGCACATATTGAGTTAACCACCAGCTGCTGTTCATTCATTCATTTTCCAATCCACTTTATCCCTTTCGGGGTCACGGGGTTGCCGGAGCCAAACCCGGCTACTCATGGGCGAAGGCAGGGTACACCCCCTGGACTGGTCGCCAGTCTGTCGCAGGGGCCACAAACACACACATGCACACCTAGGGACAATTTAGAGTGACCAATTAACCTATGAAGCATGTTTTTGGACGGTGGGAGGAAGCCGGAGTACCCGGAGAAAACCCACGCATGCACGGGGAGAACATGCAAACTCCACACAGAAAGGTCCCCCAGCCAGGACTTGAACCGGGAACCTTCTTGCTGTGAGGCAGGAGCGCTAACCACTGCGCCACCGTGCAGCCGCTGCTGTTCACAGTATCATAAATATTGTTCAAAACACAATAGATTATTTCTAATTAATTCTGATATTAAATGGTTGCAGTCATGCTGCAGCAGTTCCTTTGTGCACATTTTGCACCATTAAATAATGGCATGGCAAAGACAGTGGTTCACCTTTGACTTGATTCAGGATTTAGACTGAAAGTCTCAGTAAAAAATGTGTCTGCTTCTGGAAGATTTGGGTCAGCCTCATCAAACATAATAAGCAGCGCGCTAATCACATGAGAGGCCGAAACCTCGCAGCTGCATGCAATTGTGCCAGTGGAGGGTGGGGAGGGGTGGGATGAGCTCCCATTAACTGGAGAACATGTTCAAGCAGCAGCAACAAAATCTCAGTTGGCATCTGTTGATGCTCAGAAGCGCTTAGAAAAAGTCATATCCTCTCGTGGTGCTTTCGAGCGTGCGTGGGTTTTCTCGCATCTGTCACAGGCTATCAAAGAAATCCAAAATGGTGAAGAGCAACATTATAATGACATGCTTGAAATATGCAAAACCTGTCTGGTGACCACATCTGTCGACGGGAAAAACACAGCCTTTCAGTGACAAATCAAATACGTTTATGGCATCTGCAACTGTGCACCTTCGTGGCTGACTGCCCTTGAAGGTGTCTGTGGACCAGAGCACTTCCTTAATGGATCTTAATGGGTTTTATGGTGCTCTACAGGCTTCTAATGGGGTAGTGAGTCTGATGGGGATGCTGGCCTCTGCCCCCCCAGGGTCCTGTCGGAGTTCCTAAAGTGACCTGAGGAATATAATACATAATGTCTCACTATAATGTCTCACTGTTTTGTCACAAGGAAGAGTGAAATACAAAGTGAAGAATCTTGCAATGCGCTTGTCGGAGAGTGGAATAAGGGGTAGAATCCATAAGGGCAAAAAGAAAATGATAAAGAACCTAGGAGTTGGCTGGGGAAAAAAAAAAGGCCACAGCATATTATTGAGGGACACTTTGGTGCTAAGCTGCTTTTTGATAAAAGCACTAATCTGCCTGGCAGAAGGTAAGATGGCTGGGTTGTGTGGTGATATCATATTTTAGCTACAGGCAATGCCATCAGGGAGCTGAGCCCCCACACAGCTTTACCTAAAGGAGCTTTTTTTCCCCCTATAATTTCATTTTTTTTAAAGAAAATACAGATTCTGGTTGTGTCTCGTAGCCAAACGTACACAAACCTGTGAAAAAAGTGAAGGCAGCTCATTGAAAACCACTGACATTTCATCAAAACGTAATCGATAACAAGTGACCATCACTTTTAAACAATTGAACGGATCACTGTAATTATTTCCCTTCTGCATCAAGAAGCAACCCAGTTTAGCAGGACCAGCTGTGCTGAAAGTTCACATGCAACTGTAGAGGAATTTATTCCCAGATCTACAAGCCCTTAAAATACTATAACATTACATTATTAAACACCATTTCCCTAATAACTACACTAAAGCCTGCATTATGAATGAAATAGTTATAGAAATAGTTTTTCCTTTTTAAATGACAAGATGACTAAATTAAATATTGTACGCAGAAAATGAAACTTGCACATTATAGATTGAGACTTTAAAAACTAATTTGGATATATTTTTACAATCAGTTCAGACGTCTATTTTGCATTGAGGACTTTTTCTTTGCTTACACCAACAAAATCTGCCAAAACACCACAATCTATGCCTCACCCTGAATTTACACTGGTCTGTCTGCGGTGCATCTCCGTTGCATTGCGGGGGGAGTCAATCTCATGACCGTTAGCTTACATTGCCTCCGTTGGGTCTCCGCCTGACTCTTGGAGGAGCGGCTTGTCCTGCTAGCCCCATGTTGATGAGTTCGTCCTGCTTGCTTCACTCATATAAAACTTAAGTAATCAGGCTCTATGTCCTTCTTCCTCATAGAGACCTTGCAAAATGCATGTTTTGTGTTATAAATGATTTTATATTTTTGTGCCACCAAAATTAAACTGTCATCTTCCATGGAGAAATGGACAACCGTGTTACCTGCTGTGTTAACGTGCGTTATCACATGGGCACATCACCTTAAATATAAAATAAACAATCCGATTGATTAATGAACATTCTATTTTTTGTGTCAACGCAACAGAGAAGAACCAGAGATAGAGCGGTGGAAATCAGCCTTTAGTCAGACCTACCTGTGCTGGTGGGTACAGCCTGTTTTGGGGGGTAAAAATGGGCAAACCTGTACAAGGCACATAACATTTAAGGGGCAAAATTTTAAGATCTTAGACCACTCGGTAAGCCTAAAGAGCAAAAATGTTCATGCACATTTTTTTTTTTTTTTGGGAATACGTAGCCCGATACAAATCAGGCATGTATTGCGCTTTCAAGAACGCAATGTGCGCAGTTTCATGAACGCGCTTTAAGCATTTGGTGTTCATACCAGATAAGCAGGCAGCGGTAGGGAGGGGCCTCTTCTTCTGTTTTTCCACCATTTACTAGCGCCTGCCTAAAACTTACAGTTGGAAGAAGCTTGGTACGAAATGTCAAAGTGGAGCAAGTCTTGCTTCATGCTTTTTCATTCACAGCTTTATTCTGATAGATGAAAGACTTGGTGTCATAGAATTACGGCTGCACACAAACCACAATTATTAATTTCTCCTTCAAGATCAATTGTTGCATCTGGGTTTTGAAAAGGATGCTATCCAAGCATCTCTACCAAATCTGAGTCCCCTGATTGGTCAAAGATCAGCTGTTTGATGTTCAAGCAGCCGAAAGTTCAACTGGTTGAATTTTCATTGTGGTACAATGAACCCAATTTGATCATAAAGAGCCCGAGAACTGACTTAAAAAGTTGTGAACCGACGTGAAAAATGCAAGAGTCTGGAACGCAGAAGCCTGAAACGCTGGTTTATTGGGGTTTATATAGACTTTTCATTGAAAGTGGTCATCAAAGTTGCCAAGCCTGGTGTGTACGTAGCTTTTGACAGCTCAGAATGTTGACAAGTCCAAATTTAAATAGTGTTTTTTCACTACTTTAGAAAGTTTGCCTTTGCAGCTGGGCCTAAATATGATGCAGAAACCGCTAACTTTGGTGCTAATTCACTGCAGCACAAAACAGGTTTCACAAAATGCACAATTTTCCAATTTTCAACTTATGTCAATTCTTTATTAACGCTTTCTCCAAGTCTCAATCTCAAAGAGGTAAATCTGACACCTCAGTCCAAAAGTAAGGCACAAAATAAATAAATCCTTAATTCATTCCTTACTACGGGCCTGATAATTGAAGCTATTTGCAATTCTTTAGGTCCTTTCTACCCTCTAACATGTTGATCATTTCGTCTACTTAAATGGTTCAATCAGGAGCATCCTGGATAGATTTGTTTCCGTCTGAGACATGTCAAAACTTTTTTTTTTTTTTTTTTAATTCTACTAGCTTTCTGAAGGCTAAAACTGTTTGCTAAGAAAAGGGAAGATGGGTCATGGTTTTATAAACAGTTTTTTTTAATACGCAATGCACCAAATTTATAGAATGTAAGAGAATAGACGTTTTTGTCAAAGACCCACTCTAATCATCTTTTGATCTATTGTAAAAGCTTTTCCTAAGATTTTTTAATTATGATTGGGCAGGGGCTGCACGGTGGCGCAGTGGTTAGCGCTCCTGCCTCACAGCAAGAAGGTTCCTGGTTCAAGTCCTGGCTGGGGGACCTTTCTGTGTGGAGTTTGCATGTTCTCCCCGTGCATGCGTGGGTTTTCTCCGGGGACTCCAGCTTCCTCCCACTGTCCAAAAACATGCTTCATAGGTTAATTGGTTACTCTAAATTGTCCCTAGGTGTGCATGTGAGTGTGCATGGGTGTGTGATTGTGGCCCCTGCGACAGACTGGCGACCAGTCCAGGGGTGTCCCCTGCCTTCGCCCATGAGTAGCCGGGTTAGGCTCCAGCAACCCCGTGACCCCGAAAGGGATAAAGCGGATTGGAAAATGAATGAATGAATGAATGATTGGGCAGATTTTTTCTTCTCCCAAAATCTAGTTACCCTGCCGCCCCTTCCCATTACCCATCAATGAAAGGGCTCTGTTTACACACTCTCCCACTTACATCCCCTCACAATCCCAACCTAACATTACCCGTGCAACAAAAATGACTAGCAAATATTTGAGCTATGCAGTTGCTATCCAGTTTTGAGTCAGCTACCAGCTCGGACGAAGAAAATGTAGACGTACATGGATCTCGTCGTAAGCGGATGCATCAGAACGGGGCGAGCAGGGAACTTGTGGCATGCCCAGGGTATTTTCTACCTCACAAATAGAATCTTTTACGAACTGTTCTTGATTAACAGCTATTTGAATAAAAAAAAATCAGAAAAACAATTTTAAGCTTAATTTTTTTTAATATATGCCCTCAGTCATCAGAAAATTGCCACAAGAACATGTTAAAAAGACCATTTTCATCTGAGTGCATCTTTGGATAGGCCAAGCTCTATCACTGTCAAAAACTTTGGTCGACTGCATATTGCGACTCGAGTCAAAGTTTTGAGGCTTTTTAGTGATTAACCATGCTAAGCTGCACTACAGGAAGTATTAGAAAATGACCAAAAAACATGACAACTGTAAAAATAAAATGTAAACATGATGTACAAGTATGCTTTTTGTTGCACTAAAAACCTGTTGTTGTTTTAACACCTCACAGAGCAATCTCCGCATATATTAAAAATGCTTTCTTTATGTGAGCACTAATTGGCAGTTTCTGCCAGATGTGTTATGTTTATTTTCAACTTTGGATTGAACATACATGGATTTCATTTGTTTAGTTTGTTCGTTTTGTTTTGTTTTATTTCATTAAATTCAATACCTGAAAAACAAGAAGAGAAGTCACTTTTTAGTGTTAATGTAGAACCAGAAATATGCAAAATAATGAGCCTGAAGAACTTCAAGGAGAAGTCATAAGAGATGAAAGTTTTGACTGTTGATTGGTCTTTGCCTAATTAAGATGTCCTGGATTGCAGCAAGCTTTTAAGAGCGTGCAGGAGACAGACAGCAGCACCGGGGCATATGGATGGTGCCAAGGAGTTGTAGCTGCGCTGAATGTAGCAGGTGATGTATGCATCCAGTGTTCCCGCATAAACCTTGATTATTGAGCTGTGCCATCTTTCAAAGTGTGCAGAGCCAGATTGCAAAGCTGACATCTGTCTCTGTCTACTTTAACTCAAGGTAACGCGCACTTTCTCCATCCTGCCATGATGGCCCGCTTCAAAAAATGGCTGCAGATGCTTTATGAAAAATGTTGGCAACAATTTCCCCTTGCTTTGCTCTATTTTTAATGGCAATAAGCAGATAAGGCAGTGAAGATGCAAATGGGTGAAGTTAAAGGGTTTCACTGTCTGTTTTATTTACCCAGTAAGTCGACTAGTTAAAATTAGAGAGGATGTGTAGTGAAATTATGTTGGAAAAACGTTGGTTTAGTATAATCGATTGTTTTTTCAAGGAACACATACCAAAGAAGATAGAAATGCTGTGGGACGGAGAAGACTACTTTCTCCTTCTTTTAAAGCTAATATAAATAGAACCAAAAAGACATTTGGAACAAAAAAACGTATAAATATTATTGCTATTGCGTGTTTATATATAAAAAAGTGTTTATATGTTCTTAAATATATATATATATATATATATATATTTATTTTTTTTATTTTTATTTTTTTAAGGCTTTGATTTAATTGCTATCCTTTTTTTTTAATAGCAGCTGAAATTTCCTATATGCTGTTTTCTGAGTGAGATCTCTACAGTTCTTCTCTTTCCTCAGATGTAAAACATTAGCATTTTTCAAGGCTATTTGGAAGACATAGTTAGACAGAATTTTGAATGTCATGTGTCTTTGTGCACAAAAACAAACTTCTTATTTTCCTTAAAAAGGTTGTTGATTTAAAAGAAAACAGGAATAAACTTGTTTAAAATAATAATAATAAAAAAAAATGTTATATAAACATTTGTTTTGTAAGTGCAACTCATTAAAGTAGCCGTGATAATACTTAACATTTATTTCTAGATCAATGCCACAATTTAAAAAGGCTTTTTCATTTTTATAAAGTTTACTCATAAAAAATACAACAGTGTTAAGGCCACTATAAATATTTAAAAAATAAGTACTTTTATGAGAATAAAGTTATACATTTATTAGAAAAAATATATAATCTCATGAGAATAACTGTGTGAACTTGTGATAAAGAAGTTGTGGTTTTACAAGATTAAAGCTGTAAATTTATGAGACAAAGTTGTAATTTTACGAGAATAAATTTGTAAATCAATGAGACGAAAGTAGTAATTTTACAAGAATAAAATCAAATATTTATGTTTGTATGTTTTTAAAATAAGTTCTGAATTATAAGAAAAAAAGTCACAATTTTACAAAGAACAAAACATGTTTTCTCTAAATAAAGTATAATTGGTTGTGTACTCCTCCAGCCACAATAAATGCGGACTAGGAATAAAGACGGGAGGTATTCCCTAAGAGAGCAATATAGATTTAAAATAAACAAAACACGTACCAGAAGAAAGCAATTCTGTATTTCATTTTGTGGGGCAAGACTATGGAACAGTATATCTATATCTTATATTTTATATATATATTTCTTCTCTTGCTTGTGTTGTTTTTTTTTTTGTTTGCCTCTGTTGTACTAAAAGTGAGCTGGAAGGACGCAGTAAATTCCATTTAATTTAGTAAAGAGGGTGGGATTAAATAAGCTTACTTTTAACTTCTTCCCACCCCTTTTTGAACAATTTTTTTGTTGTTAAAAATCACTTGGATGTTCTTTTGTTTTTGTTATGACTGCTTCTAATGTTTAAAATAAACTGAAACTGACTAAATCCATCAATGCAGCCATTTATGGGGTTTTTTTATCATAGGAATCTGTGCTCTAATGCATTTAAACCTCTGCAATTATTCCGTCCACGACGTAAATGACTCGCCTGCTGGAAATCCACTCCTTGTGGGTCAAAATTTTCTTCTGCAAATTCCTTTCAATGTCCTCATTCTTACAATTCATTGTTGTTCACTAAATTACTTTCCTTTTGTGAAATCAATGCTGAATAGCCGCTTATAATACACTCTACTTCTCTCACGCTGAAACAAGATATCGGTTCTTTTTTCTTGCTATTTCTATTTTTCTGAGTAAACTTTTGCCTCAACATTTCATGACTTTCATCCCATCAATTTCAACTTATAATTCATGAAATCTAATATCAGAAATTATTCCTCATACTTCTACAAGTTCATTTTCATAAAATGACTTCTTCTCGTAAATGTTGTATTTGTTTTATTTTGATGGTAGCTCTAATACTCCATTGTAAAAAAAAAATGATCATTTTAAAAATACAAATCTGTTAAAAAGGAATTCAAGCTGAATGCAGATTTTTTTTAGAATAGGGGTATATGTAAACACTTTAAATATGTATAAGGATAAATACTCCTTTGTTCCTTATTTTTTTTTTCTATTTTAATTTCACAAAAGCAGCAGCACCTAAAACAAGAACAATCGGAGACACGTTCAATTTTGCCTCACTTAAGATTTTTAAGGGCATCATTCTGACAGCTTCATAACCCCATTCTTTTCCTTGACAATATCTACTACTGCCTGGTGCACATATAGTAAATCACAGAGGTTGCAGCCTTTCCATAATGTCCAATTTTAGAAGCGACAAGTCTGAGACGAGGTACCATAGTCCTGCAAACACCAAAAGGAGTTGTCAAGACTCTCCTGTCTTTTTTAAAGGTGACATTGTACGCAAAAAAAAACAAAAAAAACCAAACCTTTGTGTCAGCATATTTTATTGTGTAAATTGCCACCAAATCATTTCAGGATGCATGAAGAACATTTTCAGATGCTTTAATTTTATGACTGTTGTTAAGGGGAAGTCGCCAGCGGAGCCTTTATGTTCACCCATCCTAAACAAAATTAAATTAAAAGCACATTGTATTTTAATGTAAAGGCGCCCGCACAATGAAACGAAAGAGCTCTGGCGGTTTATTTTCTGCCACTGTGAGAGAATGAGTGGAACTAACGCCTAACAAAGTGCAGCGTTATATATGTTTGTATAAACAGATGCAGACTTCAGCACTTTAGTAAGTCCTTTTGTGACATTCTATATTTGTCATTGACCGCACTGCACAAGATCTTTGTCTGCTGCCTCTGTTATCTTTATCTGCTGGTGTCTACATACTCTGCCGCTGTGTGTCTGAATCACAATCCTTGTTGAGGGCAATAAGGCTGCGATGATTTCCCCCGCTGGTGTCTGCGTTTGAGTTCAACCTCCAGTGACAGTTACCTGAATGTTAAAAGAATGTTAAAAGTACGATCCAGGCGCACTCTGGAGCCAACAGAAACAGTATTTATCAGAGGGCGTGGGAGGAAAGGGACATGACATAAGAGGCGCAGCGGTGAAAATGCACCCTGTGTACATTACATTACATGTTCCTTGCCTTCTTCCTGCAGCCGTCTCCCAGTTAAAAATAACTCAAACCTGTGCAAAAGCATCCTGCTCAGATCTGTTCCTGTCATCTCTGTGACTGCGTTTGGCCTCCAGGATGGATCACGCAGCCTTTCACTGTTCATTATTATGACGCAAACATCACATAATCTGAGCCCCCAAAGGTACATTTCTTTCACTAATCCTTTTTTTTTAGTTGGCGTTTTTGAATACAGGCTGTATTTAAATAAACCAAGGTGTGTACTGCAAACATTTAGAAGGGCTGTAACCCTGCAAGGGCTGCACGGTGGCGCAGTGGTTAGCGCTCCTGCCTCACAGCAAGAAGGTTCCCGGTTCAAGTCCTGGCTGGGGGACCTTTCTGTGTGAAGTTTGCATGTTCTCCCCGTGCATGCGTGGGTTTTCTCCGGGTACTCCGGCTTCCTCCCACCGTCCAAAAAAAAAACATGCTTCATAGGTTAATTGGTCACTGTAAATTGTCCCTAGGTGTGCATGTGAGTGTGCATGGGTGTGTGATTGTGACCCCTGCGACAGACTGGTGACCAGTCCAGGGGTGTACCCTGCCTTCGCCCATGAGTAGCCGGGTTAGGCTCCGGCAACCCTGTGACCCCGAAAGGGATAAAGCGGATTGGAAAATGAATGAATGAATGAATGAATGTATGTAACCCTGCAAAAGGAAACTCAAAAGCATTTGTTCAGTAAGAATGTAATGCGAACACAATGTACTGAATCACACTTTGCTACTATGAAACACTAAGCAAAAAACATCCAGTACGGGCAGGGTAAATTACTCCAGCATTACTTCATTTTCCTTCTGGCCTTCCTTCTCTGGGTAATCAGCCAGGGCAAACGTGCTGCATAAAGAGCTACGAGTGTGTCATCTGAAAAATACTGGAAGGCATGCTGGAAAAGGGGATGGAATAAGATCGGGAAAATACTCTAAGTCAGCTGCGATCTGTGCTTACGCTGCTCCTGCCTGAAATGCAGATGACATGTCTTCAATGATTTCCAAGTTCCACTAGTCTTGAGCACCAGTGAAAGGGAATGATGTGTCACATTCTTGTAGAACAAGTGCAAATTTAGCCTCCGGCCTTGTCTGAAATACACCTCTGCTGACTTCAAACAGCTGTATTGAACTAAATTGGGCTAATCCCAGCTCAAAGGGATGCCTAAAGTTCACAAAGTTTGGGCCCTGCTTAACAAAGAAGCGAGTTAATTAAGAATCACACTGACTCACTCTGCTCATTCCTGCTCAAAGAATCCACCGTATAGGCTATAGGTAACCACAGACCCCGAGGAGAGTCATGCTCCTTTATTTTGAAAGAATAAAACATTTATTTATTGTCTTTTTTGTGCGTGGAGAATGCATTCACTGCTTTCCCAACAGGGACGAACACTGTATACCACATGAAAACTCATGTTTGGCAGCACCCACTTCTGTTCAAATGTTAATCTCTCATTAAGTGCAGGGTGAGGAAAGGTGTCAGCTTTGAGGACCCAACAGGACTAATTATCGGCTGTAACGGCTAAGGTGAGTCACCGGTTTCTTCAGCAACTGTCATGCAAAATCACACATTTGAGGGTGCTGGGAGGGCAAATGAGAACAACGCACAATGTACAGCACACTGTTTGTTTTCGACATACGAAAAATGCAGCCGCACAAAGCACTCTAATCTTCTGTGACTGTTGGTTAATCCAACAGTAATAAACACTTTATTAAATCCTAATTAAATTTGAAACCTTTCTGGTCGGCTATACAAATTAAGAAAAAAAAAAAACGAATCAACAGTTAAAAATTAGCCACTCTGCTGCTAAAATCCAAAGAAAGGTCAAAACGGAGGTACAATGCAAAATACGAAGAAGTGAAGTGTTTCAAGGGACACCAGATGGACTGGAAAGGGTCATCTTTGTTTTTTGGTTGTTTGTGACCTTTGAAGTTGCCTTTCCTCTAAAAATGTCCGTATTTGTATATATGTGTGTGTCCGCGCAATGCTTTGATTGTGCACAATACAGTACAAAAGTTTGGGGTCAATTGAAAATCATCCTATTTTTGAAAGAAAGTCTATATTTCTTTTCAAATAAGATAACTTTAAGCTAATCAGAAATACATTCTACACATTATTAGTTTGGTAAATGATTAAAAATGACTATTCTAGCTGCAAATGTCTGGTTTTTGGTGCATTAGCAGCAACAATCACTCCAGTGTTCTAATTAGAAAACCCTTGTGCAATCATGTAAGCACAGCTGAAAACAGTTTGGCTGTTAGAGAAGCTATAAACTGACCTTCCTTTGAGTAGTTTGAGTATCTGGAGCATCATATTTGTGAAGTCGATTAAATGCTCAAAATGGCCAGAAAGCGAGAACTGTCATGTGAAACTCCACAGTCTATTGTTTTTAGAATTTTAAGGCTATTGCATGTGAGAAATTGCCAAAAAAAGTGAAGGTTTCCTTCAGAGGTGTGTACTACTCTCTGGAGAGAACAGCACAAACAGGCTCTAACCAAACTAGAAAAAGAAGTGGGAGGCCTCGCTGCACAACTGAGCAAGAAGACAAGTACATTAGACTTTCCAGTTTGAGAAACAGACGCCTCACAGATCCTCAACTGACAGCTTCATTAAATAGACCAAACAAAACGGCAGTGTCAACATTAAAGGTTGAAGTAAATCTTCAGTTTCGTGTCAATTTCTTACTCAGCCTACTCAAAGGAAGGTCAGCTTTAAAGCTTCTCTAACCAGCCAAACTGTTTTCAGTTATGCTAACACGACTGCCTAATGGCTTTCTGATAATCCCTAGCCTTCTGACACAATGAGCAAACACATAGCACCATTAGAACACTGGAGTGATAATTAATGGAAATGGGCCTCTAGTCACCTATGTAGATAGTGTACCAAAAAAACAGACATTTGCAGCTAGAATAGTCATTTTTAATCATTGACCAAATTATTAATGTATAAGAGTGTACTTCTGATTAGTTTAAAATTAGAGGTTTTCTTTAAAAATAGAAACGTTTTGAAGTGACCTCAATAATATAACTTAGATCACAAAATCTTTAGGTTTACTCTAATTGGTTGAAGCAAAAATGAATACACCCTGCATCAAAAACTGCTACAACTAGTATTTTGTATGAGCACCATGATTTTTAAGAACACCACCAAGTCTTCTAGGCATGGAGTGAACAAGTTGGTGACATATTGCAGAATTCAGAATTCCCCACAGGTGTTTACTTGGATTCAGATCAGGCAACATACTTGGCCATTCAATCACCTTCACACTGTTTGTCAGAAACAGTAGCTTTCCATTTTCCGTTTTTGATCATTGTCGTGTTGGAAAAGTGAACGACGATCAAGTGCACGGAGTGATGGCAGCATCTTCTCCTTCAGTATAGAGCAGTACATTGTTGAGTTCATGATACAATGAAATGCAGCTCCCCAACACCAGCAGCACTCATGCAGCCCCAGATAAGGACACTGCCACCACCTAGTTTCACTGTAGGCACCATGCATTTTTCTATGAAATCCTCACCTTTGCGACGCCAAATAGTTTTAAAACCATTAGTTCCAAAAACAGTGATCTTTGTCTCATCACTCCAGAGCATAGAGTCCCAGTAGTCTTCCTCTTTTTCAGCATGGGCCCTAGCAAATTCTAGGCATACTTTTTTATGCATGGTCTTTAGGACAGGCTTCCTTCGTGAACGATACCCAAGCATGCCATTCCTCTACATTGTGCGCCATATAGTGTCATGGGAAACGCTCACTCCAGTTTGGCTTTCTACTGCTTTAACTAACTGCAGTGAACTTTCATGGTGATTTTCTTCAACCCTTTTTGTAGTATAATATATCATAGAAAATGTTGATTCTGAAAGAACACTTAAAGTTTCCTAGAAAATATATTGGGGTGTACTCATTTATGCTGTGCACTGTATAAAATAAGGTGTAATAACTAGTCTTAATCCATGCAACCAATATTGTCCTACACAGACCATAAAAGTATTATACTTTTTACTCAATGCAAGGTTTTGTAATGCATATTTATTCATTTGAAATCCCCATTTTTTGCTGGATGTAAATGTCTGCCCGGGCTCAATAACAAAATTGATACACCTGAGAATAGTATAACTTGCCAAGACCCTGAGGAAAATTGCCAGTGTCCCCACTTTAATTACAATATTACTCAAACAGGTCCAAACAGAATGAAAGCAACTTTAAGGGTCTCTGTTGAAATTCCAGCTCAGCCAGAGCACCTTTTATGTATGTAAGTTACATTTTTCTTTTCTTGTTTTTCAGTACTTTGGTAGGATTTTAGATCTAATATTAAAGTATATTTTTAATGTAAGACTTTGAAGACATAATCAGCAATTACTAAAATCAAAAACTGTTCAAAAAACTGAATAGAGTATCCTTCATTGGCCTTACACAAGCATATTATCTTCCTGTATGCACGTGAGCAGAGCTCAACTTGCAGAGGCTTTGAAACAGTTGGCAAAGGAAGCTCTGTCCATGGTGCTGAAGTGCATTCCTTCCACACATGTACAGTGCATTAAAAGCAGTGCTTACAACTGTGGTTGTAGATACTGAACACGTAAATATAGTCAAAGCTACAGTATTTATTTATTCATGTGCATGTTGACACAAATACTTGTCAGAAAAAAAATGGATTTATTTGATTTTTTAAATACATATAAATATATATAAAGATATATATATATATATATATATATATATATATACATATATATATTCCACACTCCTCAGCTCTCTTCTAAGGAAATATGTCAGTTGAAAGCCATAAGATTACGTCCCTGAAAATGCATCTGAGAAACTCAGTGCCTTATTGGGTTAATCTGAAGCAATTAAAGGGCTGGAAATTTCTCTATGGAGTCTTGGGAGAAGATCAAAATGTTCCTAAATTGATGGCAGCACCAGCGCCTAGTGTGGGGAGACAAAACAAAGAAGTGCTTTCCACATATAGCTGAGACATGCTCAGATAGGACTGTGATCTAATTAGGACATCTTAAAACATCTGTTGGAGCACTGGAATCTTCAATGAGCCTATCTTCTGTGTACGACATTTAAATATTCTACACCTGAGCTTCAGATTTTTTCTCAAACGATGTACAGAAGGAAAAAAAAAAAAAAAAAAGACTTTATCTGTTAAGTATATTAAAAAAAACAGCCTGGAGGAAAATAATTTGTAAAAATATCTATGTACATTCAGGTAAGCCGACAGAAATATTTGTTGCTGGAAATTCAAATTTAAAATTCTTTCTCCAATCTTTTATATAAGTTTTCAAGAAAATGTGCTGCACAGCCCAGGACACCTAACCATATTCTGAAAAAGGAGTCATTGGTAAAATTGTGCAGCGCAGCACAGTTAATTAAAGCAACAGCACCACTCTGCATCTGTCACATCACTTGGCTCTTACTTTAATTATATATTTTGGTCAATCTGTTCTTCCTGATGTGAGAGGGGATGCCATACATGAGACAACATCTGCTGAGGTATGTCACATTAGCTTTCACATCTGTGCATGTTTTTACGCAAGTCTATCAATCAATCAGGAGCATTTCTGAATCACATCGAGAAAGCACATATGCAGAGCTGACAAGTGCTTAGCTTACAATTAGCGCACTTCCACTGAGCAGTGATACAACATGCAAAATCTCGAGATGGGCACAACACACAGAAATCCAGGCACGCCCTGTGGCTCACATTCACTTTGGTCCTTTTTGCTGTCGGTCAACAGAACAGCAGTGACTGTTCTCTGAACAGACTCCACCCACAAAAAGCTTGTGATCACCTAAGCTGTCAGCCAGCATCTGCTGAAACTACCAACCAGTCAAGTGTGAGGCTGGCTCTGAAGATGTGTCACCTACCTGTGTTTAGAACTCAGCTACATGTTTCCCTTCTATTTTTTGCTAATTTTCATGTGACAAACATTATCTGCAAAGCCTCCGGGAGTGTCAAACTGTTTTGTACCAGTGACACCGTGACGTGGGAAGCATCTTGAAAGCCCATGTCAAGTCGTGCTGGATGAAAATAAACTGCACACACCAGTGCCAAATAGTTTCAGAACAAAATAATGACCATCTTTGAATGCCACTGTGGCAACACGAATCCAGCATTCTCAGATCTCGCTGCTGCATAAATCCTAAATAAATATTTCTCCGTGAAGTTCAGAGGCATCAGGCATGTTTAGGTTGCTAATCACAGCATGGATCTGTGACTTGTTTGTTGTGGTTGGCCCTACGCTATGCTGCCGAAGGAGCTTGAAGTTCTTTGAATTTAAATGAAGCAGGTTTTACCTCTAATTGACACAGGATGTTTTGTCTTTCTCCTTTGACTCACTTGTTATGAATAAATACTCTAATAAATGAAAAAGTGGGGGATCGGCTTCAACGACTTCAACTTAGAGGTCAAAATGGGGGTGATCAAGACATCTAGGTATTTTTTCTCTGTATTATATTGCAAGTTGAACTATTTAAGGATAATAGTAGAAGGCTAATCCCTTTCTTCACAAAAAATACACATTTACACTTGTCTAGACTAACATGCATATTCACACTTTTGCAAATGGTACAAAAATCATGAGACACACTTTTTTTTAAATCCCCAGACTATATATTTTTTCCAGCATATAATCCCCTTTGAGTCTTATAATATTTCTGTTTTCATGGCGATTTGAGTCTTGCCAAATGTTGCATGGATAAGAGGCGATAAGAGCATACGGAGCAAAGAGATAAGAAAAAGTGACCTGCAGAGATCAGAGCACAGGAGGTCAGGCAGTAACTAACAGAGAAATAGACCTTGCCGGATTGACTCCACTACCAGCTAGCCGACAAAAAGAAATAAATAAGTTAAAAGATTATGACAGGCCTTCTTGGTAGATTGACAAATGGGCAAAATACTCTTGTCTTCAATTTTAACACCAGAAAAGTTGAAGAGAAGAAAAATGGCATGTCACTATGGTTGCACTAAAAGTGACAGTGTTGACTTTTTCTTTCCTCGTATATTTAATTTGTAAAACAAATTCATATTGACCCCTTGGTTTAAAGTCCCACTCCGGTCATCTTTTTGATCGATTGTAAAATCGTTCCCAGTGGTCTGAATTATGATTATGCCATTTTTAGCCAAAATCAAAACATCAGTGTCGTTTTTGAGAACATAGTTTCTACACAGCAGCAGGAGTTCTTTAGAAATTTTCCAGCATCCCTTTGTTTACACTCTCTCCTGCTAGCGTACTGTCCCTCACAACCCCAACCTAACATCACAAATGAAACAAAAATAGCAAGCACTATAGGAGCTATCCAGCCATAGTTTTTAACCAGATTCCAGCTCAGATGAAGAAAACAAAGAAGTACATGGATCTATTTGTCTGCAACTGGATGCATCAAAATAGAGCAGAGCAGGGAGCTTGTAGCTTCCTGTTGTAGCTGCTACTAGCTTTTTCCAATGGTATTTTTTTTTTCATTTCCTGATTCACATTGATTTGAATAAAAAAAAATACTTAAAATGCCATTTTAAATTTAACTTTCTTTAAATGTGCCATCCATCATGAGAAAAATGCAACAAGAACATGCTAAAAACACTAAAAACACACGTTTTAATCAGAGTCTTTAAACTTTCATCTCCAAGAACAAAAAATAATTTTTTATCTCAGTCTAGTCAAGTTATATGTATTAGAAGTTGAAGTAGATGTCCTCTTTCACTCTAAAGCCTCATAACACGAACAGTTCTGCAGAGAATAAAATTGAAAATAAGAAAAGGAATAAAATCAGCAATAAATGTTGAAGTTAATTTCCCATTTTTACAATCCTGAATGATGGCACTATGACATCAAATGCTATTCAAGTTACTGAAAAAATATTGTTTCAGTCTTCCCAGTAAATTGCACCAAATTACTGTAACTGACTTGCATTTTACAAGTGAGGTTTTTCTTTTAGCTTTCAAATGTCTTTAAAAAGTTTCTTTACACAATAGGAATGGTGTATGTGAAATCCACTGTATTACTGTGAGATGATGCAGCACACTAGTGAGCATTGACTCTGCAGCTAGATTTGCCGTGATTGGTCTTACCTGTTTGTTGTTATACTTGGGGTGGCTGGTCTTGTAGCTGTAGTCAGAGTACTGGTCTGAGCCGGTTGAGTTGTCATCTCCTCCTGTTCCAACAAAAGTGTTGGCAGCAGGAAGATCCTGGACAGCCTGGTGCTTCTGAGAGCCTGAGGGCGATTGGGCTTGCAACTGGATGGATGGTAAAGGTGAGTTGGAGCGGTAGTGTCTACCTATGTCAGGGCTTCCCGGTGAATATGTTAAGGGAAGATGTATCCTCGGGCTGTCGCTGACTCCATCAAGGTTAAACTTGAGACTTTTTTGAAGGCTGACCTCCTCTTCTTCCCCAAGTGGTTTTGGGGACTTCTGAAGTTTGCCCTTTTTTCCACGTTTGCCCTTGGCATTTTTTGGTGCCTGCTTTGGTGCATACAAGTCTTTAGTTTCCTTTTTGCCCGCTTGATAGCCACTCTTTGTTTCACTTTGAATGCGATGGCGAATAAATACAACAACCAAGATCAAAATGACAACACCTGCCACCCCAGCAAGACTTCCAAACAAAATGTTACTACGCTGTGCAGCAAAACCACTTTCAGGGTCACCAGCAATGTCTCTGTCCAAGGGAGTGTGAAGACTGTGTCCAACTAAGGCTTCCACTAAGCTGACATTTGAGATGGTTTCATTGACATAAATGTGAACAAGGGCTGTGGCATGGCGTGGCGGCTTCCCTCTGTCACTCACTCGCACCACGAGACGATGTAGTCCACCATGCTTGCGGGTCATCTCCTTTGCTAATGTGATCTCGCCACTAGAGGGAGAGATGCGAAACAGCTGGTATGGGTTTCCCCCAGCAATACTGAAGACCAGATCAGCGTTAGGCCCACTGTCCAAGTCCTCGGCTTCCACCACTTCAACATGACTATCTGGGGAAGCTACAGGTGACAACTGTCTGAAGGAGGAGTTTGAAGGTTTAGTGATCACAGGATCGTTGTCGTTTTCATCTAGAACATTAATGGTAACACCAACATATGAAGATCTGGGTGGTTCTCCACCATCCACTGCTTTGAGACGGAATGTATAACTACTTTCTTTTTCACGGTCAAATGAGATGCTTGAGAGAATGGTACCTGTTCCATTTTGGACCACAAACTTCCCTCCATCAGGTTCAACAGAGAGGTGAACGTGAGCATTCTCACCTTTGTCAATATCCAGGACTGTTACCATGCCAACAGGACTGAGAGGAGGCATATTTTCTAGAACCGAAAAGCTGTAGCCACTAAGCATGAACTTGGGGTCATTGTCGTTGCAGTCAAGGACTTTTATCACCACTGTTGCTGTTCCTTTATGAACTGGTGAACCTTTATCTGCTGCAGTGACACGAAACTCATATCTTTCTTTATGCTCCCGGTCGAGTGGGGTTCGAGCTTTAACTTCCCCTGTGTTTGGGTCAATTTCAAACAAACCTTTGATATAGGAGTCCCCTACAATGTTGTAAAACAGTTCAGCATTAGTACCACTGTCAGCATCTGTGGCAGTAACATCCAAAATTGTTTCTCCTGCCTGGTTTTCCTCAGCAAAGTCAACCTCAAAAATAATTGGGGAAAATACTGGCGAGTTATCATTTACATCAGTCACCTGAACTTTCAAGGAATTCGTACTGGAGAGCGCTGGGTTTCCAGAATCCACAGCAACAATCTCCACTCTGTATTCTTTGATTCTTTCATAGTCAAGAGGAGTGGTAGTTTGTAAGAAATATTTCCTTTTGTTGTCACTGGCTGAGTCGCTGGCGGGGCGCAATTGAAAGGGCACATCTCCTGCTACTACACAAGTGACCACAGCATTCTCACCTTCGTCTTTGTCAGACACTTGCACCAAAGCAACAGCTGTCCCCACCGGCATGTCTTCAGAAATATTGGCCATCCCGTCACTGTGAGTCACAAGACCAATCCCACGAATCTCCACAGCTGGAGGATTGTCATTTTGATCTGTCACTTCAATTGTTACGAATGTCTTCGAGCTTTTTGGTTGAGGACCCTTATCCCTTGCTACCACATAAAAGGAAAGGCTGTTAATTTCCTCTCTGTCAAGTGGTCCTTTAACATAGATAATTCCAGTGGACCGATCAATCCGTAGGAGTTTTGGCACTGGGTCTACAGCTTGGTGAAGAGTGTATTCAATTTCTCCATTGGGGCCCATGTCGGAGTCATCTGCTTTGACCTAAAACACAATTATTGTCTTTGGTTAAAGGGATTCATTTCAACCAGTTTGTTGTGTTTGATCAAATCAATAACAAATTTAGATTTTCTTCAATACTTGTTGACTTTGAATTAAATAGTTCAACATATTTTATTTAGAAACTCCTTTTCTGGATTAAAAGAAAAAAATGTTGGAAAGATGTAACTCTTTATTTTACACATACACTATAAAACCACATTTTTCTGATATACACAGTAAACTGCAATAATGTTAATTATAAGAATAACTGCATCTAATAAGATGATGAACTAAAGCAGCAACGCAGTTGTAAGCATGCAGACATATTTTCACTCTTACCTGCAATACAGAGTGGCCCACTGGACTGTTTTCTGAAACTTCTGCCTCATACAAAGGATGTTCAAACTTGGGGGAGTTGTCATTGGCATCCGTCACTACTACTCTAAGCAAAGCTTGGCTGGAGCGCTGAGGGTTCCCGCCATCCACTGCTTCGATGGTGAGGTCATA
Organism: Adrianichthys oophorus; assembly: GCA_036245035.1. Classification (NCBI taxonomy): domain Eukaryota; kingdom Metazoa; phylum Chordata; class Actinopteri; order Beloniformes; family Adrianichthyidae; genus Adrianichthys; species Adrianichthys oophorus. Next base: position 8,781,315 of record BSAI01000201.1, on the reverse strand, counting down.
AGAATCTTTTAGCTCCCGATCTAGGTTGCCAAGGACAATGAGCTGCGGGAGCTTCCCTCCCCTGTCATCAGCCACTTGTAAACCAAATAAGGTGGATGCATCTGGCCCTGCAGTCAGCGTATAGTCAGCCACTCCATTCCTTTCTGAGTCCCTGTCTGTAGCCACAGGGATGGAGAATAATGCCCCCATGATTGTGTTCTCAGGGACAGAGATGGTGAGCACAGACAAGGGAAATTGTGGGGTGTTGTCATTAATGTCTTGTACTTCGATGCGTCCTTCAATAAGTCGGGGGCTCTGGTTTTGTAACAGATCTGTCACAGATACTTCAAACTCCAGATAGCAGGGCTTGCTCTTAACAGGAGACCGACAGTCCCTCAGGGTCTCTCTGTCTATGGGAATCTCCGTGGTGAAAATGTCTCCCGTGTTTCCATCGACACGAAGATAAGGGGCACCGACCTCCAGCTTGTAGAGGTGACCTGAATCTGGCAGTCCCTGGTCCGCTGCCAAACTACCAATAAGGGTGTTTGGAGGCTGCTCTTCCTGGACTCGGTAGAGGATACTGCCTTCAGCAGGACCACAGTGCAGCAGCACGACCAACAACAGTATGACTCGTGAATTTAGTTCCATGAGGTCATCTGAAGATCTTCCTGAAAATGACAAAGACAATTTGGGTCAAGTCTTTGAGGATTACTGCAGTACTACCCTTTTTCCTCAAAAGTACTAATGATATAAGTTTATTTTGAAAAGAAACTCAACTTCTGCGTGCACAGACAAAAAAAAAAAAGTTCTTATGTTTCTTCACAGTAGCTGTACAGCAGGAAAATATTATGTTTTGTAAATAAGTTACACAAACCTAAAGCAGGCCTAGAGGCAACTTAAAATAGAGAAACTTGAAAAAAATAATAATAACCACACACCAGTGTGTTTTTTTTCTTATCCAAAAGCTTCAAAAGTTTTTTTTTTTTTGGTGAAAATCTCAGTTTTATTCATTTTAGGTAAAAATTAATGTTGGAACATAAAATTATATCTTTTGAGCTCCCACATAAAACGAATGAGAAAACTGAGGTAGACTGTTTCAGCCGAGTAATCAAATAAAAATGTAATACAAAATCTCACAACCATGAGACTCATTATTTCTCTATTACCGTATTGCGCGCCGAGTGAGGAAGCAATGTATTTTTAAAATAACCTATGCTATGTAGCCTGCCCTCAGGAATAAATGCTTACCAACCTGCCAAAACAGCATCAGTTCGGAGAGATAAGCAGTACCCTGATTCATTTATCTAAAAATGATAGAGAGACCATGAAGGTCCCCAATAACAAAGGACATTTAGCTACTTTACCCTCATTAGGTAACTTTGCTGTTATTATTACATGTAGCCTTCAACAATCAAAGGAATTTCTGTCAGGGTCCCAATATTACTGGTAAGGCCTAACCCTGTAATTACCGTGTTTGATTTTTAAACCTTCTCACTCCCCAATAAAGGCCCATTATTCGAACATCATCTTTGATTTACAATCCTTCTTCCTATAGAAATTAGTCCCTTTTTTTGCCTTCCATTCTTCCAACCCCTTTTATTGGGTTCATCTGTGTCAGTGTGTTCAGAGTGCAACTGGTAATTGATAAGGAGGCTAAGAATGAAGCTCCAGAAAACATTTTTTTTTGAATGTTTGCATGCACGGCGCATCACTGGATGTACAGACTACTGTAATTATGTCTTGTTCGTTTTGATGTTGTCTGCTGTGTGTGCTGTTTATTGGGTTTGTATTACTGATGCTGCTTAACTATACAAATCAATAAAGGCTCTTATGGATCAGGGATTAGTCAGACTGCGCCAATACATATTCAATACTCTCTTAGCTACTGTTTTCACAATGCTGGAGTAATTTAATTCACTTTGAACTCTGTTAAAAATGCCAGCTCACCAATAACTGTCTGTCTTATGTTGAAAAAAAAAGCAATGCCCATGTTAATGTTAAGCATTGCATCATTTTAATCTTGAAGAAGTAGTTTTAATTGCTTCTGAATGCATTTTAAATGAAAAAAGCAAGATACTCAGCACATTCACAAATTATACATAGAAGGCCGATGAAAAATATCCAAAGCTCCACCAGTTAATACATACAAATCATGTGATTTCATACAACTCCGAATATTCCATCTTGACATAAGACTGCAAAAATAAAAATTCTACAATAAACATAGATTCCATTCTTCCAGTAAAGTTCGAAGTGCAGATAATTGACACACTAATTGTTAACTAACCGATGCAATGGGTGACAGTTGGTCATTGCAATGCAAACAGTAAGTGTACATTGTTTGTGTTTAAAAAAAACAAAGAAGTTAGGTGGAATCCAACTCGCATACAAACATTCTCATTTTAATCCCCTTTTTTACTCTTTAATTATACGTATACTTAATCTATACTAAAAGTGAGGCAGTATACTTGAGGTTTACTTTTTACACACTTAGTGCTGTTATGCAATTAATGTTTTTTTTAATCACGACCTGTAATTAACTCATCTAATTAATATATTTTTAATCTAACCCAAAAATTGCTGGGAAAAGCCTCATTTTGAGATATTTGCATTTAAATGTGTGACATTAGCTGCATTTCCATTGCACATATGGGCAAAATTTTATCGAGATTCTAGAAATTTCGAAAACAAACAATTTTGCAATTACACTGTTTCCATTAAATCATAATAATGAAAATGAACACAAACCAACTCACAAGATAAATCACTCAAAAATATGGCGACAGAACAATACTGGGAACAATACTTTGATTTACAGCAGATCCATTCAAAATTCTGCCACAGAGTGCTCATCATCATCATCTATCAAAGGAGACGCCAGCGTCTTATTCAGGCGATAGAGCGACAAGCTCCTTACACATGGTAGAAGCTTCAAATGAGGCGATTTTGGGAAATCGGGGTTGGTGATTATACAGAGGAGATGTGGATCCAACAATTCCGCCTGCCACGCTTAACTTTTGAGGAGCTGTGTGATGCTGTGGGACCCCTTGTGGCGCCCACTGTGCAGTGCCCAAGGAAGCCAATTCCTACCAAGAAAATTTTTTTTCCATTACTATTTTGCGAAATATGTCAGTTTCTCTACACCTCAAAAAACACCCCCTCCAAGCACAAAAACTTGTTCTCGATAAATGGGAGTTTCTTCAAAATTGAATATGAAATTCAGCAAATTGCATTAATGCAAATCCAATTTGTAATTTGTAATTTGGAAACGCAGCTATTGTGGTGCAGTAAAAGATCAAAATATAACAAAGAAGTGACCACAGCACTTCTTATTAATACCATAATAGGGCTTTATCCCTTACATAATCGATTTGAGTTGGGGCGTTGTGGCCTTATCACAGTTACTTCTGTAAATTACTACAAAGTAGCACATTGATGATGTCACTAAGACATGTACATAGAGCGATGCAAGACGTGGTTTAAGCTGACTTTAAATAAAACATTTGTGCAAAACAAAATATTGGAGAACACGACAATAATTAAAGATCAAAAAGGAGAATAATGCGATTTAAAAAATTGCCCTAATTTGGTTAGTTGGGTTAATATTACACAATTAACCCAATAATTTGACACCACTATATAAACTATTTATATATTGTAAACTTTAAATGCTACAATGCACTCTGAAGAAGTATTCTGTTAGTATACTTCCTACACTACATGTACATGGTCTGTGCTATACTTATACTCAGGTATAGTTAATGCCATAAACTTGAAGTATACCACTTTTTTCTAAGAGTAAACAAAAGACTTGATGTTCTGTTTTTGTGCATTTATGTGTAGTTAGGTTAAATAAAAGCATTCAGTCCTCTGCATAATAAGTCAAGTTGAATTGCAAATGCAATTTACTGTATTATCATGTGAATAAGCTGATTTAATTGCACTTTAAAGATGGGCACATTGAATAATGTTTGTTTGTTTGTTTTTTTTTAATCTAGGCTTATTTGTCTTTATTGAATCAAAGGAGCCGTTTTTAAACAGCTTTTAAAACATAAAATTATAATGATTGCATAATATTTTGGTGGTCAGGGCTGTCCCTCTGCCATTTTAGTCACTAATACAATGAACAGGCTTGCTTTGATAGTGACATGATTGTTATGGCTGATGACACTCATGACTTAATGTCTTCCAGTTGGCCTCATGCCTGTCTTCCAGATGGCACTGTGCCTGGCGGCCCACTAAATTTTATTTTTTTTTTTCTTTGTATACAGACTTTAAAATTCATTTTCCCTGTGAAATATGTGTTTTAGATGTATGTGAAAATTCTTCATCTGCTGAACATCAACTCTTTGTCTTTTCCTATCACATTCCTAAGCAGTGAATAATATAAGATGGCATCAAACTCCTTTTCTGCCTCTAAAAGTACTCCAACCTGATGGCAAAGTGGGGACTGTTCTGACACTTTTCTACGCTGGATCATATGAGACTTCTAACAACACTGCATGTCTGACAAAAGCTCACCACCTGAGCTGAAAATTGATAAATTAGAAGTGCTGAACACAACTAGCAGTGACATTTCTTGCATCTCAGCGCTTTTTCTCTGGAAAACTTGGCTATCATCTGCCATCCCAGATGGTGTGGTAGACCCTTAAGACTACAAGCCGATTCAGGCAGATCACAAATCAGCATAAAATCAAATGGAGGAACAAGAGGTTAGCAATTCTGGTGAGACTGCACATGCTTTTCTTTTTTTTTTCTTTTGGTTTTGGTCAGCTGCTTCAAAATCAAATAGGCCTCCCGGTGATTTCCATGTTGAAGGTTGTGGTTTTGTTTGAGGAAAGACTTTTGTTGTTAAAGTAGTCAGGCAGTGCACTCTACACTTTACATGGACCCTCAAATTTCAACAGACAGATTCGATTGAAGCAGAGAATCACTGATGACACATAAAAAAAATAACCAAAGTATATAAATTCAATTTGGTTGCTGCACCACAGGAAGGTTTGACCTAAGTAATAACTGGGCTAACCTTTCAGATGTTACAAGTTCATATTGTGTTTTCTTCACCTGAGATGTACCAATGCAAAAGCTTCACACAGTATTTTCCTTCCCAAATGATTAGTTTGAAAACAAAAAACATCCAGTTGAGGAAAATCCACAAACAAAACAAAGTGGAGCAGACACAATCCAAACTGACACATTTCCAAATACAATCAAGGCATTCATGGATTGACCATGAATGGAAGTTTTCCGAAGAAAAAATCGTGTTCCACTTCAAACTCATAACCTCATGTTGTGATGGTTTCCACGCGGAAAAGGCTGAAGATGTGCTGCCACAGCACAGTTATGATTTGGAAAATAAAAGAAAGCGTCAAACTGCTAGAATGATCCACTTTTTGTTGCCTTAGAGTTAAAAAAAAAGACTGTTCGGCATTTAAACTACACATTTCTGGAAAATTTCAGAAATTCCTGTTTATTACATTCATTGTAATATTTTTAAACCCCAAAAAATGGTTTAGGTGGGATATCTTTTTTATTTTTTAATAAAGTGCACATAACAATTTACACAAAAATAAAAATGAATAAAACATAAATTGTTCTTTTTTTGTTTAAGATTTATGGCCTTCAATCACATGCTTTAAACAAATAAAGTGCTTCAAACATGGTCTGTTTTTCAAGGATTTTCTCCCGTGAAGTAGCTACATGAAACAGAGCATTTCTCAAGGATCTTGTAGAATTTATTTAATGTTTCATAAAATGCACATTTGTTTTTGATTGTGGTTTTTACAAGGTTTCGTATCAAAACCATAAGTGTGCCAATTGCTGGCAAATTTACATATTGAGTTGCAGAGGAATACAATAGAGACAAGCAGATTTCAAACATTCCTCTTTTTAGAATTAATTAAATTTTAATGGTGAAATATCAGTCATATGTTTAAGTCTTTTAAGCAAAATTGTCAAATAACTAAATATATAGTTACTGTAATGTAAAATTCCAATCTCTGCATGATGATAGATCAAGTTTTCCTTTTTTCCCATGAGCAAAAAAATAAATAAATAAAAAAATGGCAGGCTGAAGGAATATTTTGTGATGTTTGGAGAAGTGTGTTTTCTATGAGAGGAGCATTTAGAGACAGAAAGTGACAAGAAACTCCTAAAGGAATTGCATGCATACCGGCTGATACATTACTGTGACAACTTGTCTAGGGAAGGTGAGCACCTGAGTTTTGGTTAGAATCCAATTTTTTTTTAAATAATCCAAATATTACAAATTGTCATAACTCTTTAATAACTTATGAGTGCTATTGTTTCACACATATAAACTTAAAAAAATGCCTAAATATGCCTTTTTTAAAAGCTTTGTAAATTAACTGGGAAAGTAGCTCTAATGTTATTTTTGTTACTAAAGCTTGTTGTCTCCTGTGCTTTTACTAAGTGTGTTAAAGAAGAATGGAAGAAGACATTTGACAGCATGACCACAGGGGTAAAAATAATTTTAACCTGCAGTTACAGTTACATAGTTGACTGCTTTCCTCTATTGTTAATCCCAAAGCCTTTATGATAGGAGCCAGTTTTTTCCTCCTTCATGTAGATTTCTCCTGTATTTTGCGCACTATAGGTCGCACTGGATTAAAAGGCGCATCATCAATGAATGGTCTATTTTTGTACTTGTCATAAGGTGGAATAAGCGAGTCAAAAGAGTCATAGATAAAACCAATAGTCAGTTAGACTGTGTTCATTGCGTACAGCGTAATTGTAAAACCTGTTTATGACATGCTTTAGGTTAGCCACGTTAGAAGTGTTAGCATTAGCATATTCACAATACCTGTAACTCTTAACCTTGTTTATTACTCAAAAAAAAAAAAAAAGGCTAATGTTATTCACATGTATTTACGTGCAATGAGCACAAAAAGTGATGGAAATTATTGTAGGCCACATGTAATACGTGCAGCCAAGATGCACATTGCTGTGTTGCTCGCACATATTTTAAGTGTGCCCAAGGCTGGATGTTGCTGTTGACTTTAAAATTAAAGTCCCATAAGCTGTCATGCACCTAGGTGCATGAAATGTGTTCTCCACATTTGATCCATCCTAACCGTAATCCTAACCTTAACCCTTCATCTGGGTCAGTGCGGCCAAGAAAAAAGTTCAGTACTGGCGGCGCGTATTTCAAAAATTACGTGCGAATAGACACTTTAAAAAAAAAAAAAAAACTGAAACCGTTTAAACAATTATTACTGTGACTATGCTAACTCCTAACCTTGTTAAAATCAAGTAAAAGAGAAAACATAGTCTGACATGGTTACACATTAGCATATTCACAAAACTCTCAACATTTTTTTCCAACATGTAAAAAAAGAGACTGAAACAGCTAAAACAAACGTTACTGTGTCTACGCTAACTTCCAACCTGTTTCGTAACACGTTGAAAGAAACACAGTCTGACACCGGTACACATTAGCCATGTTAGCGTATTAACAACACCTAGCTCCCAACTCTGTTTGCAACACATGAAAAAATAGACTGTTACCGATAAAAAAATGTTACTGTGACCCAGCCAACTTCCAACCTAGTACCACATAAACAAAAGAAAAAAAGTTCAACACCACTACATGTTAGTGTATTTACAATAACAGTTATTCTTGTTTGCAACTCGCAAAGAAAAAAATCAACTGACATTTTGACAAACAGCTATGTTTCTCTCAAAATTGCTGCAATATTGGTAAACATAAGCAGAATTAATCCAAATATAAGGCACTCTGGATCACAAGGCGCACTGTTGTTCTCACTGTTCTTTGAAAAAAAAGAAGGCTTTTAGGTGCAGAAAATAAAGTCCTCTAATTTGCAAATTTAGCCATTCTGTCTCAGAACCATTTAAAAAAAAAACATATATTCATTCCAGCAATAACACTTGAAGGCACAGCAGTCAGTGGTGGAACTACCAGTACAATAATCAACAAAAAGGTTCTACTGAGTCAACTTTTACCTTTAATTTCAAGTTCTCAGCCTGTTTCCAGTTCTAGCTCTCGACAAAGAGACACTTCCCTGCTCTAATGAGGCCAGGCTACATAACAAAATTGCAACCATCCTTCCTTACCTGCCAGGATCACTCCTACAATAGCTGGAGGACAGCATGGAAAAACCTCTACACATGTTAAGCATCCTGCTCTCAGAAGTGTAACACGTTTGTTATGCCAAAAAAACCTTTGGCACTTCAATAGCTGTCAAACTGATTTGATTTGTTTGTTTGTTTGTTTTTAAAAAACTGAATTCCACCCATTTTTTTCTAAATAATATTTTCAATTTCAAGAACTGTGTGCTTATCAATAAAATGCATTACATTTGTGAAAGCTTGACTTTTTCATTCACAACTGCCATTATTTCTTTTAAGCAAAATGAACATTTTAGCTCCATAGTGATGCAATACCTAGTTTTTTAAGCTACACTATAAGAAACTTGCATGGAAAGGCAAAAAAAAGATAGGACTGTGTAGCTAAACGCATGTGAGTGTGCCAAGTTATTACACATAAGAACAGGCGCACATTCACCTCAATACAATTACATCGTCCCTCATTTTTAACTACCCGCATTTCTTGTTGCCATAGAGACAGACTATCTACAGACTGAGTCAAGTCAATGACTGAATAGGTGACATTTGCTCTTCAGGTTGGCCGTGCCACAGGTCCTGCTTAAGCATCACTTTAGGCTTCTAAAATATGAAAGGGCTGAGGTGGTGTCAGGACCAAACAGAGAGTCATTACTGGATAGATTTCTTTTTTTTTTTTTTTTTTGGGGGGGGGGGGGGGGGCGGGACCTTGGAGGAAAGGGCGCTTTTTGTGCAGAACCTGCAATTTCACCTGCTACAAATCAAGTTCATGAATTTGTGCAGGTAGGAAGCACTCGTCTGTGCTTAGCTAGCGTGGAGAGATAACAGGTGATTTAATGATTTTCTCAACGGATGTGATTTGATATATTGGCTGACTCTGCGCCTTCAGCTAGTATAACAGGTAAAATCCATTACCCTCCCACCAGCATGATTTATGATGGGTAGTATCTCAGCTATGGGTCTCCTTACACAGCTGATCTACAAGTAGAATTTACAGCAAAATGTGTGTGTGTTTGTGTGTGTGTGTGTGGGGGGGGGTTAATGACCGAAAAGCCAGACCAGTAATGAAGAAGAACATTTGACTTTAGAAACATTTCATTTGTCTTTATCCAATGACACAAAGATAGATAGATAGATAGATAGATAGATAGATAGATAGATAGATAGA
>BSAI01000201.1:8730160-8772055 GCA_036245035.1 Adrianichthys oophorus | reverse complement strand
AGATAGATAGATAGATAGATAGATAGATAGATAGATAGATAGATAGATAGATAGATAGATAGATAGATAGATAGATAGATAGATAGATAGATAGATAGATAGATGAGGGGTGAAAGTGGGTTAGCGGCTTCTTTGATCTGCTCTGTTTTGACCCCCTTGGAGCCTCGCCTACAGTTAAGTGTGGGAACTTGGAAGACATCACTATTTGCAGGCTCCCATCGAAATGTGCGAGAGGCTCGGTGGAGTGGTGACAAACAACACCCTTTTCAGACAGATATTGGTAGATCTCAAGTGCAGATGCGCAGACCCCCCACCCCCACCCCCCCAAACCCACTTCCCAATTATACAATTATAAGCACCGCTCTCTCCCACGGGGGGGGTGGGGGGGGGGGGGGGGGGGGGGGGGGACGCTCCTCCACAGTTAAAGGGGGTGGGGGTGAGCTCCTATGTTTGCGCAGAAAATTTGTTTCGCGTGAGTAAATGATCCGCGGCTATTAATTTGATGTTTGCAGTGGGAAGTGGATGACGGGAAAGGAGGACGGGAGGGGTGATGCGATTGGATCGCAATTTCTGCTTCGCAGAACCATAATGGTGTTGTAAAATGCAATTAGCCGATCGCCCGGTACGAATCAGATAGAGGCGCGCGCTCGCCCTGTCGCTGGAGTGCGCCGATACGCAGACTTAATGACTTCATACCATCAGGCGCGGAGGCTGGAACTTCAGCCTCCTCGCCTGCGCATTAATTGAAATCCATCGTCCAATCAATCACAGAGCGGATCCTCACTGTGGCTGACATATCTGGACCGCTGCCTCTCCGCATTGTATCAACCTGTAACACCCTAAAAAGAGATCTAGAGCAGCGATCGCCTCTATTTTCAGCATCTTGCCGTGCGTCAAGGCACACGGCAGGCAACTTGTATAAAATCACTGGAAAGGCGTAGACGTTAAAGGATGAGAGAAAAAAAAAAACACTTAACTTGCGTCATTTTTTCACAGTTTAAATCAATAACTTCAAATACACTACCTGCTCTGGAAACTTGGATTGTACTGTCCTAAAACCAGGTCTCCAACCCTCAAACTCCAGTCACAAATACACCAGGAGTGCTGAGAACTTTCTTCATCAATTTCAGCTCCAGCTCCTGTGATGTGGGGGAACCTAGCTGAACAGTGACAGCTTTTCTCCCAGTTTACGCAGTTTTAAAAAACAGCTGAACAACGAGGAGTGTCGCTCCACAAGGATGCCCGAGCGCTTGCCATCCTCCACTCCCTCCTCTCTTTCCTCTCAATCCTCAATAACCGATTTCTCCCAAGATATGCAGTGGCTGTAGCATCCAAGTTTCTCCGGCGCGGTTCTTTTTTTTTTTGGTTTGTTTGTTTGTCCGTCGACTCCCTGATGGATGGAGCTCACAGCGCGCTCAGAAGACGCGCCGGACGGCGAAACCACCGCACCAGAGGAGCCATTTCTGCAAAACCGGAGCCGCTCAGGAAGCAAGAAGCCCTGAAGTATTTCCAGAGAGCAAGTGCTGAGATGCTTTGGGTACTGGAGGTTAGTTGCTCCCCCTCTCCGTTCCCTCTTGCTCTCTCCACTCATCCGAGCGTGGGAGGAGGTGGGGCTCCCATCCACCGCAGCGCACAGCAACTTCACACTCAACATCACATCATACCACGGCTGCCACCCCGGAAAATTGTGTGTTTCCTACAGTTTAAGAATATCTCATCAAACTGGGTCATCTCAGCAGCCGCGTAATAAACAGGCGCAACCACCTTCACTGCATCCCACCCGCGTTGCTTTGGGATTGTTGTTGTTTTTTTTTTTTTTTTCCTGTGAAACACAAACTGTACCGTTTTGCCCCAAATTGATGTAACAGGTAGTCCAGTATTTTACTTGTTGATATGCATTCCATGTACTAAAATGAGTGGCCTAAAATGTGAGGCGGTTGGCCACTATTTATTCATTTGGCGCCACCGTCAGGCTGTCAGAATAAGAGGAGGGAGGAGGAATGCTAAGGATATTCAGGGACTCAGTGCTGAGTTGTTTTTTTTGTTTTTGAAGAACCCACTCCGATGAAAATTGTGGGGTGTTTTTTTTTGTTTGTTTTTTGATCATGTTCCTGTAGCATTATTTTCTAATGATACATTTTTTCTAAACATTTCTTAAAGAAAATTAAGCCTACAATTGCATTTCTGAATACTTCTTTAATCAAATCACTCTGAATCAGGAGCAGACAAAAACAATGCCATTTAAAAAAAACAGAAAAAATGTGACATAGAAGCTACTATGGCAAGCCACAACCTCCCTGCTCCGCATCATACGGAAGCATCTGCTTAGACAAATAGATCAATGAACGCTTTTGTTTTTACTCATCCAAGCTGGCATTTAGCTTAAAACTGTACGGCTGATGGCTGGCATATTGCTCGCCATTTTTGTTGCACCTGTCATGTTAGTGTAGTAGAGTGTTAAATGAACCGACAATTTTCCAACTTTCGTAACACCAGTCTCTACTGGCAGAACACAACAACATTTAAAGTAACAGCACATTACCAGTTACATTCACTACAAAAATGAACCATAGTCAAAGAAGGAAAGCCATTAAAATACTTTAGCACTGCAATACTAGTAACCTATTAGTATTTCAGAACCATTTAACACTCTACTACATTAGGTTGGGGTTGTGACGGGGTGTAAGCTAGCAGGAAAAACAGATGATGGGAATTGGAGGTGGGCTTACTTTCCACTGACATTTCCGCCCACAATTCTGAGGCATTTTTTGGATTTTGGCTAAAAACAGCAACATAATAATTAAAAGACTCATCTTGAGACAGCTCAAAAGATGGTTGGATTTGGGATTTAAGGTGTTGTAGAATACAAATGTCATGTTTGACGTCTTGTGTTTAAAGCTGCTGAATTATAATGATATTAATAAAAAAAAGGGAAGGGAAGGGAAGGGAAAACAACACTTTTGCTCAGGGCTATAAATCAGCATGGCTCAGCGGGGAAGGAAATCCATCCCATGCTACAGTAACTCTCTTCCTTTCTTCCCATAAACACTAACAGGAGTGATCATAACCGCTTAAGCATAAAGCAATGAGCCAGGAGCAATGAGTCAAAGGCCGGCTTTGTCACAAAGGAAAGCCTGAGCAGTGCGCTCCCAAGAAAACTTCATTCCCCTTCTTCCCCAGATATTCTGCAGCAACAGTTTATCAGCGTTTCCACAATGTGATCTTTTACTCCTCCCCCCCATCTCTCATTAGCAGCAAACACACAGCTGTTGGGTTACCTCTCCAGGGCTCCCATTAAGAGCTGCCACTCAGGCTTACAGTGTCCCCGAGCCAATCATATTAGAGCTCCCGCCCACGCCTTGCCACTGCAACACTGCTGCTCTTCCAACAGGCCACTCTGATAACATTTATGGGGTTTTCACAGGTGGCCCTCCGTCGTCTGTGAAGACAGCAGGCACAATGAGGGAAGAGGATATTAGAGAAACACAAATTATCGTTTCATGTAAGCAAATGACAGACAATTAAGAAATAATGAAGGAATTCAGTGTGGAACTTAACATGCCTGTGCTTTCTGGAGTTGGGAGAAATAAAACACATCGTTTGTGGGATTCAGATGACTTGGCAGAGACCAATAATCATTTTCCACAAATGAGTCAGGGATGTAAGTAACAGCATCTTTAGCTTAGTGTGACCATTTGGATCTAACTAGACAGCAGAAGGAAGCCCAAGCGGTAACACTGGTTGTCCACTTAAAGTCTTGGTCACTTGCACCAAAACGGGTGTTGGCCTATACGGGTGCTGCGGGTTTTTGGGTTGGGCCATGGAGGATCATAGACAGGCGCAGGTTTTCTTTGCAGTTTCTATGAGGCTCATGCAGCCACATCAAGGGACGTCATAAAAATGGAAGGCACTATTGTCATTTGTGTGGTAAGTATATTATAAAGTATTTGTAATGATAACGGAAGGGGCACACACTTATGACACACAGCTGATGCTTTTGTACAGTATCTATACGCTACACTCTTGTCATTAGTGAGGTGCATGAATTTGTCCTGTATTGACCGCAAGCAAATGCTTGCATGCACAGGGTTTGCAGGTGATACATAAGTGCTCGTAGGGTCCCCACGCCAACCACCCTCTGAGTCTGAAATCCTACTTTCTAACAGTCAGGCTGCAGGCAAGTGGAGACCAAGAAGAGTGCACTTTTGACTTGAACAACACTAACAGGCCTCCTGCACAGTGCACAGGGTTTGAGGAAGATGAAAAATGATCTATGTATGATCTGCCTGGATCTCACCTACTTCACATGTTAGTTGTTCACTACGGCCTGTCGCTTGCAGCACGCTCATTGAAAAAGTTTGCATTAATAACTTCTGGTCTACTGGCTTACCGTGCGGTCTGCAGTCTTAAAATTTCGTGCGGGCTTCCTGCGTGTGCCGTACAGATTTGTCCATTTTCGCTCTCACACAGCCCGTATCCACCTGTAAGGACAGTTGTGACTAAGGCATTAGGTGAGAGCACTTTCACAATGAAATTGTCAGTTGGGTTTTGTTTCAGTGGACATGGGATTCAAAAAAAGAATACACATTGTTACATTTTGGTTGGTTTACTTTGACACTCTACTTATGAGGGAGTAACAAACCGCCCAAACATTGTTTGTGCAGACCGCTGGGCTAGATCGCTGACTTCATTGATTTGTCCAGCCCTGAAGAAAGATCACATTTAAAGTAAATATTCGGAACAAGAAGAATTTTACTCATCTTAAAAGTGGACTCCTCTCCTGGAGAGATGATTTTACTCAGAAAACTGTCAGCTGATAGACATAAAATCATCTAAAAACATTCCAAGATCTCCTGCGTTGCTTTAGATGCTCACAGTTTTTGTGAAAAAGGTGTTTACATGGTAGAGTATCTAACTTAAAAAACACATAGCCTGCTTGCTGTGGCTAAAAAGTCACATGACCTTATTCCAACCACCATATTATCATTTATGACTCCTTTGGCCAGTCTAAAAGACAGGTGTCTTTTATGTCTCACTTTTCTTTAAAATTATAGGAAATGGGAAGTTTGGTTTCAAAAAAATATTTTAAATGTAAAAACAATCTGAGGAAATGGCTCCCCCAAAAGAGCCCACTGTGACTATTATCTCAGATCTAACTTTTTTTTCCAACGCAGACCTTCTCGAGATTTTTTAGAATTCAAGAAGCATCAATTTGGCAAGTGTTTTCTCACACATATGAATTTTAAGCACATCTTTATTAGCATCTACTGATGCTGAATACTATGAGTCTCTCAAGATCTGACAAATTATTTTTCTTTTTTTGTCCCTGTTACAACAAACACACACACACAAACAATCAGCATGTGAAAGCAGTTTGCACAAATTTACATCAACTTGCTTCATTGGGTGTCTCACTGTTGTGTTCTGAAAATCTCTGTTTTGTTGGTTTTGGGATGAATTCATGTTTTGTTAAACCTGCCACTGTTTTTATCTCCATTGCTGGTATTTATTGAACTTTTTAAAAATCTTTTTTCAAAGTGTTGCCTTTGGGGCTTTTAAGACCAGTTTTAACTCGTGGCACTTTTAAACCCAGCAGACCTGTTTAGATAGTAACCCGGTGCTGTTTAGCAGTGCTGATTTTAATTGCTGTGCTGTCCCCTCCTTTTTGTATGATATGTGCATGTTGTATTTTATTGGAGGGACAATTGTATTTTAAGTTTATCCAATCACAGCCCGGTTTCAAGGAAAAGCTACTGTTCGGTTCAGTGCCTTGTGTTTTAATAAATGTATGCTTAAGCTAGCTACTGCCTCTTCGGGTTAATTCTGGACACCTGCCTTTTAGTTTGTGCAGTCTAGTACCTTTTTTTCCCCAATGGGTTTCATACTGTTTGACATATAAAGAAAATTAAAATTAAAACTGCATTTTGTCTTTTTTGTTGCACCGTTAATGTTAGCTTAGGGTTGTGGGGGGCTGTAAGCTAGTAGAAGAGTGTAAACAAAGGGAGGACGGGAAATGAGAGCAGGCTTACTCCCTGCCAGTGGTCCTGCCCATGACTCAGAGGCGAATTTCTGATGAACCACATCCGTTCTGCATAAATAATGTCCTAGAAAATGACACGTTTTTTTTTTTGTTTTTTTTTGCCTGAAAACATCAAAATCATATTTAAAAGACCGCTGGGAATGCTTTGAAAATACATTAAAAGATGACTGAAGTGGGAGTTTAATTACACTAAAGTTTAAACATAAAGTTGTCGCAGAGTTTAATTGATTTCAGTTTCATTGTGTGATCTAGATAAAAAGAAAAAAAAAGCCAGCAAATCTGTACCTTTAGTCATTCTTTAGCTTTGATTTAGGCAGCAATTTGCCTTGGAAATATTTCAATGAGATAATGCAAGTTTGCAGCTTTTTTCTTCCCTCCCATTAATTTTTCTCTGTTCTTTTACTTTTATGGTGGTGATAAGAGAGTCTGACACTGTTAGTCATTTTCAGTACATCCCTGAGATTCCCAGTGGGGTTCAGGTGTGTACCCTGTGGTGGCCAAACCATGTGTGAAAACAATCTTTTATGCTTCCAGAATTTTTTTTCTCAAATTTGAACCTAATGATTTTTTATTAACCATCAGAGATTATTATTATTATTAATTTTCTAAATTAGGATGCTGTATTTATGTGCTTTACCTGCGTTTGCTCTGATACAATGGTTAAATCCAGATCGTGAAAAGCTTTTTATTTATTTATGTATTTATGTATGTATGTATTTATTTATTTATTTATCTATCCTTTATTAACATAGTTCTGTTTTTCAGCTAAAATGAAAAATAAATAAATGCAGCAAGAAAATGTAAAAAGACCAAACAAAAGGTCTGTAGTGAAACATAACTTTATGAAACCTAGCCTGTTTAAACCAATAAAACTAATGTAAAAAAATGTATAATTTTTTTTTCAAAGTTAACAAACTATATTTCTGTTCACAGAATTCAGTTTGTTGTTTAAATAAAAGAAGTTAGAACTTGAAAATGACAAGTTTTAAGTTCCCACTTCCCAGGGTGACAGATAAAAATAAAAGCTGTGATGCTGTAGAGTGTGGCCAAACATGCAGAAAGCATTAAAGCCTGCAGGCTTCAGCACCTTAATAAAAAATGATGAATGGCTGATGAATTTCATTTAAATGCAGCTGATAAGTAAGCAATTTCAGTTGGCAGCAGATGTTAATCAAATAAATCTGATCTTGGCTGCCCCAATTATATATGAATGTTGGTGTTACAGCGTTTAATAATTATACATTTAAAAACAATTTACCTTAAAATGTTTCGTGGTCTAAAAAGGGTGCAACTTCATAAACAACCACGGGACGAAACGATGCATCATTCATAAAGACCAACACTTGCATGATTGTTTGACCCCTATAGTTCCTCTTTTTTTCTCAGATAAAGTCCTCAACAGGATGCATTTTACAGGCAATTTATGTTGCTTCTTTAATAAGAAGAGAGCATTTGGACTTATGTTTAGCCCCATGCGGTTTGGTTAATTAACAGAAAGGGCTCCCCTGCAAGCACAGCATGAAGATGTGGGAGGATCTTCATCTGAACATCTGAATTCAAACAAACATGGAAATAGCTCTTTCATCTTCACAAAACTGGACTTCAAATAGTCAGACAATGAAAAGATTATCAAAACTAATAGTTGAACATTTGAGTGAGCACAGGGAACATGCTTTGAGTCATATCCTTGATCCTTGATTGCTGTGATGGTACTTGGTCGTTTTAACAATAGAGTCAAATAAATCTACAGTTCCTCAATCTAAATGGTATTTTCCCATAATAATACATTCAATTTACTTCATTTTGAAACAATTTTTTAAAAGTTTGGGTCGATTTGATTAACAATTTGCCTCAGACAGATGGATCTGGTTGGATCGTAGGAATAAAAATAGATTCATCAGTTATGTCAATTTCTTGTTGCACCTCTATCATAAAAAACATCACAATCTTTTCCAATTTTTAGGAAACGTTATTAAATTTAAAACACACAAAATACAACACATCATAAAATCACACAGAGGCCAACAAATGATCTCTAAATAAAGAGTTCACATTTACATAAATTGATAAGTATATTTAAAATACACCTGAACAAACAATATTTTCTTGATCTCATCAAATGAAGAGCATTTCCAACAAAAGGCTAATGTCACTAATTGCCTTTAGAAGAAGAGGGTTTAGCAAAACATTTAGATTTACCAAACGCAAGGGAAGTTTGCATTTCATTATTTTTGCATATTGTCTATATTTGCTTCTGGGCTGGGATTATGTTCACTTGACAGTTTGGGATGTACCACCAGCACTTCTGTATTTGCTTTAAAGATCCACTCCAGTGAGAATCCTGTTTTAATGACTCCTAATGTAAAAAAAAAAATACTGCAAAAACCATACAATTATACATATAGTCAATATCTGAACTGAATAAAACCAAAGTGACTCATTCCAAGTTATCATCAGAATTGTTATATTTTGTACTGACACAAGATGGAATCACCTTAGAGTTCCATTGGGCAGAAAACCTTTAGATTTTTTTTTTCAAATGGCCATAATAAATGAAGAAAAAAACAACATTGGAAAAAAAGGCTGCGGTACAGAGCCTGATTAAATAATATTCCCATGACATGATTTAAAAAACACACTCACTTTCACAGATGCTTCAGCATCCATTGACTCCTCTCCGCCACTCTACATGGCCTTCCACTTCATGGCTGGATTGCTGCCATTCCCAATTTCTCCCACTTTGTAAAAACACCACAGACAGTTAACCATGGGACTTTTGATCATGGAAGCAGGACTTGTTGCTGTCACAGTACAAAGCCCAATTTAACTGAGTGCGACCTAATCTTTTCCAGGTTTGAAAAAAAAAACATGCATGCCTGTACGTTTTTTTTTTTTTTACCACTGATTTCAATTACACTACTCACAATTAAATAGGGATATTGTCATTTACATCAGTGCTGTTGCTATTTGGTCTACTTTTAAAGAAATATGTAAAGTTCCTTCTGATATTACTAAAAATAAATGAGAAGAAACAGTATTTGCATGTAACACCACGTAGTACCACATTTGTTACCACAAATAACAAAAATTAGCCATGTCAAAAGTGGATATTTCCACCATAGCCTCATGATGTTGTTCTGAGGAAATACATTCCACTTTTCCACAAGTGCTACATGCAGGTCACTTGTTGGTGGGGTGCGATCATCCAGCCCCTGCTTAGCTGGTCCCAGTCATGCTCCATGGGGTTCAGGTCAGGGGACATTGCTGGCCATCCTATATGAGGCTCTCTGACTTCCTAAAGTCAAAAAAAGTGTCAATGGAGTCACCTGCAATGGTCGTCTGATATTCAAGTCAAACCGGTGGAGTTGGTTGTGAACGGTTTGTCTGGAAACCCTAGTACCTCTCACATCTGGTAAACAAGCCTGCAGCAGCGTGGCATTTGTAAAACTGTCTGAGTGCATATGTCCTTAGAAAGTGGCCATGGCTATGGTCTGTCATAAACTCATAAACAAATGATTGTCTACTACCAACGTGAAGACGCACTATGACCAGGTGGCACTGCTTGTTCGTTAAACTATGCTGTGTGTTCATGGTTGTTTGAATGATGAATTTGGAATGACTTACTGGCAAAATCAGTTTTTTTATATCCACAGAGTGATGAAACTGAAGCCACACTGACAAGGCTTTTCTTTTACAATTTTTTAGTCTTGGCCCCCTATAAGGAAGGTACAGTGTACACAGTGAGCCCTAAAAAGAGGTGGTTTATCTGTCAGCCCAAAACAATTACTTCCCTATCCCCAAAGTCCGTGAATTCAAACTCTGAGTATACAACGTCCACAGAGTTTTTCACCGAAGCCCTACTATACTGTGAGTAGTGTATGTGGATTGTGACAAAGTGACAAAATGTACAAACTAAACAAACTGAAATTATTTCATGTACAACCTGTGTCTTTAATCAGCCATAAACTGTTTTCGAACAGGGAGATACTATCATCTTTCTTGGACAAGAGACTTGCCTAGAGCTTAAACCGACTTGACGTAATAGCTCATGTTGGCAACAACAAGCAAATCTAATAAGCAAAGGGATTTGCAGTTTCACTGATTCTGTTATTATTCATGTTCATTTCTGACAGCCTATGAATTGCAGTGGATGTAACTTTCCAACAGAGATGGATACCTGTTCTTTTCTGAGTCTTTATTTATCCTGCTTCCAAAATCTTAAACAGAATTAAATGAAAGACATACAAAGGTTTTAATGTGTGTAAATACGTCAGTGATACATGCACTTTGACCAAATAAAAGATGTCAATATGTTTTGTTGAAAGACCATAAAGAAAAATTGTCGTCATGAGACAGCGGATGCAACCGTTCTTCTTGGTCAAAGGCGTAAAAGCACATGACTAGGAAGGAAATTTATTAGACCTCACACTCAAAATTGGAAACATGTGGATTTTCCACATAATACCATCAGACAAATGCACTAGCCGTGTTATCTGTTATTGTTATTCCCATTATTTGATGTTATTAAAGTGGGATCTAGTAGAAATGAGTTTAATAAAGCTCCGAATCAGATTCGGACTTCTATGAACCTAAAGCTCAAAGAAAGACTTTTTTTTTATTGTCTTTTTCAAATAATGAAAGTATGTTATGAAAAAACATATTCCAAATAGATTTAAGATTAAGAAACAACAATGTATTATTCTGTTCTTTATTCTTAGATAACATTAAAGCGACAAGTAGCGTGTGCAGAAGTTTTAGAGCCTGTTAGAGAAAGTCTATGAAATGCTGCACTAAAATAACAACAGACATGGTGTGCTGTACCTTTGCCAGCAGTGGCTGTTATCCCTAAGTCACCTGGGGAAAAAAAATAAATAAATAATTGACATCTGCACTTGTACTCTGCTCTTATATATGTTAATTGCCTGACTCCCTGTAGATCTGTGCAGAAGTGAGAAAATGTTATGCTGAAGCTCACCTACACTTTTATTTAAAGGCCCTAACGTTAAAGAACGATAACATTTCTGTACAGGTTTTTTTGACCTTTCAAGTTCTTAATTGACTATTTGTCACATTAACTTGGGCAAAGGGTTTTCAACTTTGAGACTTAGTTAATAAAAGATACTAAGAATTCTATTCTGAATTTGTAGCTTCTGCAGATTGAAAAAAGTCAGTGTTATTAATTGTATAAATGAAAATAGTCAAGTTTTATAGTACGGTTTCAGATACATTGTCTCTGTACCCTTATTACGAGCTCTAATATAATTACATAAAATATCTAAAGAATACATTTAATCAAATAATACATTCATGAGGTGGAACAGCGAAATGAATATAGTCAATGGACTTTCTAATGTACTGCATCACAGTTTTCTTCAATACAAGTACAAAAAAAAGTGACATTATAAAAGCATACTAATGCAATTTCATACATATTCACTTTTCAAGGATGTACCCATTTTTTCCACTTCAGTTTTTCTGCTGCTTCAATTATTTCAACCTACAGATTAAGCGCACAGGCTTTGGACCTTCACAGTTTATTATTCTGAAAATACAGACAACCGTTAAAGAGTTTCTCCATTTACTTACCGTTTTTATTACTGTTACAAAAAATGTATCACAGTCGTTGTTTTTTTTGTATCTGTGATATGTCTTTACAAATAAAATTGAAGAAAGGAAGAGAGTAATGACTGTAAATTGTTGAATTTAGCAAATTGCTTTATTGTAAGTCACATGATGTGTTTCTTTCATGACAAGAACGGACATTTTTACTCTATGACAATGAATTCAATTATGAAAATTGTTGTTCATAATGTGCTAGTGAAAAACCAGACAAAAAAAAAAGACAGCCAGATAAACAGTGTCAGGCAGACTATACAGCGTGACATTCAATATGACCTTTTCTGAACAATCTTTATTGTGAAAGATGCCAGTATTTTTTCTGCTTCATGGCTGCATGTAATGAAAACAAACAGACTTGGTAAAACGAAAAAAAATTATGCATTATTATTATTTTTTTTTTTTTTTACAAAAAGCAAAATGCTGTAGTGGAACCAGGTCAAAGTGAGCTTAATTATGCTAATACAGATTTACATATTGAAATGAAAGTGTGCAATTTCAGTGACGCATATAAATAGTAAAAAGCATAAATAAATATAAATAGATAACGTGACAGAGTGCAAATTGCAGAAATAGTAACACTTATCTTGTGGGATGACGGTGTTTAAAGCAAAAAACTGTTTTAGGGTCCACGTGCGCATTAGAAGCCGAGGTTGAAAGAGACAAGATGTTGGAAGGAGCACAGATGGTAATGCATATAAAAAAAGAAGCCCAGGGGTGTTGAACCTTATGTGATGGTGGTGCACAAAACTGTCACTTAAACTATGCAGAAATATGTTGCAGAAGAAAGCTTTCAGCTCCTCAGACAAAAAACTGGTCACAAAATAAAAGTTCAATAAAAAAAATGTAATGTGAGTCATCCTAATGGCAGTCACTTTATTCTCATTGTATCTAACAGTAACAGTAGATGTGGACATATATCAAAGTGCTGTGATTTTGCATGCATAATGGAGTTGCCTCTGGCATTACTTGGTGGGAAATGACTATTCATGCATCGCCTGGGTGATAAGCTACAGGCTACAGGCTCTTGACTGACAGAGCAGTCGTTCATTTATTCATTTTCCAATCCGCTTTATCCCTTTCGGGGTCACGGGGTTGCCGGAGCCGAACCCGGCTACTCATGGGCGAAGGCAGGGTACACCCCTGGACTGGTCGCCAGCCTGACGCAGGGGCAACAATCACACACCCATGCACACTCACATTAACACCTAGGGACAATTTAGAGTAACCAAGTAACCTATGAAGGATGTTTTTGGACGGTGGGAGGAAGCCGGAGTCCCCGGAGAAAACCCACGCATGCTTGCTGTGAGGCAGGAGCGCTAACCACTGCGCCACCGTGCAGCCCACAGAGTAGTCAATGAGTGGCTAATAGCCCTGAAACGGTTTCATCATTCCCCAAATGACTGTTATTATTTTAAAAAGGGGCAATCCATATATGGTTACCACAGAAATGAATGTCCTGTTCCTGTTGTTGATATAAAGGTGGTAATGTATTGCCGTTGTTAGGAAACCGCTTTTCCACAATTTAGACTTTAGACTTTGTTTCTTTGAAACAAACTTTTTGTCACCTGGACAAAGACAAGTGTTAAGAGGTGAACTTCCTCTCTGAAGTGATGCTTTGTTTTACCTATTATGACGATCCCCATGTATATCACTTTTCTTTGCTGCTGCAGTCGACAGATTTAAGAAATGATGGAGCAAGAAGCAGAGCGGGGAGTTAGGCTTAAACGCCAAAAAGTTTGGGAGCACCTCAGTGTTAATACATCAAAAAGGTCCATAAAAGCACAATTTGCAAAGCAAAGATTGTGTTTCATGGCAGCGCAACAGCAACGCACGAGCATCTGAATAGGAAGCATCTCAGTGTTTTGGAGTCTTCTTTAAAGTCTTCAACATCTCTGTCAGGGTAATTTTAACAAGCATGATGTTATTATGGTATGAGTGTTGAAATGTATGTCATTGTGCTATTAATGCTAGGGATATGTTGCAAAAAGAAAGTTTGTAGCCAAGACATTTGTATTGACATTTTGTTTTGGGGAATCTATAAGAATAAGAAAGCAAAGTTTCAGAGTTTCTGCAGTTAATCCAATTATTATTTGATTGTACAACTTGACTACATTACTTATTAAGCACTTATACAACACCAAACAACAAAGGTTGGATGAATTTGCTATGTGGAGGGCCCAGTGTACACCCAAATAGCTGCTGCACTGACTCACATTTGTCCCACTCCAATCGTCTATTGATCTATTGTAAAATTAGTTTGCATTGGCTTTTTAATCATGATTATGGCATTTTTAGCCAAAATTAAAAACACCTGTGTTGTTTTCTGGGACTTAGTGTCTGCAGAGCAACAGTACTTTATGAAAAATTCAACTCTGAGTTGTGAAAAGGCCCATTGACGCAGAGTAAGCCTGCGCTGATATCCCATTAACCCCTATGTTTACACTTTCTCCCAATAGCTTACAGCCCCTCACAACCCCAAGCTACCCCGACCTCAAACTAACATTAACTGTGCAACAAAAATGGAGAGCTTGTGGCTTAAAGCTTCTACATCAGAAGCCTTCTTCCTACTGATTTTTTTTATTCCCCTGATTCATAACAGTTTGAATAAAGAAATATTCAGAATTGCAATTTCTGTTTGTATGTGTTCTCCAAGAACATGCAAGAACGTATTAAAAATACCCAAAACACACTTTTCATTGGAGTGGTTTTTTAAAAGTTATGGGACCTCTGTCACTGGTCAGTGTTCATATTTGCATTAATGTTAAACAGAATATTGTTTGTTTAGGTTATGCTGCACTTTATTTCTATGTATTTTATTGTTGTTTACGAATTGCAATAAAGTGAAACCCACATTCACAAAACATGCTTGCTTCCTATTTTACTAAAGCAGGTTCTGACAGTGATTTAGAGTATAATGTCAGAAAACTTTGCACCAGGCTTATAAAAACAGCAATCACTGTCTAATTGACTGATAAAAAAAAAAAAAAAAAAAAAAAAAAAAAAAATTGAAGAATCAACTATTAAAATAATTGCTTGTGGCAGCCCTATAGCAACAATAATGATTTGTTTTTTTGCACTTGCTTCACAACTAAACTACATCCAACGGTTGATTCATTCCTGTTTTCAGAGAACTTCCTTCTGAAAAACCATTAATCAGACCTATTCTGTGAATAAACCAGTTTTCTTTGTGACAAGATCCTACTTTTGTTTGTCCAGTTTTTGCCCAATTCATTCTCTTAAATCTCCCAAGTCGGGACTGGGTGTCACTTTAGCTTAAATGTTTCTCAAATTTATGAATAAACTCTGTTTTTGATTTTGTTGCCTGCCACTGACTTTCAATCGGCAGTTTGGTTATGCATGTTTTTTTAAACATGTAAACTGACTAAGAAAAAGAATAATGTCTGAAATGTGATATCAGCATATGGGTTCTTTCGGTGGTAAAAAGGCAACTTAGTAAACAAAACAACAACATTAGTGTGGTAGAAATACTTGACACTTCTGTGAGAAAAACAAGGCGGTAAAGACTCACCTCCAAAAGAACCTGACAGTTTATATTTGCATTTCCATGTCGTCTTTCAAGTAATTACATTTTCAGATTTAAATTAGCATTACAATGTCACAGCTGAGTATGACTGTGAATATGAGATGTCCAGCAGCTTTTCCATTTTCATTTTAATATTGTCACAGACAAAACTAACAATGACTATGGATTTTTGCTTTTTTTCAACCTGCTCTTCCTATCTTTCTTTATGATGGAAGAGTCTCATATTTTTAAGGTAAAAGTGCATTATAATTTTAATTCTTTCTGATCTAACCTGTTTTTTTTAAAGCAATCATGAAAAGTTTGGAAAAAAAGATGCTGTATTTTCTCCACTATAAGGCACACCGTCAATAAATGGTCAATTTTCAAATGTATGTCATATATAAGGTGCAACAAGCTATAAGGCACGTTAATTGAGACAAAAGAGTCAGAGATGACTCCATCTTCAGACTTCATTAAATGAATTCATGTAACTGGGTCACGTTCCATATCGAACTCTGCATTGTGTTCCGGTGTTGATTGAAGATGGCTCTGGGTCAGTATGGACAGTTCCTTTTACTGTTTGACAAAATTAAAACAGTCAACAGCAGTCATGACCTCAGTCCACTTTTTTTCCTCAACCACGGCTCGCAGCAGTCTGCGCTCGTGCTTGTCGGCACTTGCTGTATGAACGTGGTGCTTTTAAGTAACATCAGACAAAAATGTAAAAAGCACAAACGTTGGCAAAATAACTATTTACAAAAAGATTTGGTGGAATTGAGCCACTCTAGACAAAACGTTTGTTCACTTGTTTTTAACACGCTATACATTAGCGACGGAATTGTTAGCATTTACAATACCTGTGACTCCAGATCTTGTTTGCAACACTTAAAAAAAACAGACTAAAACAAACCTTAAGGTATCTACACTAACTCTCAACCTTGTTAGTAACACAAAGTAAAAACAAACAAAAAAGTCAGACAATGCTACGATAGCCATGTTAGCATATTCACAATAATCTTGACTCTCAAGCTTGTTTGCAACTTGTAAAAAAATCAGAGTGATATTGATGAGACATTCCTGTGAGTACGCAAACTCCCAACCCCAACACGTTAAAAAAAAAGAAAAAAAAAAAAAAAAACGTACACCACTACATGTTAGCCATGTTAGCATATTCACAATGACACCCAACCAAAAAAAATTTTGACTGAGCACCGTGTACCTCTCAAGATCACTTCAATGTCCAGAAGAACAATACATTTTAAGACTCTGTTGTTGTTTTTTTTTTTTTTTTTTTTTAAATGTAGCTTTTAGTTGTACCTTATAGTGTGGAAAATATGGGGTAGTTTTACAGATTTTTGGGGGCTTTTTTGGATTAACATGATCTCAAAGTGAATAAAATAGGAAATATACAAACAGACTCACTTTGTTTCATCGCTTTAAATTGTTTTACAGTTAGTTTTGTGACAGCCTCTTGGTACTTTGCCTGACATTCTGCTTTGCTTCTCTCTTTGTCGTTCAGAGGTTTCTTTGTGACATGAGTTGATAGTATTGGAAGCTGCTGCTTAGTGTCTTAATAATTGTACTTTAAAAAACAACTCTTTCTCTCAGTATAATTTTTTTATCTTCTTTTTTTGCTTTTTTTTTTTTTTTGAAGTTCCAGCCTGTTTTGCCTCACTCTGTTCTTTCCAGAGTCCCCGAGCTGATGTTATTTCAAGGCTACTCTAAACGTTTTGCTTCTTGGTGCAGAGGATAAAAACCATCCACGCATCATTGCACGATACATATGAACATTACATCAAAGCAGTAAGTTCTGGTTTAAATCCTGGTCAATGGAAAGAAACTTTTCCAAATGTTGTACATGCAAAAAAGAGTAGAGAATGTTGCATGCAACACTTTACTAACATGAAGTTAGCTTTTCTCCACCACAGATCAGCAGATTTATGTTGATTGTGTAAACACTTCACTACTGTTAAATGTTGCATATCAGAACAAGGCTGCCTTTCTCTGCTTCAGAGTTTTGATGGAATTGCTTTGATTGTGTGAAAAGTTCTGGTAGTCACTATCTCAACACAGAACCTAAAGCTCCAGTTTAAAAGGGTTAATTAACCACCACATCCAGGGCTATTGGCTAGCTATGTTAATTATTGTTTTTGGCACATTAAATATGAGAAAAATTAACAAGTCAAGATCATTTGTGTGGCTCTCAGTGAAAAAAAGGGCCTTTAAATTGAAAAATGATTCCATTTTTGATCTATTTTCAAAGCAGTCCCAGTGGTCTTTTAATTGTGATTACACTGCTTTAAGCCAAAATAAAAAAAAAAAAAGAAACGGTGTGGTTTTTACGACATAGTTTCTGCAGAGCAGCAGGAGTTTATCAGAAACTCACCACTGAGTTGTGGGTGAGAATGTTGGGGCAGAAATAAGCCTCCGCTGATATCCTATCATCCCTTTTTTAACACTTTCTCATTACTGGTGCAACAAAAATGGCAAGAAATATTGGAGCTATCCAGTCATACAGTTTTTAGCCAAACTCTAGCTCAGACGAAGAAAACAAAGACGTTCATGAATTGATTTGTCTGCAAATGGATTCATCAGAATGGAGCAGAGCAGAGACTTGCGGCCTGACTATCGTTGTTTCTGTGTAAAAAAAGAAGCTCTTTGACAAAGGGCTTTTTTTTTTTGTCTGCTTCTGATTCACAACAACTTTAATAAATGCATACTCAGTAGTGCAATTTTTTGTGTTATTACTTTATGCATGTGCTCCATAATCGGAAAAATGCTACAAGAACCTGATAGAAACACCAAAAACACTATTTTCATGGGAGCGGGTCATCAAAGTTTAACTTCTTTAAAAAAGAAACAACTTTCTTTTTTTTTTTTTTTCAAAGACATTTTGACAATTCACTAATGATTTTTTCTCAAAATCAACAACAAAGTGGGGTACCACCATCAAAAGTAGTAAGCATAGACACACCTTTATTCCAGCTCTCATTCACACTGTATTATCATCCCCACCCAAATACAACTCTACATACAGGTATTTATATTTTAAAAAATCATTTCTGGTCTATTCTGGTGGTCTTACAGGATGAGTAGATGAACACACTCACACCAAGGACATAGTTACATTGTAAGAAAATTCTGGCAAAAAATGAAAGGGATTTCCATTTGCTTTATTGTGTCTCCAAACTGTGTATTAAAAAATAGAGTATTCAGGCTGCCAAAAGAATACTTGAGGGGAAAAAAAGGGAAGGCAAAACATCTGGCCTCCAAATTTTAATTAGACTCACCACAGAGGTTTGTTTAGTGCATCAGAGTGGAGAGAGCACCTATACATACAATGATAGAAATTGGACTTATTAAGTATCATCAAAGCATTACAGACATGAATGCAGATATGAAATCAAGGGCTTTTTTAAATACAATTTTTCATAAGGTTGTTCTATTTTAAAAAGTCAATTTTTTTTTAAATTCTTGTGCACGCTCAGTCATGCACGTTTTCCTTTCTGCTTTTTGTCTGATGACATTTTAATTGGAGAAAATCTACAGATTGTCTGTTTATTTAAAATAAAAAAATAAGATATAGCCAATAAAAAGTTAACATTAAAGTGATTTGGGCAGCATTGACATCTCACCGTGGTTTTCAAAAGTTGTATTTGTGGTAAAAACAGTCAATATGAAAGCCACTGCATGTAACAAAGAGCCACACAGTCTATAATCTATCAGTGAGCTGTGCTACTTAACGCTTTGTTTCAATCCATCTTCAATTTGAGTGCTCCCTCAGCTGATTCATGTTGTGACTGAAATTGCTGGACAAATACTGAATGCTGAAATCCAATTTCTGCTCACTTCTGAACTCTCAAAACAAAAAATATACCTTTTATCAGCTAATAAAACAAAGTTCACCCGATATACTCTTTTATGTCAAGCTCCATCTCAAACATCTCAAGAAGTTAGAATTTCCTGGAAAAGTTAAAATCGTTTTTCGTCATATCTACAAGAAGCAAACACTAGCTGTGTTTCCATTACACAGATGCATAAAACTTTATCGACATTCTAGAAGTACAAACAAACTAGAAGAACAAAAAAACCACAATTTTGCAATTACACTGTTTCCATTAAATCATAATAACGAGAATAAACACAAACCAGCTCACGCGATAAGTCATTCTGAACCACGGGCACAGATGAGAACTAGTGTTTTAAACTGATTCACAAAAACTGAGCATTTGGGTAACATCACGGCTTCTGGGGCATGCGTGCAGCGTAGCAATACCATTGATAGTCTATATAAATGTAAATGAGCCAGACACAGAAGCATGTGAGAAGCCTGTTCAGCAAAATTAAAAAATAACCATTCTAAAAAGCAGCTGGACATTTTTATTTGTTTGATAACAAAAGATCCGCTCAAACTTCTATCACGGCTATAGTTCTCCTCGTCATTTGTCAAAGGAGACGTCTGTGCAGTCCATAGAGCACACGCGTAACCGCTCCCCCCGGGTGGGGGAAAATCTTGGTTGCTGACTTTACAGAGGAGCTGTGTCTTCAACAATTCCGTTTGACATGCAACTTGTAATATAACGCTGCGTGACCTCTTGTGGCGCCCGCTGTAGCGGATGGGGCTCAGCGCAGCTACTTCCATCCAAGAAGCGCTTTTAATTCAAAAAGTGTTTCTATTGCAGTTTTACGAAACACCCCAAAAACCACCTCCTCAAAGCGTAATTTTTTTTTTTTTTCGATCAATGCAAGTTTTTTCTACATTGCGGTGTTTCCATTAAGCTAATTTATTATCACAAATGCAACTTGCGCAACTTCAGAGTCAATGGAAGCGTGACTACTTACATGATGGCCAATCTGTTTATTTTCAGATTTTTGTTTTTCTTAAAAACAGTGATGAGCTTTGTGTGTAAATAGTCAAAATGCAAACTGTGGTTATTTAACACAAAAACAACTATTTATTTTCTTTTTAAGGTAAAAAGTATCTTTAATTAAAAAAATATTGCAGACAGATAAACATCTTTTTCATTTCACAATATGCTCCAGTTGGGTTTCTGCAACTCTCCATTCTTATGCCTCCTCGAATAAAATATTCGAGTAATCATTTGCTGCGAAATAAGAATTCAATCAACTTAAGAAACTTGTTCCCTCATTTTGACCTTATCAATTCCTGGCACAGTTTATTCTTGATGTCCATGCCTCTGCAAGTGTTGGCGCCATTCTTTCCTAAAAGCTCATAGGTGAACCACAAGGTTCATCCATTTACAGTAGGTTTATTTTCCAGGTTTATCAACTACAACTTTGGTGGTTGAGAATTGCTGGCCATCAATATGGCCTTAAACCAATAGTTTTTAAGCACTTTAAACAAATCCCAAGAACTTAAAAACAACCTTTGCACGGTCAACATCAAGATCCGTCTTTTTTTTTTTTTTTTTACATTTTAACTTTACATTGTGTTCATACCAAATTATATGGCTCCTGTGGTGATAGAAGTACACGGGGCAGCTGGCCCCTAAATTGGAGGAATGGCTACAGAAATTACATTGGTAAAAAGGGTGCTGAACTGGGAAGTACCAGGAAAGAAGCCTAGAGGAGGACCAAAAAGGTCGATGTATGCAAGGAAGATGCCGAGAAAGGGGATTAGATGGAGGTTGATGATTCACTGTGGCGACCCCTAAAGGGAGCAACCAAAAGGCAAAAAAAAAAGTTTAATGTTAATATTTTACTGCTCAGTTACTGCTGCACCGCCTGCTGACCTGAAACTATGCCAGATGCTCCTGATCTTCAGTTCTCCCTGAGCCTACATATACATTATTTAATCAGATCCTGTTTACTTTTGAGGTTCAGCTGAAAACTATTATATAGACCAATCCTAAATTCCCAACGAGAACACATGAAGGCGCCATTAAAAAAAAAAATGTTTTCCTCATGAAAATTGAACTGACATTTAGAGTCAGTGTGAAAAACAAAAGATTAATGAGAGCCAGTTCATTTATATTCACTGAAAAATGTGTTGAAAAACATCCAACCTAGAAGTAAAAGTGATTTTCATTCCTGGGAAAAATGGCTGCTAGTTTTGATGTTTCACATTTGTAAATAATTTTTCTTACAGTGGACTCTAGTTCTTGTAAGTCTGACTTTATTCCACTTCATAGACTGATAAGCCACAACAATTGCTGCTCCAAATTCTTACTGATGTCTTTATTTATCTGAAATTTAACACTCACCTCAACGCCTCACCACAGAAAACTGACATAATGTCTGCTTTTATGGTGCCGGTCAGAATCGCTGATTGCACTTGACAAATGGCTTAGACTGCAATGTGAGCAATTGATAACGTCATCAAAGAAAATTACGAGTTTGAGTCATGGATGTCAGAGGTATTCTGAGATTTTCCATTTGTGATTTTGTTTTTGGCTTACTTTTTGCTCATTTAATAACAATACATATTGGTCATTTGAAGTTGAAAAGAATGTAGTGGAGACAGTTAATAAAATAATTGTGCATTTTGTGGTACAAGCACCAAATTTGGCATAGATGTTTCTTAGGATCCCCTCTTTCAAAAAAGCACTTTAGCTACAAGAGAATCCAAGATTTTGAAAATATAAATAATATAGGAGTAGTGGGTGCATGGCTCAGTTGGTTGGGTGTCGGGTTGACATGCAGAAAACCTGGCTCACTTCCCAGGGAGTGCAAGGAGCCTCATTCAGTAACTGTTTATGTAGCCACAACGGGAACAAAAGTCTGGGTCTCCCTGTGCAGTCCCCAGCCCGGATATAATACAGGGTTGTGTCAGGAAGGGTATTTCTCTGCCAAACCATTGGTGCAATGCAGTGAAAGCTGATTTGCTGAACCATCTGATTATTTTTATTTTTCCCTTTGAATTCAAGACCATAAAAATAATTATAATTTAAGTGTTTTACTTTGAATTTGATGAGCATAGATATTATTGAGGAATTTTCACAAATAACTCTGATAATTGAAGTGCAGGTCATTCTCAGTCGTGATACAGTTAGTTTATTAGCATTCTACTCTTGCAGCCTCTTAAGAGTCTTTGTTTGTGGATTAGACTTAAATAATGAAGGAGATTATTTGCTTTCTCTATCCTTGTATATTTTTTAATATTTGCTTAATGGCAAATTCACTACACAATGTATGTTTGTTTCTCTTGAATAATTCCGCCCCCATTTCATGTCATCCATCTGCTTACACTCTGTCCCGCTAGTTTACAGCCCCTCACAACCCCAACCTGACATTATCAATGCGACAAAAATGGTGAGCAAGGGAGCTATCCAGCTGTACAGTTTTGAGCCAGATGCCAGTTCAGACGAGGAAAACAAAGACATACATGGAGCTAGTCACCAGAAGAGGATACATCAGAATGGAGCAGAGTGGGGAGCTTGGAGCTACATCCTAACTACAAGCTTTTTCCCACAATATTTTTGCATATGATCCTGTTTTACAATGATTTTTATAAAATAATACTCAGAAATGTGAATTTAAGCTTAATTTTCCTAATGTGTATCCTCAACCATTTAAAAATGCCTGAAAAAAAAACATGTTAAAAACACAAAAACCATGATTTTCATCAAATTGGGTCTTTACATCTTACCTACTGAATTCCCATCCATTTCGCTTGTGTTGGCTCTACTTGTGTTGGCCCTTGTGTCGCTTGTGTTGGCTCTACTCCAAACCGCCAAAGCCATTTCCAAACCAATATTTCACAAAATGATGCAAAAAATAAAGTCCTGCACATAAAATGCCGAAATACAGCATCTGTCTACATTTTCACGCAACAGAAACGAACCATATATATATATAATCTATGTAAAAAAACTGTTGTTTTTCCTCTTTGTACTCTTTCAGCTATCTTTCTTCCTTAAGAAGAATAAAGAAACAGCACCATGACCATTTAATAAATAAAGTGGATTATTTTGCTTTGCAAACTTTAACAATATCGTCTAAACTTTCTTAGAAAGAAGACTATTGTGCCACTCAGTTTAAAGACAGATACAAAAAAGCAATGCTTTAAGTGTCTGATTTCAACATTAAACTTTTCAAAATTACTTAAAAAAACGTGAAAGTAGTCAGCTTTGCAAGGGTTTAGGAGGACTGCAATTCTGCTCATGTAGTTTAAAACACAAGAATGGATGCAAACAGTGTTTACACACATGATTTATACTCATTAAAAATGAAAGATTAAAAATATCCTTATAGATAAAAGTGAAATTAAATTCAACCTGATTGACCCAATCTAAATGTACAAAATTAATAAATTAAAAGTGAGCAAAAACCACACCTTTTTGCTTACAGTTTATTAATTATTTAATTCAATATCAGCAGACCAAACATATATATATGAATTATTTACAATTAAAAGAACAAATAACTTGATTTTCTAAAATAATTTTAATGATTAATTTTTACAGATTAATATTTCAAATGTCTATGCAGCAGTGTCACAGAGAGCTTATTTCTATTTAACTTATCAGCATCTTGCTATCAGTTGAACTAGGCCAAGCTTGACTGTCCAAGTTGTCCATTCTTGCTACTCAAGTATTTTTTTGCATGCTTTAGGGCAGAAAATGACTCTATAAGCAGAAAAAGTGGACACAGGGATGGGCAGGATGGAGTAAGAAAGACAGTATGTACCTCCTGTTCATTTTATGGAAGAAAATGATATCAAATAAACAGTTATGAACGCAAAGAAAAAAAAAAACGACATTAAGCTAATTTTGTGTAGATTTGAAACTGTACTTGAGATATCCACCAAAAGACCTTTTGGAACTCAAAAAAGTAGCATTGAGGATATTTATCTAAATCCAGAAGGGTCGGGAATGCCAGTTTCACGTGGGCACTGAAGCGGTTAGCCCTGTGTGAGTGTTATGCTGTGTCGGTTACGCAGCAGTAGACCTCCATGTACCCTGGGTGAAGGCTTCCTTGAGCCTTTAAGCCACATGCAGGTTAAACTAAAACCAGTCTTTGATTTCTTTTGCTCCTTTTCGTCGCTCTGAGCAGCTTATCTACTCTCACTGGGAAGA
Source organism: Adrianichthys oophorus (assembly GCA_036245035.1). NCBI lineage: Eukaryota > Metazoa > Chordata > Actinopteri > Beloniformes > Adrianichthyidae > Adrianichthys > Adrianichthys oophorus. The sequence continues at coordinate 8,747,835 of BSAI01000201.1, read as the reverse complement.
AATCAAAATCTTTGCCTTGGAGGATTTTTAAAAGCAACAGGTGAATTAGAAACAATTTATTACCAGTCTTTTTTTTATTGATAAAAGTATCAGTATAGGAGGATCCATGAGCGCAGTGGACCTCATCACTGTCAAAGTTTGTGTATTGATTCAAACTGAAAACAACATTAGTTTGGAATGAGAAGAAGAAAATCAGTACAGCATGTTAGAATAAAAAAAAACAGCCAACTTTGAGATGAAGTCTTTTAGCCTATCACATGGGTCTACATGGATCAGAGCTCAACTACCCTGACTAGCAAGGCGCTAGCATCTACTGACTAAACTTTTCGGTAACACTTTATATTAATAACTACCTGTTATAGCTAGTTAAAAAAGTCATTTTTAAACGGTTAGTTATTGAGTTATAAATGACTTGTTAAATAACAGTTTACAGTTTGTTAAGGATTGCTATATGTACCTTATAGATAGAAAGCAGATAACTAACAAGCTTTAGTCAGCGAGCTATAAATGACCTGTAACCTGTATATTAATGATCTTTAACTGCACCTTATTAGTTAGTAATATATCATGAAAAAGATGTCACTAAATTACTTACTAATGAATTGTTAGGAATCAGTTAATGTTTTATACATGTCACTGGGACTTTTTTATAAAGTTGTAGCTATTCCTTATTAATTAGCTGTTAGCAAATGAAGAACACTTCCAACTAATCCTAACCCTTATTCTAATCCTAACCCTCCATTTATAAATCCTTAACAAACCGTAAACTGTTATTTAACAAGTCATTTATAACTCAATAACTAACAGTTTAATAATGATTTCTCTGGGTAGTTATTATAAAGTGTGACCAACTTTTCTATCAGGCAGAAGAATGAACTGACCAGTGTCTCATACACCGCAAGACCCCAGTTAGCAGGAATTTCAGGAGGCACAATAAAATGGCAGTCCATTGTTCTCAGCATAACCATTTCATCGGCCAGCTTCACATTCAACAGAACACACAAAGCTTGAACATCACAAAGGTTTTGCACCTAAGCAGTGCCTTTTGCACAACTTCTCAGATGTTTCATGGTAATGTAGAGTTGTAGCCCTATCAATAAAGTGTTAAACAGCTGCATCTCATGCCACCGAGGGCCAGTGTCCTACATGTTCTCCAACCAACCTGCCATTAAACACACCTGATCCAGTTAATCAGCAGGAAATTCAGCAGGATTCCTGGAAAACCAGCAGGAGGCCGTTCCTTGAGGACTTGACACCCCCTGCTCTGAACCAACAGCTAAATTCTCTGTCTTTTCTTCTCAACCAATATTCTTTTTACTTTTGGCTTTTCCGTTCAGGGGTCACCACAGCCCAACAGCTTCCTCCATCTAACCCCGTTTTCTACATCCTCTACTCTAACGCCAGCTACCTTCACGTTTTCATTTACTGCATCCACTCAACCAATCACAATCATAGTTTTGCTTTTAAGTTCATGGATGTTTATCCCTCTACATTCTAAATGGTTTTATTGGACCTCCTCTACCTTGACCAATGCTTTGTCATGGACTGGCCCTGAACCCCCACCAGCGTCTGGGCTCTGGGGCCTATTCATCTATGGTCAGAGCTTATCCCACCAGCATGCACAACATCAACGACCCGGAACCTAAAGGTTATGGACTATTTCATGCACATCTTTTGTATCACAAAAAAAAAAAAAATCCTTATTCTTTTCACATTCCTAAGATCTCTTCTTAATGAAGTATTTTTGTGTGCTTGTCACAAAGCTAAAAAGCTTTGCAGAGAGTTGGGTCAGGCAGAGGATACCATGTAAAATAAAGGAAACGGATGGGGATGGAGGCAAATGATTTGGTGTCGTGACTCCTAAAGCAAGGATCCAAAAGGCAGTGAAGGCCTAGTGATCTCTGCTTGGAACTCAGTCATTAGAAAACCATAACAACATGAATGGCTCAGCTGATACTTCATCAGAGCATTTTTATCAAGCGTTGTGCCAAGCTACTCTGGTAGTGGACGCTTGGATTAAAAAAACAAAAAAAACAAAAACAAGTGAGATTGACGTACATTATTTTGGGAACTGTCAGTCTGAGCTGTTATGAAGTAGACACCATGATATGGAGGAAATTAGAGTCTTTTCATGTTTAATTAATAATGCTAATGAAACTTAATTAGACCAGCTTATGAAAAATGCATTCAAGTGAGAGATGAGCTTTATCCTTGAATAACAGGCCTCCTGTACTGGATTTGGTGTCCTATTACATGCTAATTAAACTGCACTAGGGACAGTTAATGAACATAAATCACTTCATCTTTAGCATGACTAGCCCCTCACCAGCTGCTTGTGACTAAAGTATGTGTAAATATCATTTCATAAAGATTTACACCGATCACTTTTTTCTGCTTTTTCGTGTTATTGAAAATCTGTTTGTTCCACTTTTTAAGAATGCTGTTATTTCTTAGTTTTGGCTTACTATATTATAGCTTATCAATATCACTACTATACTACTAGTAGTAAAATATTACTTATTTATATTATAAAACCAGTCTGAATGAAAATAAACAAAGTACTGACTTCAATTTGTCAAAGATGTGAAATTATTTAAATCATTACTCACATTTGTACTTGAAACAGTTTAATACGGTGGCCTTGAAACCCAAATCACATCAAAAAATCACTCAAAATGCAAAACGTTTTGAAGATCACGACAATTAACAAAGTAAATAGAATAAAAAGGAATAGTACTTTATTGATCTCGATGGAAATTAATTGTTTTCAGTACAACCTAGAACAAGACAGACAGAAGAAATACACGCATACAGGTTGACTGTGGTGCAGCCCAACAGTCTGAGGTGCTCCTTACTTAGCATGGGTGTACGTGGGTTACAAGAACCGGGGGGGGCTCGTTGGTCGTAAACAACACTGCAAAAAACATCCATCCATTCATTTTTAAATGCGTTTTATCCCTTTTGGGGGTCACAGAGCTGCCGGAGCCTAACCCTGCCACTTGTGGTCGAAGGAAAGACAGAGTTCAGGACCCTGGACAGGTTGCCAGTCTGTCGCAAGGCCACCATCAAACAATCATAAACACTCACATGCACACCTAGGGACAATTTAGAGTAACCAATGAACCTATGAAGCATGTTTTTAGAAGGTGGGAGGAAGCCAGAGTCCGCGAACAAAACCCACGCATGCACGGGAAGAACATGCAAAAAGAGTAGGGTCCCCTTTTTCTGATTCTACTTCAGGTCCCCAGCCAGGACTTGAAACACAATAAAAAAAAAAAAGTTAATACAGAACAAACATGAAAGATTTTGAAAAAAACCAAAAGTAATTTCCAGAAATCAAAATGAAATGTTAAAAAATGAATAATAATAAGACACTGGAAAAGGTTGGTGCTATGGGACATCGCTGATTGGATGAAGAAATCCAGTATCGCTTCTAACTTTCGGTTGAAATGATGAACAAATGTCATAATTCAATCAGTGATGTCCCATTATTCCTCCCTTTTTCTCGTTTCGTCTTTGTTTTATTTTTTAACACTTCATTCACGGACCTAGGTGTGTGAAATTTGTTCTCTGCACTTGATCCATCACCTGGGGTAGCAGCGAGCTAGATGCAACCCCTTCATCCTAAGTGTGAGGCAGGGAGGCATTGGGTCCTTTATTTAGAGTCTTTGGACCTTCCAGCCTCAGATTGGACTCTATACCACAACACCACTGAGCTTGCCGATTTCTGAGCTGAGCTGATTGTGATTTCTAGAAATTACTTTAGTTTTTCCTGAAGGTTTCATTTTTATTTTGTTTTAACTTTTGTAGCTGTGTTTTTGTTTTTTTGGATTTTTTTCATTTCTAAAGAGTAAAGTTGTTTTTTTATTATTTGTTTTGCTTTTTTAATTGTTGTGATCCTTAAAATGTTGAGTGATTTGTGGATTTGATTTGCACTTCAGGGCCACCATAGTTTATAGGTCACATAAGTGTTGATGTACTATTGCATAAAATGTGTAGACATATATAGATTTGATACAATTCAATGTTTCTGTATTTTATTAATGTACTTGTTTTGCTTCAAGCTTTTTAGTTTAGTCATGTAAGACATCCACATCATGTGCTCTGCTCTTTTTTTGAAATGCAAAATGTCAAAACTAATTAATTTCCAGTGCTGAAAAGCATATCTTTTGATGCCTGCTGTGCGCTGTAACTACATGGATGGTCTTTATGTAGAGAGTCGGCGATGAACTGACACAGTTTGTGTCATCTCCAGCTTTATAACAGCTTACTAACATCACAGCTCAATTGCTGAAAATGCCTGTATACCCTGCAGGTAAGGGTCTATTAAATCCTCCTACACTGTGATCCTGCTCCCACGCCTGATTCCATCTCAACCTGAAAGGTTTTTTGGTCACTAACACCTTTTGCAATTTGCCTCTCTTAAATTCTAGCAAATTAGTCTTTGAAAAATGAACAAAGCAATCCCAGATTTTATAGCCAGCAAATGACGGTTCATCTGATAACTTACCGGTTGGATTTCCATGTATCAACTAATTAACAACATGGGCAATGCCTCTGCTCAGGAAAGAGAGGGGGCTGGATGAATGGCTGGATGTGTACGCTCTGTTTTACACTGTCAATTTGGCAGACGCCTGCAGGGGCTGGTGCGTTGCCATGGCGACATGAGCAAGGCATGAAAGAGCAGCAAGGTTTGCCTAACAGGGCCAGTCTTAAAAGGACAGATAAAATGAGCACCTTTCTTTAAGTGCCACGAACTATATGCCTGTTCAAGACAATTCTGAGCAATGTAAAGATGATGTCAGAAATATTTAATTCTGTTTCTTAAAGATAAAAAAGAAACAACCTTGATGTAATAATGTTGGCACAGAGTTCTTGGAAATAACAACAAAAAGACATTTCATCAAAACAAAAAGTGCTTAATGCTCAGCCACAAAGCTGGACATTTTCTTTTCACAGCCCACATGCTCTGCAGAGCAATTACATCCACTACTGGAAGTGTAAGCCTCTATTTATTTACCAAACAATTCAACTAAAGATGTTTTTAAAAAGAGGTTTTAGTGGGGATATTTTCAAAGGGTTTGGTTGCCCATATTGAGGTGCTGAAAGCACAGATTGTCTTATTATATTTACAGAGGTTTTCCACTGGTGAAATTGAAGAGGACCAACATCACAGAAAATAACATCTTTGGTCCCTTACAATATGTACCTTAAGGCGTTCCTGTCAAGAGACCTGATTTATTAATGCAGACTGACCAGTGCAACAGAAGAAATTGTGTCTGACATCTTATGTCAGGCAAAAGCAGGTGTAAAATCTGAGCCATTCTTGGATTGGACACTCCTGCAAAGCGAGACATGTGGAACAAAGGCACACTTAGATACTAGGAACACATTTTGGATAGATTCAAAACTAGGCTACCATTAATATTTTCTCCTGTATTTTATTAATTCACTCTCATTTGCTTGAAAAATTACCAGTCAACCTGAAATGCATGTTTTTTAAACCAAACAGGCAGGCCTCCTTGGAGTAAACCCACACAAGTACAAGGAGAACAGACAAACTTCACATAGAAAAGGACCAGACGGGATTTGAAATGGGACATTTTAGCTGTGAGGCACAGAAGCAAACCATTTGTTCTTTCTGCTAGTTTCCAAATGGCCTTGTTACAAACAACGCTAAAGCATTCATATACTTTATTTAAACGTATCCAAAACTTTCCAACTTTTTTTTCTTCCACTATAACTTTCTGAAATAGTCTGTGTTAGAAACTAAATGCATAATATTCTTTCAGCAGTATATAGAATTTTACGATAAAGCATTTTATATTTCTTATACAAACATGTTTAACTCCATTTCCCCTTGTATTTATACTGGAAGTAAACTTAGGTTGGATAAGGGGATGTTTGGGGATGTTTGACATCGTTCCACTGTCTACTTTTGGGCAACAGAAACAATCTTTGTTGGTTCTGTAAATGTATTTTTATTAACTAGCTATTCTATTATTCTTTCTCTCAAACACAAAGTTCAGGACTCAATCCAGACTTTGGATGGTCACTTTTTAAAAGTAATATTTGACCTCATCTTGATATCTTGAAAAAAGCTTTTCACTCAAACCTGCTGTAAATGTTATTGACTGATCCATCAGCCATCCCCATGCTTGCCTGCTGCTCATCCCCAGAGCACAGTTAGACCTAATACATGACTGACTATTGTGATCAAATATTTAATATTTGTTTCTTTAGATCACTCTGTTTCACCTTTCTTATGTTGTGCAAATCATTGAGATGCTATTTTGCTAACTCCCACTGGGCTCTCATGTGCCTTAAAGCAGCTTCTGTCTCAGCACTCAATAACAGAGGGTGAGAGTAGCTTGTAAATTTTTCATTTTGCTAAAAGAACTCTTATTCACGGTGACCCCTAGAAACTTGATTGCCGAGGTCCTTCAATCTTGGTGACAGAGTCTTGGTAGTAAGCCAGATATGAAGAATCTTTTGGGGTTCTAAAATGTATTTATTGTTTCCTTGTTTCACCTGAAATACAGAGTTTACTGCACTGTAACAACAATGCAATGCAAGAATACAACAGAATCATGGCAACTTTGGATGCCATGTATGTTACTCTATTTCTACATGCTACTACTGCATTAATTTCAAAAGTTAATTACTGTTAATCCTATCCTGGTGCAGCACTTGAAAAAATGTTACTTGTGGCGATACTAATGCTAAAATTTAGGACCATATATTGTGTTTCGACTGTGCAGCATTGCATATGATTTCTCTGAAGTTTATAATTAGGCTTAAATTTAAACATCTTTGAAATCTGAGATCTTTGTCATGAATACCTGGTAATCCATCACTGTTACATCCAAATTTAGGGGTAAGCAAAGTACTGAATTTATGAAAATAGTTACAGCAAAGCAATGTGAAAGACTCTCTCCAGTTACAATGTTTTACGATTGAAGACTCACTTTTTTGAAAATCTTTTGATCTGGTATAAAAGTTTTCTCAGTCTTTTAATTACAGTTGTACCGTTTTTTGACAACATTTTAGAACACCTGCTTCATTTTTTAGGACAGTTTCTGCAGAGCAGCAGTACTTCATTAGAATATATTTTGATTGAACAAAAGTAGCCTGCACCCTTTTCTTGTCATCCATAACTGAAAGCTGTCTGTTTACACCTTCTCCCACTAGCTTCCAGCCCCTCACATTCCCAACCTAATATTACCGGGGAAATAACATTGGTGACCAATATGGGAGCTATGTACAGCTTTGAGCCAGATGCCAGCTCAAACAAAGAAAATGATGATGTATCTGGATTTATTTGTTCCAAGAATGCAACAGAGCAGGGAGTTAGTTGTTCTCTTCGTATATTTTCTACATTAACAAATATGACCTTTTGTAAACTGCATTTTTTTGTCGGATTCACAACAATTTCAATAAATAAATACTCAGACATGCAATTTTGAAGTTCATTTTCTTAATATATGCCCCTATTATCAGAAAAAATGCCACAAGAACATATTAAATAAAAACACAAAAGCACCATTTTCGTCAGAGTGGGTTTTAATATTAAACAATGTGATGTCCTCATTAACTTATAAATGGTTGAGGGGACTGGCATATAGAAGTCTTCACTGAAAGTTCATTGCAGGAAATGTGAAATATGAAAATAATACAAAAGAAAGAATGTGAGAACAAGGCATGAACTAATGGGAAGGTAGACAAACATTTATTAAATGAACACTTGAACACATTACTTACTGTAAGAGCCACTTAAAAAGTGTCAACATTTTGATTCACTGTTTTGTTCCTTCCACTGAACAGGCTCTGATGGCAAACTTTTATCAAAAAATAAAATACTTCAGGATACCTAAAGTAGAATTCATGAATGGAATGTGTCTTTTTTATTCCATTTTCACTTTTACTAAATCTTAGCTTCAATCAACTAAATACAATAAAATTAAAATAACAAAATACATTGTTCATAAAAAATTTCTAGACATGTCATGCCTTTACTGCAAGTGTAAGTAACTTGCTGAACATAAAAGCATGTAAACTTGAAAATAATTGCCTAAAAAGCACAAATTAAACCACAATATATCAAACCCAGATAAAACATTATATTAAATCCACATACATATATTGAAAATGTACTAAATTAAAGCAGTAGGGATTAGGCTGAAAGTTAGCTCTTGCACTTGGCTGTTAACAATGCCAACTGCAAAGATGAAAATGCCATGTGTTGAGCCAAAAATACAGTATGTTTCCATGAAATTATATGGTAGTTTATTTGTTAACTGTGATTTTTCACCTCAGGCACTAAAAAAAGTAAAATAAAACCCTACATTCCTTCACTGTACTTTTGAAAAACCATACTTAACTGTTAAACACTTGCTGTCTTTTTACAGCAATTTCTCACAGTGTGCCTTTTTGGGCAATTTTTGAAAAATCTTCACGTTCGTGTGTTTTGGGCACATGTATGCTGGGAAAAAAAGTCTACTCACATATCACCCCTTGGCTTTCACTGCAACTCTGATTACTTTTCTTCTTTCAAAGCATGACTTTAAATATTGTTTACGCCAAAATGAAGAAAACATGAATCATCCTTAATAGATATAGCTAAAATTATAATAATTAAAAAAAACATCTAAGTTGTTTAGCGCCACATACAGTATTATCTTTTTCAAAGAACCTAAAAAAATGTGATATTGGTGGTGAGTTCCAATATTTTGGATAATTTATTGCAAATTATTTTTTTTTATGATGTGACTTTGTTTACATAGACTGAGTGCTTGTTAATGAACTACTCTCTTAAGGCTACATCACAGCACTTTAATCGAGCTGTGATAGGTTTTTATGGGACCTCCTTGATTTTTCTAATGTAGGAATGCTTTTCTGTGTGGAATCTCTGCACTTTAGCACAACTGGTTATGGCCGGACTTAAACTGTTTGATAGATAGCATTCCCTGGTATACAGAGGTGGCCACGGTCAACTGAGTAACTGAAAGGCAGGGGTGTATTTAAAATGTAATAAGATGCCAAAGCATATCAGCATGTTTGCAAGTGTGTACCAATACAAGCACATACACAAAACAATCACTCAGGGTCCACATGTACTATTTGGTCCGTACACAGGTGTGATAAACTCAAACTTCAGGTGAATCCCATGCACTATGTATAGTTACATGTAAGTTGTTTCTACATTTTAGGACTCACTTCGATCATCTTTAGATCTATTGTAAAATCATTCTCACTGACCTTTGAAGTATAATTATGCTGTTTTTAGCCTGTGTTTTGTGTCCACAAATTACACTTCTGAGTTAACATTTTATAAATGTAAACATTTCAGGCAATAAAAATGAAGAAAAACATTTTCTCTCTGGCCTGTTTTTTTTTGTCCGAAAGCTGCATTTTGTGGTATCAAATTGTGATTAATAACAACCCAAAAGTGTGATTAATTGTAGTAAAGTATGATTGTTTTTTGATATGATTGACAGCACTCATATATACACACACATGTATGTATATATATATATATATATATATATATATATATATATCTTCTTAGAATTGCAACTCATTACAACATTTTTTTGTTGATTTTTTGTCATCTATGTATTCTATACACTCTGCTGAAGTGCCCGGCGTGGTTTCTACATCACAAATAATCTGTTTTGGTTTTTTTTTTAAACATTTTTTTTTCGTCTGCTTCTAATTCACAACAATTTGAATAAAGAAATTGTCAGAAATACATTGTTGAGTTTAATTTTCTTTATAAATGTCCTCCATCATCAGAAGAATGCCTCAAGAATGTAACAAAAACACCAAACCAAAATTTTCATCGAAGTAGTCATGGTGGCAAGGAGTTCCAGACCTGGATGGTAGCTACCAAGAAAGATTATGAAAAGCATAAAGGATCATTAAAAACTTTCATTGTCTGTTGGCAGTCTGGTGAATTGAAATTGGAGTGAAGTTCTGTGGCAGCAAGACGTAGCAGACCAGAACCCAAACTTGTCTCAGGGTGATGAACCCCAGAGCAGCAGAACGAAGATACTGGTGGTGAGTGGAATGGATGACAGCGTGGCATGGATATGTAGCATGACAGTTGGTAGAGCACTTATCGGAACCAGGCAATGGTTATGGCATGTGGACCCAGGTCGGCATGTGAAATGATGATGCTGAAGACAAGGATTAGGAGTAGGATTAGACTTGAGACAAAAACTTAATCAACATTAGAGTCAAACAAAAGAGGCAAAAGTACTGCACCAGAGAATGCAACAAACTGGTGACAAATGCTGGAGCAGGCCCATCCTATATAATGGTCTGTGGTTGAAGTGATGACTGCCAACAGCTGAGCGGAACTGCAGGAGCACCATGACAGAAGTGGGTCTTTAACTTGTGTACATTACACATCTAGCTTTTTAGCTATTTTTATTTTCTTGTTTTTTGTTTTTTTTTTGTGTTGAAATTTTGAGGCTGTACTACTCAAAAATTGTTTCTGGAGATTTGGACAAAAACCAGAGAGCTGTCGCTTATTCATTTTCAGCATGTAGATTTATAGAAGTTACTAAATTTAACTTAGGTCTGTATAAAAAGGAAAGTATAGTTCTCCTGTGTGGATATATGGTATGGATGAGGATGGAGTTGTGCTTGTAAGGCAGGATGATTGTCGACAAGATATACTCACAGCCATAACTTCCTTGAAGACTGTGAACTGGTGGTGGTTGATGTAAAATGTAACTCAAAGTGAAGGGTTGACGATGGTCAGGAACTTGCCAGAACTTGATAGCGACAAGCCAAAGTGAGGATCAGAGAAAAGCACAAAACGATGGACAGGCAGAAGTGGGGGTACTGGCAAAGAAACACGTCATCAGAAGAGGTAGTAACTTGACTGGACTTGGGCCTGAAAAACCTCTGGGAACAAATACAATCAAGATCGGTCAATAAAAAAAAAACTAGCAGAAACCTTAAATACTAGGTGTGTGATATGATCTTAGATCATAATACTAGATGGAAAATAGTTTGTGTTGGAAGTACATGCATGGTCGTCCTCTTACAGATGTGGAGGAGCATGACACTAATAGCACCTTAATGACAGCAAGGAAACTAAACAAGTTTCTTTATCTTTGAGTTTTTCTGATTTGTTTATTTGTTAATGGACAATCATGGATTTTCAATGAGCAATTGGTTTGAATTTGTAGAAATGGCACCACAGGGATTTTTTCTCATCTTGGTCTTTGTTATGTCATTAATATTGCTTTAGGTGGCTATAAATATTCAAACAAAGCTAACGTCTGCTTTGCACAATCTGTTACATGTTCTGTGCAAATGCAACAAAAGCAGAGTCAGAAAGTCCTGCTTTTTGCTCACATTCTACAGCAGGTATGCAGTAGAAAAAAGTTAAGCCAATCAGATCTATTACTTCATTTTGTATGAAGCCATAAAAGCAGGTGTCATACTTGTGTTTCTAAATGAAGAATCTGTCTCGCTTTGCTTGTTTCTCTTTGCTGAAACTAAGTTTCTACTCCTTTTTCATTTTTTTTGTACCAGACTTTCACCCATTTACCCTTCACTTTGACATTTAACATACTAAAAGTACACCAGAGTTTGCAGTTCTTTAGCTTTTGCAGTCTGAATATTGCACAGTCTGACCTTGAAGGGCAACTGGGAAATGTATTACCTGAATGGCAAACTGCAACGTCCTAAATATGATATAATCTTTCTCACAGCAGGAGGACCAATTATAAATTATTTTGGAATGACCTTGTATTTTTAACAGATAATTTAGAAAATATAACATTAATTCTGAATAAAAATGGATACAGTATAAATACAGAGGACCTATGTACAGTATTTTCTAAACTGTAAGGCGACTTACAAGGCTTAATTTTGCGATTTTGAGAGGGAAATGACACTCTGTCAAAATGTGAATCTGATCCTTTTACAAGTGGAAAAACTTGTTGGATGTTAATGTGATTAAATTAACATGGCTAACATGTGTAGCATGCATGTTGGACTGCATTTTTTTACATGTCACTAACATGGCTGGGGGTTGGAACAAAAAATTACAGTAATGTTTCTTTTAGTGGTATCATTCTGTTTTTTGTGTTGTAAAAAAGGTAAGGAGTTACAGGTAGGCTACTGTAAATATTCCAATGAGGCTAATGCTTTTAACTTGGCTAACTCTTTTTATGTGTCTAAAGCTTTTAACATGGCTAACGCTCCCGACGTGGCTAATGATTTTAAGGAGGCTGATGCCTTTAATTTGGCTAACGCTTTTAACGTGGCTAACACATTTAGCGTGGCCATTGCGTTTAATGTGGCTAACATTTTTAATATGGCTAATACATTTAACGTGGTTAAGGCTTTGATTGTGGCTAATGCTTTTAACATGGCTAATGCTTTTAGCAGGGCTTAATGCTTTTATTGTGGCTAAAGCTTTTAAAGTGGTTCATGCCTTTTAATGTGGCTAACGGTTTTAATGTGGCTAACGCTTTTATCATGGCGAATGTTTAGGGTGTCACAAACAAGCTGTGCAACTGCTGTCAACCCAGGTAACAAAGATGAATGGACTCATAGTTCGGCATGCCATATGACATAATTTTGAAACTGGAACATTTATTCACGACGCACCTACAGTGTGGAAAAGATGGTATTAGCAACGCTTTATGTGGGCCGGTACTCAGTAACCTACAGGACTTCTAAAAATAGCTCTTTAGAGTACTTCTCCATGCCAGAAGCACCACAGGTACCCAGTACCGGCACTACAGATGTGACATTATTTTTTTCCTTACTCGCCTGAGTTTGCCACATGAATGCTCAATCAAGCTCATCCTTCTAACTTCAGATGCAAATATCACATGAGTTTTGAACACCCGATTCAGAGAGGGGGCTCGTTGTTGTGGTCATGAGTTTGGGTTTTTCTGTTTGTAAAAAATGTTTCACCAAAAGCTTTTGCATGGAGCTTCAAAGTAGCCTGATTTGTTTCCTATGGTTTACCAATACTAGGTTTGTTAGTTACATTTTGTCATTTGTCTCTAACCACTTCTGACATTAAAATTAAGAGGCCTTATGTGCTTTGTCAATCCTCCGAAATTGTACACATCAGATGACTATGAATACTGATGATTAAATCCATTGTCAGAACTGTTTATCATTAGATTAAGTTTAAAGTACATATTCTGCACATATAGTTTCTGTTCAGAAGCAAAGTTCTTAAATGCTGCTATCAGATTAAAATGAATCAAAATTGTTATATAGTCAATAGAAAAATGCAATACTGTTATGGTTTAATTATTGTAAATATTTAAACGTTACATGTACTAAATACATGGCCTAATGGCCATATAAAATATTGTATTTTTATAAACGGTGCAGTGAGATTTTGCATCTCTCAGTCGGTTTTGTCAAAAAGAAACTGGACCAAATGGTTCTTTTAGAGGCTGCAAAGCCCTGGTTTAGCTTTTGCATTAATAACATAATTTAAACTACACATACACTTTTATACACGTACAGCTGCATATACTGGCAAAGGAATGTAAACAATGAATCCACATCAGACTTTAACATCTTGTCCACACATGTCAACTGAATCTATAATTGATATTTCAAAAACAATTCAACCTCAATTATTGGTGGGAAATCTGATTTTGAATTTTCTGATCCAGATCTCAGCGCATCAATCCTCTCTGTGATTATTTCCAGGAAAAAGTGAATAAACTCCATGCTGGGTTCTTAAAAGTGAAAAAATACAAAAAGAGTCAAAAGAGCCATTCTTCGAGCAGTTCTTTGAAATGAACTGATCCAAAAGATCCGGCTACCTAAAAAGAGCCTAAAATCTCATCTATATCCTCTCCTCCCTCTTACTCATGGGGCAGAAAATAAACATAACAGGATAATTTAACTAAGGGCAAAACAAAGTAAAACGCCCAGACAACAAAATGCATTGACAAAAACCTGCACTCAAACCCCAATCCGCCCAGACAAACAAAATCAATGGTATCCCACAATTCCTAATGCTGCCAGATCTGACAGCAGGCCCAATCTGTGACCATCACTACAATATATTAGGCGTGTTTGAGATGACCCAGGCGGACGCAGTGCTGCACAGATCGACTCATGTGTGGTGCATGCTGGGTAATATCACGAGAAAGGGGCGAGTGCAAGGTGCCTACTTAAGCAAGTGCTGCTGGCATACTACAAAGCAATGCATTGTGGGAAACAGTGTCCTGGAAGTTCTTACATTTCAAAGTGATGCTGATCAACTATGCTGATGCTGACACTATGTATGTTTCAACAAAAAGTGAAAGTAAACTAACATTTTTTTGATTATAATATTTTTGTGTTTTTTAACATTCTTTTGACAGTTTTTAATCCACACTTTTCATTTAATTACAGCCTCACTTCGTTTTTTCATTTCAAGAAAATATTCCAGTTTTTGTTTCACTGTTGTTAGTTGCCTTTTTGCTTATTATTAAATCAAATGAAAATCGGTGTTGTAATTGTTCACCCATTTCAACAAATTTTATGTGAAGTCACTGTATAACAATATTTATTCATGAACTTGACCTGAGCTTCTTTTTTCTTATTTCATCTTATGATGCACAGAAAAAAGGACTTATTTTTATTGATCAATATTTACATTCAGGATTCTCTGCATTTTATGTTTTGATGTCCATAAAAGAAAGTCCCGGCACTTCTTGTTGTTCGCTTAAAGTACTGGGTATTGGGAATATAGTGAAATAACATTTGTTGGGGCAGACACTAAAAATGTCTGGTTTTAATAAAACTATTTCATTTATTAGTGGGAAACCTATTAGGATCAGGTAATTAGCAATGAATGGCTATTATTATTACTACAATTTTTAAGTCAATTTATATATGTTATCACAAAATTGACTACAATTATAAAGTCCATTTAGTGATTACATACATAGATCTCCAGTTTGTACATTTTAAAAGTTTGTAATTTAAGGCTTTAAAAGTCCGAAAGCAATGGACAGTTATTTCACTCACCTACACTGATGCACAGCTGCAATCCATGGAAGAATCCTTTCAGACTTGACTAGTCACTCCTCCAAACACAAATGAAAGTCTGCTCAGGCGTGGACCTGGGAAAGGATCAAGCTGCATTCAAAAGTCCTATTGGGTGAACAGAGCAGGTTTTAAGGAGGTGAATCATCTTCTTTACAGAAGTGGTCCTCACAGTCAAGCTGCAACTGCAAAGAACTAACCAATGTGACTCAATGCCCTTTTAGCAGCCTTGTCCCACAGACCAACACTAGGAGTGCTCAGTACTCCAAAAAACACATAATACACATTCATCAACAACACACTATTCCAAAAAAATAAAACAAAATATTGCATTAGCCCCTGTTTTTGCATAATCTAAATATATATATATATAGGGCTGCACGGTGGCGCAGTGGTTAGCGCTCCTGCCTCACAGCAAGAAGGTTCCCGGTTCAAGTCCTGGCTGGGGGACCTTTCTGTGTGGAGTTTGCATGTTCTCCCCGTGCATGCGTGGGTTTTCTCCGGGTACTCCGGCTTCCTCCCATCATCCAAAAACATGCTTCATAGGTTAATTGGTCACTCTAAATTGTCCCTAGGTGTGCATGGGTGTGTGATTGTGGCCCCTGCGACAGACTGGCGACCAGTCCATGGGTGTACCCTGCCTTCGCCCATGAGTAGCCGGGTTAGGCTCCGGCAACCCCGTGACCCCGAAAGGGATAAAGCGGATTGGAAAATGAATGAATATATATATATATATATATATACTGATCAGCCAGTATCTGCACTGCAAGAGGAATCAAAGATGGATTACAGACAGTGGATAAGGCTCTCAATTTTAGCTGGCCTAGATTGCAGCAGCCAAAATTCTGGGAGAGGAAGAGCAAACAAACCACAAAAGAAACGTCCAAGATAAATACGGTAAGATAGAGGAAATGTAAAGCATACCTGAAAACATATTTAACTGCAATAATAAGGTTTTCAAATAGATCCTTTGAATGTGAATGTATCTGTCCACAAATAAACAAATGGTGCATTATTTTAGTGGAAATATTTTCTTTACCTATGTTGTTCAAAAAATAATTGTTGTCATTCACCTTCTGTTGCTACCAGCAGACTCTCTAAATGTTGTCATGAACACAAACGTGGATATGTGATCACCAATGTTTTTGTAGAGCTCTTCGAAACAAATAAACTTGATTTTGAAACATAATCCTTGTCTCCCTTGCATTGAAAATGAGATTGACAGACGCAGCTCCGTGTTGCAACAAGGCTAAAAACATTAGCTGCTCGCTCCATGTAGCAACAAGGCTAGAAACATTAGCTGCTAGGTCCTCCCACACACGGACGAGGCTTCGAGAACACATTTTTGGCCATGCGGCAAGCAGCAAATTATTTGCTTGATAAAGGAGGGGTGGGACACGCAAATTGGCTGCATGAATTGCGTTCTGTGTGAAATCATCTTTAGGCAGCAGTGTGAAGGATCTTGTCTAAGGACCCACACTGGATTAAGTTCGACATGGGAAGTAAACCTAGGTTTCTTGCCCGCCAGTCCTACAGCCAACTGAGCCACCCAGTCGCTTAAAATTTGTTGAAATGACAAAAAAATTCACAATATAAAGTAACTTTTACTTTTTAAGCAAAGCATGCAGTCTTTCTGCCTATTGTGAGCTTTACTTAAAGTCATGCACTAAATATTAGTTCATGTAATACCATAATCTAGAATTATTGCAGGGCACATGCACTGGATTAGACTGCAAACTCACTAATTAGTCCTATTTTATACAAATTTCAAAAATTCACATTAAATCAAAGCATTAGAGGGGTTTGAAATGTTTACTAGAGCACAAACCATTCCACTCTTTGATCAAGCCAGTTAAAATTAGACCTTAAGTAATTATAAATGGAACAACTCATTTAAAATATTCATTAAATGTAGTTAGCATTTGTTACCATTTATGTTTATTTTATGTTTTGTGTAATTTAAATTTTATATATAACATATATTTTATATATAATAACAAACTAAACGAAAGACGCATGACAGTGAAAGCAGCAACGCAGAGTTTTGTGATAAGAAAAGCTAAAACATTCATAAAGGAAGGAATGGGAAATTCTGTTTCTGAAATCATGGACTGATAAACAGCAAAATAGAAAAACTCACACATCCGGTCTGCTCACAAAAAGCAGAGCCAAGGACCCTGCCGAGGTTGAAAAGAAATGGTGGGATTGCACAGGAGAAGCCAAACTGTGCATCAGCTGAAAGCATCAGGGGCACAGGATGAGGACTGACAACCACTGCTTTATCTGCTACTGATGAACACATATCCTGTTTATTGGGTCAGCTCTACGTGGAGATTATCAGGAGGGGGTCACAGATGTACCAATGGACCATGGTGTGTTGACTGTCTTAAAAGGGAGACATGAAACAAATGTCGTAAGTCTTAATCAGCACAAAAGCCAGCTTTCATGTGATGTGAAACAGGAATCTAAAGATCAATTTTCTTTTTTAAGCAAAAAGAGCATCAAAAGACCAAAGAAGATCTTGTCGTAAGGAAGCCAAAAACAGGGTGTAACAAATCTGAGGTGAACATTTTGTTCTTGATTAATATTAAGGGCAAATATATATATATATATATATATATATATATATATATATATATATA
>BSAI01000201.1:8711410-8730060 GCA_036245035.1 Adrianichthys oophorus | reverse complement strand
ATATGTGCATCCTCAAATCAGGGCACAAGCTTTTCCTGAGTGGATTTTCCTTTCTTTTTTTTTTTTTTTTCATTTTCTTTGATCTTTAACCACAATCCCTGTAGGTTTAAATGTCTACTTTCAAGAGATGATAAACCACATGGGTAGTTACACCTTTTATTTTGTTAATGTGTAGGCTACTGCAATCCCACATTTTTGTTTTATGCACAGAATAAAACCAAGAAAACCTTTCATGGATCCAGCCAACTGGTTAAAAGGTCACCATTTGTCATAGAAGCCTCACTCCAACACTATTTTTTTGTATTGAAATATATTTTCCAATGGAATTTTAATCAGAATTATGGAGGTTTTTTTTTTTTTTCCTTAATCCAAAATCAAAAAGCTTGTGTTGTTTTTTCAAGACATTTTTTTTTCTGCAGTGCAGCAGGAGATCATTAGACATTCGCCTCTGAGTTGTACCTGGTGACTGTTGGCTGGTAGTTAGCCCTGCTAATTTCCCATCAACCCCCTTACTTACACTTTCTCCCACTAGCTTAAAGCACATGACAAGCTCAAGCTAACATCAGCATTGCAAAATAAAATGGCGAGCAATATGTGAGCTATCCAGTTGTTTTGAACCAAATACTAGCTCAGATGAGAAGAATGAAAATGCTATTGTATCTATTTGTCTGCAAGTGGATACATCAGAATTGTAGGGGAGTAGAGCAACTTTGGCCCGCCCCTGGCAGTTGCTGTGTCACAAACCCGAGCTTTTTCAAACTGCAGATTTTCATCTGCTCCTGATCCAACACAATTTGAGTAAATAAATATTCAGAAATTGAGTTTTAAATTATTATTAAATTATTTTATACATGTCCTCCATAGTGAGAAAAATGTCACAAGAACAAGTTAAAAACAGCATTTTGCTTGGAGTGGGTCTTTCATAAAAATGTATAGCCTTTGTTACATTTTTTTTCTAATAAATGTCCTGTAATTCTTTCCCTTTTGATTTGAATAGTTTTGTATTGACACTAAGAATGAGAGAAATTAAAAACCAGCCAATGAATCCTCTTCCTAATGTTTGCCAGTGCTAGTGTAAGTAAAGTTCTCCTGTACATAAAAATAGTCTGCCTCTTTTGCTGAATCTGAGCACTTGAGAGACCAAGTTGAACCTTTCACCTAAAATGTTTGACTGACTTGTACTGGATATACACTGCACTGTCAGATTCACTTTCATTGACAATTTGCAATGGTTTGACAGAGGCAGCTGAAGAGGCACCATGCCAGACATCCACTACCAAACACCACTGCCATACATGACTCTTCAATGTCAAACACATGGCTTCCATTCCCAGAATATGCACGGGTCTCTGCGTGTGCAACAATGAAATGACACTGTGCACTGTGCTTTTTTGAAGATGGTTGAAAAAGTTGCAATTTCTCTTGGAGTATAAATTATTTAAATCCCACATAGTACACAACTTTTGTTTACTTTTTACCAAACCTACCAATGGTTCTTAGGGGAAATTTGGAATGACCAGTCAAATCAAACATATAGTTCTGAACTGTGGGAGGACAATGGAGAAGCAGGAAAAAACTCACACTCTCACACACATGCAGACTAAAGGCAGAAAAAGCAAAGACAGCTTCCAATCCTGTTAAATTTTGCCGTAGCAGGATGACAAAAACATTGCCACATGTCAGATTGTGATGAATGAGCTGGGCATAAATCTCTGCACTGTCATGAAATTTCTCAAACATCAGTCTCGGTTTAAATGAAAGGCTGATTATTAAGGCTGCTTTCACACCAAACGTGATTCGCACATCAGGGGTTCTGCAGAAACTATGTCCTAGAAAACGAGGCAGGTTTCTGGATTTTGCCTTAAAACGACATAATCATAATCAAAAGACCACTGGGAATGCTTTTAAAATAGATCAAAAGATGATGGGAGTGGGACTTCAGATCAATTTACAGACACAATCAGAGGTCCAATGCAAATCTAGTGTCAGGCGGCTTGGCAGCAATGCGTTATGGGCGTTGCAGCAAGATGTAGGCATTTTGACATGTCGAGAATTCAAAAATGTGAACTAAGAAAGGAAATACGTCACGTCAACCAACCACATATTAAGCTTTGGCTTGTGATGTGTTAATGAAAATGATCAGTAGGTAAAGTCCAACACCAACATGGAGGAGAATCTGATCGCTCTCACCTTGAACTTGGTCATATTCATTCATTCATTCATTTTCCAATCCGCTTTATCCCTTTCGGGGTCACGGGGTTGCCGGAGCCTAACCCGGCTACTCATGGGCGAAGGCAGGGCTTGGTCATATTATTCTTCTTTCAATTGAAATATAAAAATATCCTCCAATTGTATTCCTTTTTTATTTTTCCTTGCCCAGACTAATGTGAGACAACAAGTCAACAAACTGGGTCACAGAGAGATGGAAGTACCGCAGCTCCTGCAGTAGAGGGCGTACCTCACCACCTGGGAGAATCTCTGAATGATCTCATGGACCCAGACATGGAGACGTGTTTACACATGCTTCTGTAAATAAATCCTGATCTCTTAACATTGTGCGTGTCTTCCATGCATTGTGTTAATGCTTCCATGTAGCGATGAGGCTAAAAACTTTTGGCAGTAGCTCCTCCCACACACGTCTAGAGCTCAAGTTGTCTAGAGCTTGCAAATCCCATTTGGTGGGAATGCAGCATTAGAAAGCAAACAACTTCGATGGACTATTTTTTTTTCATATATTAATATTCATGACATATTCGTTACATTTTTTATTTTATTTTGAAGCCTTGCTAATTTTGATAGCTGATCATAATGGCCCGTGATTGTACTGGATGATGCTGTTTATTTGTAAGAGTGATGAAACATGAACTGGGAGATCGCTAACAAGAAAACAGGATGGTAAATGGCAATGAATAAACTCAAACATGAACGCTGCAGTACAGACAAGGAGAGGACAGCAAGCTGAAGGACTCTTTCAAAACTAGTTCAGTTAAAAAGAAAAAAATGAAAGTATGTGAGTGAACTGCAATACTGAGATGACATTTTAGAAATATTTAAAAAGTGACCCATCTTTAAAAAAAAAAAAAAAAAAAAAGATGTCTTTTTAATACTTTACCAGTGCAAGTATGTTTTCCCCAAGTAAAATATTGAAAGAACCTCTCTGATAAAATGTGTGTTTTTGGTGTTTTTAACATGTTGTTGTGGCATTTTTCTCATGTATAACAAAAATTAAGCTGGAAATAGCATTTCTGTCTATTTATTTTAACACTTTTAAAAGAGATCACAGGTTGATCAGAGTGAGACTTTAAATTCAATTCTTCAACTCTTTTATTAGATTTAAATCACATCTCCACACATCTCCACTTTTGTAAATAAATTATGTTCTATATGTTTTCCATTCTACCTGAGGGAACTGTTTGGCTGCTGCAACATAAAAATGTTATGTCAAGATTTTTTTCTCATCTCACTTCATTTCTCATATTTTCTCATCTTTTTATTATTTTAGTTTTGCTTATCTTTGTTAGTTGATCTATAGGGAAATAATAAACAGAAATGCGCAAGTATGTATTTAAATATTAGACCATGAAAATAAAAATAATATTACTCACACGCCGCCCTTGGTAACGCATGTTCAAGTGGCCACTTCCAGTGAGGAATCAAAGTACAGGCACTTAAACGCACATTTCGGGTTTCCACATTCAAAACTCACATATAGTTACGCAAGTTTCTATGTCCATTTTTGGGCTTTAAGCACAAAACAGGCAGGCACAGAATGGCCAATGAATTAAACCAGTGCGAATGTTGACCAAGCAGGGACTTGGATTTGGAAGGGACGTATGAATGGCGACCCTTTTATATCAAATCAGTCCCAAATGTTGGTAAATGGATCGAGGAAAAATTCATTACTGAGGTTAGTGATTGACCAGAATTATATGACACCAAGTCTTTCATTTATTGAACTACAGCTGTGAAAGAAAAAGCTTGTAGCAAGATTCACCAGATTTGTACCGCTGTGGCATTTCACACCAAGCTGGTAGGTGATGGACATGCGCTAGTAAGTAATAGCAAAAGAAAAAAAAAGAAGAAGCCCCTCCTTGCTCATCCAGTGAGAACACTGTAGGCAAAAAAAAAAAGAAAAAAAGTGAGTTAAAGAACCCACATTTAGCACAATCTTGAACTCACGTCACATACCATGTGTCTCCATAGCTTTTGAGACAGACAGTACTTTTTGTACCACAAATCTCCAAGATTACTGATTCCTGATTTTTTTTTTTTTTTTTGGTGGAAATTTGAGTAACTCTGAGGTTTCCTGGATATTTACTCTTAAACACAAAATACCAGAGCTTGAGAATGAAGTTAGTCAGGTCAAAGCTTTATAAACAAAAATCATTGCCTTAGGCAATCTCAAGATGTTTGCCTGAAAGCGATGGATGGGTTCCGTTCACAGCGCAACAGCATCCTGGTAGATATTCTAAGCTTATTCAATTGGTAATGTTTTTTTTAAGGTTCTGAAGCACTCTTGAGAAGTGCAATGGTGATCATTTGGGGAGGTTACTGCCATAGCTCTAAACTTTATAGGCCTACAGGAGCTTTCCCAGCCTATATCTAGCCTTCAGATTGGCATTTCTAAATTCAGAGTTGTCTTGCCTGCATTTCCCCTTGCTGGTAAACTAGCTCTTTCTCAGACTTTGAAAGCCTCCATTAAAAGAACAGTTGTGCTGTTTGTGGTCTTCTCACTATCGAGATTGCAAGAAGTTTGATGTTTGTACTTGTTTGACCTGTTAGGGCTAATGATAGAGAAGTCTATGCTACACTCAGAGATGACACCGTCTCAGTGTGTGAAATCAAATGCTTATTAGTCAGAAGATTCTGACTCCAAGCGGGAAGTGAAAAATGAAAAGGTTATGCCACACCTTGTTTACACCACATAAATGCTTTGTTTTAAAAATCTAAAAACACAAAAAGAGAGCAATGTATAAATAAATTGCAGACCAATGCAAGCTCTCAGGAAACGTTAAGGTTGCTGAATAATAAAATTGTGGAAAATAGGAAGGAAACCCAGAGCTTGTTATTTGTCATGTGCACAAAAATACAGTTTCAAAATGCAAATGTTACACCATGTATTCTTGCAGACATGCTGACAATCTCAAACTGATGTTTACATCTCGTTAGACTGCTGCCAAGTGAACAATAATACATGCAGGATCAATTTCCAGGATTTTGTCTTGTTTTGTCTGGACACACATCAGCCCACCTTTCAGTTTTCATACTCTCCCATTTTTCAACAGTGTACTATTATTTGAAACTGCTGTCTGAAACTAGAATTTCCATTATTCTTAGAAAGTTGGTGCAAACACGTGCAACATATTTTTTTTAAATATATAATTCAAAAGTAAACTAGCTATTTAAGTTAACAGCATCAACATGTCCACATGCCGGTGGATTCGTGATAACATGACAGCGGGTAATAGCCTATGTTTCTGTTAAAGTTACCAGATTCATGGTTCGTCAGCAGGAATGGCAGCAAGCTTGTAAATAATTGGGAGCAGTGCTGTGGAACATGCACACAACAGATCAAACAAACAGCAATTTTCTATCTCTTCTCAGTGGTTTACAACTCAAAGCAAACGTTAATTCAGAGTTACAAAGAAGTGAATGTTCTGTTTTCTGATTCAGAACTGACAGCCGTAATAAAAGAAATGTCAATGCAAACCATAATCAGTTTAGCAGGATGCCACGACTTCTCCATGTAAATCATTAAATAGTGACCGCTTTTTATTTGGATCTAAGTTTGTGATCTTTTTCTAAAGGCCTCGTACTTTACAAGTTTTAAATCACAGAACTGGACACTTATTAAAATATACACTGCAAAAACATCCCCCTACAAATACCTCAACCATTCTTTTAATTTGACCGATTTTCTTTAGATAGCTGGGGTGTAGCAATGAAGCAAATTCATCGAATTGGTTTATATTCCCAGGATCATACCAGACCGATATGTCTAAGGCAAGTTATTTATTGAATTGACCTATAACATTGTGAAACAGTTTCAAAAGGAAATAAATAGATTATTCCGATATTGGAAAATACCATTTGGATTGAGGCACAGCAGGTTTATTTTACTATCATGTAACAATGACGGAATCCCTTCACAGCGGACAACACACGTGAAGACAGCAAGAAATGATCAAGCCATCATTACAGACCAATGTGTGGGAACACTTTGAATTTTGCAGACATGTGACCATACAGTGTGGAAGAATGTTCTCAAAATGTTCCCTTTGTATTATGTTGATGTGGAAAAACAACAGTTAGCTAAGCTTCTCGCAACAAAAATGTGAATGCATTTGCCATTGATTCTTGTTTACTTGTTTGTTTGTACACATATTTAATTTACATTTGATTATCTTTCAAGAAACACAAAGAATCTGGAAAACTTCTTCTGCTGCACTGTTCAGTACCAGGTATTTATCTCTGATGGTTGAAGTTTTGGCTAAAGATGTCCTGGATCATTTTTAGGTCAGTGAATCCGATCAAATCTGATCAGTCAAAATGAACCAATATCAATCGTAACAGCGACCATAAATAATATTTTGAATCGAATCGTTGTTAAAGTGTGCAGTTACACCCCTATAAAATAAGCTAGAACATTTGCCATAAATCTAAGAACAACTGTGTTACCAAGAATTATTTTTTCGTTTTTTTCCACGCACAGCAGCTTTGACTGGCATGCTCTTTCCTCAGCTATGGCTGGTTGTTTGTTAATTTCAATGAATGATCAAAGCTAGGCTCTCTGTGATCTAGACCGGATGGCTGCTGCTTTGGCCTTAATGCCACCTCTTGTTTGGATAATCTTGGAAGGGTTTTCATGGTCCTTAAATGCACCAGTAGCAAAATTTGGCTTCCAATCCCTCAGACACTTTTTATATGGATAAAGTTTGATTTTCTAGGCTTGTAATCTGGGCGATATGCGATATTTTGTGTTAATGGTAATCGCTGTGTTGGTGCACAGTTTGAGTTTTGCCTCTTTGTGTTAACTTTTTTGCATCTTGGGTGTTGCCAACCTTGTTTTAAAATTGAAAATGTGTGTCATGTCTTCTGTAAAGGGTAGACTCACAGTTTGTCAGTTATGTGGTAAATCCAAATTGTAATTTAATTTTAGACCAAAATGTGATGTTTTTGAGAAAAGGGTTAAAACAGTTGACCGACTGGTTTGTAGAATGGCACTTTTTGTTTTAGTAATTGGGAAAGATAAGGTAAGGTAATAAAAATTCTAGGTACTAAGACACATTTTCTTAAAATAAGAGGGTTTTGACACTGAGAAACTTTCTTGATAAGACTATTTTTCTTGCAAGACAGAAATTCAAATCATTTTTCTTAAATCAAGTTTTTATCTGTTTTTTTTCTTCACTTTCTTAAGATTCAGTCTTTGAAGTGCATCGGAAAACTCAAATAGGCCTAAGCACAAATTGAACCTTATAGACATCTGCACTAAGTTTCTGATTCTATGTTATTTGACAGTATCAAGTTCAGGTCCAATCAAGCGGTCGGGAAGAGCAGACAAAGGAAAAACACATTAACCTCAACTTTTTAGGTAATGTGAAACATGTCTTCATATATGTTTCACTAAACTTCAAAGATAAAAATCGTCACTTTCGAATACATTTCAACGAAACACAAAAGGAAAAAAAGATGCTTTCGGTTTGCAATGTTGTTCTTTTTCTTTTTAACAAAATATTAAAAGGTGTCTGGGAGATTTTAATTTTTAATCCCTTAGCATTTTTACCTAAATTATATAATGTCAGTCTAATCTGTAAATATATATATAAAAAAAAAAAAAAAGGTTTTCTTTTTCATGTGTTCTATGACCATAACTTTAATTTTATTTAAATTGCTACTCTGGCCCTTTAAAAGGAAGTATAGTCGATGTCTGTATCCTTACTTGGCCACAAAAAGTGACAAAATCTACTTTATGAATTCCAATATTTTATTCTTTCTAGTTTTTTTTTTTTTTTTTTTTTTTAACCACACCATAGGGGCAGCAATCTGACTAGAAGTTCTTAGATCTTCCACTCCCCAGCCAGATGCAAACAGGGTCACTGAAGCAATCCTGCCATCCTAGATATAAATTCCTACCAGGGAATCTTAGGTCTGCCCCAAGACTTCCTCCTGATGGTGTGTGTCAGAAACACCTCACCTGGGAGGTGTCTGGAAGACATCCTGATCAGATGCTAAACTCCCTCTAGGCTTTACTTTCTGTGTTTTTTTTTCTTTTTTCCTATTATACGAAAGTACAATATCCCTATATCTGCAGATGCAGGTCTACAAACCCATTAGCAATTACACTAAATCACTGAACTTGACACTTCCTGTTTCACTAAGCTGATTTGCAAGGAGCATGTCAAAAGATTGCTTGTATTATGATGGTGCTTTAAAAAATATTTATCATATAAGACACTGCAGTGAAATCGTTTCTTTTTTGGGGGTAAAGGAAACATCTTCCTGTTAGATTTAGGACTTGTAATTTGGTCAAATGGTGGTGAGACTTTTTTGAAATTTATTACAGCAACAGATTTTTTTCTGTTTTAAAAAGCATAACTTTTAATATGTAGCAATAGTGTGTTATTTCCCAAACAAATTAAGCTAGCAGACTATTAAAATTATGTAAATAATAAATTCTTATAAATTATGCATTATAAACTTTATTTTATTTTAGTAATTTATAGTACTTTAGATTTTTTAACATGGCAAATAAATAAGCTTGTTACAGTATATCTCACTGTGACACCTGATTTATACTGGTGCGTCTGCAGTGCGTATCCATTTTGTCGTGTGGGGAGTCCGTCTCACGACCGTCGAATTAGTTTACTTTGGCTGAATCCAACCTACCCCTCTGACTCCTTCCTATTGCTCAAATGATAGAAGCATTTGAAGCTGTAGCAATTCCGAAAGTGTTTTTTTTTTTTACTTGTCCTGTCTAACAGCTGAGCTATCAGACATGAGATGAGAGCCTCTTGTGTTGGACAGGTTTTACTGTTACAATCGGGGGTTATAAATCTTCGGACACACAAGGTGACCATTTGCATAAGCCCCTTTTGTAATTTAAACTAAACTTTATTTATATTGATTATGTTTGTACCCTTTTTTTATTGGACCGGACAGAAAAGAAGAAGGGGGGAGAAGAGAGAGGGATGTGACGAGGGGTGATGGAACAAAATGAAGGGGAAAAGTATGGAAGTAAATGTGACTCTTGTTTCAAAATAAAAGTCTAAACAAAAATGCTCTTTCATTTGAAAAATATAGATGCGTCAGATGACTCAAAAATAAAATGACAACTCAATCCTCTGAACGGCTTTTTCTTTTTCTTCTCCAATGCTGATCATTCTTTAACTTAATTAAAATGATAAAGAAAATGGAATTTGACGTTTTCTCGGTGAGCAAAATGTGTCTCAAAAATCAGTTTCACTTCGCATTTCCAAGGGGCGCACCACAATGACGTCACTGCTCTCTCTTTTTCTGTCCCGAGTGTCGCTAGGCCGTAAAGCGAAAGCAGTTCTTAACGTGGTGGTGCTCTGAAGCACAGACGTTTACATTTAAATGTAAGCATTGAGTTTGTGTTTTTGCATGACTTTCAAAGTTATAAAACCAACGTTGTTATGTGTTTTCCAAGCGCTGGCATCTATGCTAATGTGACCAGACTCTTTTCATGACATCATTGAGAGTTTGTAACGCCCAAATCTGAAGACACTTTTTTTCCCAAATCTCTCTGCTTGGAAGGATATATGTAGGGATAGGGAGAAGCCGTAGGGATAGGGAAGGAAATCACAGCCATTGTCTCTGTTGCGTCTTTGATTTGTCCCCCTCTCCCCTTGCTTCTGGAGGAGTGGTTTGTTCTGCCACTCCATTGTTGAGTAGCTCATCCCTAACTTTGGCAATCAGGTCCATACCCTTTCCTTCCTCACTGAATATGAATATATATGTATTTTTTTTCTTAATGTAATAAATAATATATATGAACATAACAGTGTTACATTTCTACTTTTGACAGCATCACATATCAAGTTCATTTCAAAATAAAATGTATCTTAAAAAATAAAATGTGTCTTGCTGTAGTAGATTTACTTGCAAACCTATTCTATTAATAAATCACTGTGACAATCAATCAAACGTATTTATAATTGTGGTCACTTGATTGACGTATGCATTTTGGAGGAATGTGATATCTATCAAGGTCTCTTGATTTAGCCAATGTAAGCATTGGTTTAAAAAAATGGAAGGGATGAAAGTGGACAGGTTATTTTACTACGTACGATTACTTCAGTTTAATACATCTAAAATCACAGAACCAAATTTTATCAACAACACAATTATTTATTCAAATTGTTAACATCTCTTCTCAAAGCCAACGAGCCAAATGTGGCTCTAGAACCTCAACACATACTGGATTAAGAAATGCCATGAGTTCTTCCACACAAAGATTTTTTTTTTTTTTTTAATTGTCATAATTTTCAAATGCATTCAGCATTTGATAGTATTTCAATTTCATTATTTATTATGTGAGCATGACTTTTAAAAAGATTCAGTGTAGTCCTCAGACAACAAATTGCTTCTGATTCATTACAAGCAATGGTGAAGACTCAAAAAGGATTTTCAATCAAATAAATGCAGCATTTAAAAGTGTCAATTTCAATGTTTACAAATAGCTTAGTGTACGTAAAAAGCTTCAACTTAATACATTGTCTCATTGCATTCCTTGGATCGAACAATTATTCAGTGGTTATAAAATGTCAACCTTGAAAACAGTTTTGAGTATCATCAGATCATCTCAACACTTCAGGCAGAAAGTTTTTTCTTAAATTACAAGTGGAAGAAAAAGCTGATGATGATTTATTTTATTTATTACAACAATATCCAAAACATATAAACAGTAATGGATAGATAAAAATATAACATGCGGATGAGTGTGTCTGTGCAAAAGTGTGGGATAAGCAGAGGAATGTCCAGAACATTTTGAAGTAGTGGAAAAAAGATAATTTTCTCTGAAAAGATTCAAATCTCAACTTAAGTTGGATTTTCATACCATGCTTCATGGACTCAAAGGCTTTGCAATGATTAGCAATGATTAGCTTTTGATCTATTTTCAGAGCATTTACAATGTTTTTTTACTTGTGATTTTGCAGCTTTTATCCTAAAAAAGTCATTTTTTTAGGACATAGTTCCTGCAGAGCGGCAGTAGTTTGTTAGAAATGCATCTCTGAGCTGTGGGCGGAACTGTTGGCATGAAGTAAGCCCACTTCTACTTCATGACATTCATCTGTTACGCTTTTGCACTCGCTCACAGCCCCTTCCAACCTAACATTACTGGTGCTACAAAATGGTGAGAAATACCAGAACTATCCAGCCGCACAGTTTTGAGTCAGACGCCAGCTCGGATTAGAAAAATGAAGACGTACATGGATTTATTTGTCCACGTATGGATGCATCACAATGGAACGAAGCAGGGAGCTTGCTCATTGTAGCTTCCATGTCACACCCACAACCTTTTTTTAACTGCATTTTTTTTTTTCATCTGCTCCTTATTCACGATTATTTTTTTCAAAAGCAATAGTCTGAAATGCCATTTTAAGGTTAATTTTCTTAATATATGTTCTCAATTATTATCCAAAAAAAGCCACAAAAACATGTCAATAATGCAAAAAAAAAAAAACTCCACCATTTTCATCAAAGTGGGCCTTCAAGTTGTTGTGGTGGTTGATGTTGAGGAAAGCAGGATCTGTGAAGATCTCACCCAAGCAGCAGGAAAATTGAAGAAGAAGATCGTTAAGGGGCAAATGTGATGCATTTACGGGGTTTTTTTTGCTTGTAACTTCAAGTTATTGACTTGATCAGTTGCAAAAAGCCAGAAGCAAAAATGTTAGGAACTTTTAAAATCATTGCACAAAAGTTGCTAAAGAAAGTCATGCTCCTTTAGTAAATACATTATTTTGTTAACTGCTAGGGGCTGCACGGTGGCGCAGTGGTTAGCGCTCCTGCCTCACAGCAAGAAGGTTCCCGGTTCAAGTCCTGGCTGGTGGACCTTTCTGTGTGGAGTTTGCATGTTCTCCCCGTGCATGCGTGGGTTTTCTCCGGGTACTCCGGCTTCCTCCCACCGTCCAAAAACATGCTTCATAGGTTAACTGG
This sequence comes from Adrianichthys oophorus, assembly GCA_036245035.1. Lineage (NCBI taxonomy): Eukaryota > Metazoa > Chordata > Actinopteri > Beloniformes > Adrianichthyidae > Adrianichthys > Adrianichthys oophorus. The sequence continues at coordinate 8,717,883 of BSAI01000201.1, read as the reverse complement.
TTACTCTAAATTGTCCGGAGGTGTGAATGTGAATGTGAGTGTGCATGGGTGTGTGATTGTGGCCCTTGCGACAGACTGGCGACCAGTCCAGGGGTGTACCCTGCCTTCGCCCATGAGTAGCCGGGTTAGGCTCCGGCAACCCCGTGACCCCGAAAGGGATAAAGCAGGTTGGAAAATGAATGAATGAATGAATGTTAACTGATATTGAGTAGACTAAAACTTTGGGGGAAAAACAAAGTTAAAAACCTAGAGGTTAATGTAAAACTAAAATATAATGACAGCTAAGTTCTTTTCAATGAAGAGATCCTGTCCAACTGAGACCTTGTCTCAAAACATGAGGGATAGAGAGGTAAAGACCTCGTTTCACTCTAAAAATATTGAGCCTTCTAGGTGATATACAGGCATAATGCAACCTAATTTTTGTTCCATTGTAGTTTCATATCAGATCTGAAAAATGCAAACAATCTTGCAAAACCCCTCATGCAGGGATTCCAGTCAAAGTTGGTAAAGGACGTTATGTCAGCATCATGTCAGTTTTAAACACATTGAAATTATTATTTAAAATATGTATTTTTTTTCCATGAGACAAAGTGAAACTTGAAATAATTGTATCTATTTAAATCCAAACATATCTTGGGGAGGAGTTTCTTCTGCCCCACAGCTGGTCATTAAAATCATAAATCTATAGTTTTCCAAAAAGTCAAGATTGAGTCAGCAGAAAGGGAGTCCTAACATAATTAAGGGAGTTTCTTCGAACAAAACCTTTTAGGTAAATTCCTGTTCTGTAAATGCATTGTGGTCAATCAGTGTTTTGTTTATTAAGAAATATGGTTGAGGAGGGTAAGGACATTGTAGCACTGAAGATGTGCATTTGGTCTTTGACCATCTAGGTAGAAATGGAGGCCTGGACGTGTCTCTGATGCTACGTACACACTGGGCGTGTGATGCACATTCAAGAATGCGCTGAATATGGGTTTTTAAACACGCTTTTGGCATTAGGTGTTTAAACTGGACTGACGATACCCGATACTAGCTTTTGTACCCACAATAAATGACTTGGTGCGAAATGTCGAAGAGGTGCAAATCTTGCTCCAGGCTTTTTCTGTCACAGCTCTATTGCAAAATATAAGACTTGGTGTCATATAATTCCAGCCATGTACCGACCGGGATTATTAATTTTTCTTTATGATCACTTTTCAAATAGTTGGGACAACCTTGTTTTGAAAAGGACTCTACGCATTCATCTAAATCTGAAATCCGAGTTAGAGAACCTGATTGATAAAAGTTTGGCCTGGTTTAACTTTCAACGAGTGTAATGTCTTCGTATGCAAAGCCCAAAAACTTACCTAACAATGTGCAATTGTTTCTGGGCCCGGACCAGGGTCTGCTCAGGTGTATTCAGGCTGAAAATGTGTTCACTTTAAGCGTACCAAATGTTTTCAGTCTGAATACACCCTGAATCTCTCATGATTTTTGAGACAAGAACATTTCAGAAGGCAACAACCCTTGCACACCCCTCCCAAAAAATGAAAAGTTAAGTAAAAGTATTTTTTAAGTCAAAATAAATAGAATAAAAACATTACGCTGCTAGCAGATATAGAGTTAATAGATACCAAGGCCAGAGTCCTCGCCTACCACTTTGCCCTACAGCTCTCTGCATCTTTATTCATTTCTTTGTTTTGTTAACAAGACCAGCTCTCTGTAGCTCACTCTGATAGCCGCAGCGTACTTTAAAAGAAATGCAAAGCTTGTAAAGCTGTTTAAAATTAAGACTTCTGTACTTTAGAAAGCACATAACCTCTGATTACAGGTTAATGTCTGCACTATGTGCTCTTGTTTTATTCTTTCTTGTCTTGCCCTGTTTTCCTGAAACAAAGGGGTCTCTGGCCATCACAATAGCCTGCAGCTTTGTATTTCTTGGTGTGAGAATTGTGCAAAGTTATTGTCCTCACCGTCTCTCACCAAAGCCTCATGATCAATTTTTTTGACCTCACGTCCAGCTTTTAGACTTCTTGTTCCAAATACAGATATTGCAAATGATTACAAATTAGACCATTTGATCATGAAAGATATTACATATTTTAGTTCAAAACCCTCTGTGCCTCATCAGCTTTTTAAGGATTCCTATAGAAATCTCTGAATATCTTGAGTTTGTGTAACTTCTGCTTCGATGTTTTTAGAGAAATAAAGGAGAAAACCTTCTTTTCCCTGTTAATGCAACATTTATTCTATTTTGGATCTTAAATCCATTCCACGTTATTAAAAACCTACTGCAATGAAAATGATGTTTCTGGTGTTTTGACCATGTTCTTGAGGTATTTATTTATTTATTTATTTTTTACAATGGAGGACCGATATTGAGAAATTTAAGCTCAAAATTGCATTTCTGAGTATTTCTTCACCCACATTCTTGTGACTCAGAAGCAGGCAAAATATGCTGTTTCAAAAAGAGCTTTTTTGTGGTGTGGAAAATATGCTGAGAAGTCCAGAAGCTCCTGCTCCAATTCGTTCTGAATAGTTGAAAAGTTTTTGTTGCAGCGCTAATGTTAGGTCAGGGGTATAAAGGACTGTAAGCTAGCAGGAAAATGCGTAAGCAGAGAGCTTTCAGCAACAGAGAGGAAACGGGGGCAGAGTTGCACCATGTCAACAGTCTTGCCCACAACTCACATGCAAATGTCTCTGAAGAAAACGGTGTCCTAGAAAACGACAAAGGTTTTTGGATTTTGGCTAAAAATTGCAAAATCATAATTAAGAAACCACTGGGAACGCTAAAAGATGATCAGAGTGGGACTTTAACCTCTCAAAACCATGAACCCATGTTCCAAGATCAATAATATTCAATATAAGCATGCTATTAACCACTCAAAGTTAAAACTTTGTTTCTTAGACCTGATTCCTAAGAGCATGTTCAAGGAGATTTCACCTGCATTCATGTGTTCATCTTAAATCTGTAAAATGCTTGGTTATGCATTTACTTTAGAGTTGTTGCTTTTTTATAGATATGCTTTTTTAGTGTTTTTCAACCAGAGCGCAGCAGAATACTCGTATACTGCGAGAGACGGTATGGTGTGCCATGGGAAATTATTCCTTTTCACTGGTCTAAAAAACATATACATTGCCAAAAAATCAGCTCCGTGTTCATCATAAAAGGTTTTATACCGAGTACTTTTCCAACGCCTGTGTAGAGCTCTTCAAAATAAATACACCGGATTTCTCAACATCTTTTTTATCTTTCATAAAGAGTGCGAGAAAAACGTTTGACAGTAGCTCCTCCCAAACAGCGTTAGGTTTATAAACACTTCATGGCTGTGACTTTGACGTGTTAAAGGACCTATACCATGGTATTCTAAAGCTCTTTCTAGGTAACAATATCCATGCTTATGATAATATATTATCTTTGGCACACATAAGAACACAGTTTTTTTAGATTTCAATTGTATTCGATATTTGCTTGAGCTCTTTCCAACTTGGAAGAAAGACGACTCGATCTCTAAGGCACCGCCTTTTGCTTATTGTGCCGTCCATTTCATGACGAACACCTAGCGCTGGCCTCGGCAGCGTGTCTGCGTTTCACCTACGAAAACAAACAACATCCAAACTTTTGCAAAGTTGCATGTGTATATTGGGCATATGAAATGAAAGTGTTTTGCCAAGCACCTCTAGCTCCATGGAGAAAGTGGCTGTGTGAGTTAGCCTTGGGGCTAACACGGCAATTATTTATAGCTTATTTGAATATTTTTTATTCTCATGTTTTATTGCTTGTTGCTTTTATCAAATGTTCCATTTTAATTTTAGATTTATATTTTATTATTTTTAAATCCAGTGCCTCCTCGGCTGGGTCCTCTCCCTCTGGGTCAGCTACGGTTCAGCTGTTGCAGCTCTAGATGGGGACCTGCCTCGCTACCTTGCTGTGGTGGGGCTGGGTCCTCGCCTGTGATGCTGCATTAGACTGACTATGTGGTTGTCCACGGAGGAAGAGGACCCAACTATAATGGTTCCACCAACCAACTTTCTCCTTGCTCAGCCTGTTTCCCAATGGGTTCCATCAGCTAAGGGGGTGGGAATTGTGAAAGGGGTTGGGTGGATTGCATGTGTGTGTTGGGGGGGGAGATGGTGGTGGTGGTGGTGGTGGTGGTGGTGGTGGGGGGGGGTCTACATTTTTATGGTTGTGCTTGTTTTTAATCTGTTTTATTTTAATGTAAAGCACTTTGTGTTATGCTTCATAGGAAAAGTGCTACAGAAATAAAGTTTGATTTGATTTGGGGCGGTGCCGGCAGCACAGACTCTTTCTGGGAGGGGCTGTCCTCACTTTGTGATGTCACAATGTGAGGACCCACTCGGTTTTTTGAATGGGAGGGGCTGTTGCTGAGAGCACAGGTTTTTAGAGGAATACTCAGAATGCCCAAACGGATTAAAATATTGCTCTTGGGGTCGTTTTTTGTGAGGAATGAACATTATAATACACTTAAAAGCTCAAAAAAATAAATAAGGACGTGAATTTGATGCACAAATGGCGTTCGGTGGGAACAATTTATGTAAATGATGTGTGCGGGGGGGAAGTCACGGATCATTTGTTCATCTTTAGTACCTCCCACATATATGATCTAAAGTTCTATGTAAGCTGCATAAAAAGTATCACTTCAGTTGTAAATAGTAATCTACAGATTTTTGCTCGTTTTCTTTGGCTGGTTGTTAAAACCAGTCTACAATTAAACTTTTTTCCTTACAATAAAATATGTTAAAAAAATATTAAAAAAGAAAAAAATTGACCCTATCGAACAGTCTCCATAGTTCGAGAATTTTCACTCTATTAGTTTCTCTGTTGGTTTTTTCAGTCTGCAGGATTTCTAGTTGTTCCTAGAATCTCCTGAAGTAAAGCTGAAACGGGAGGCAGAGATTTCAGCAGCCTTCTTTGTTGTAGAACCAACCCCCCTGCTTCACAGGTAGACACTATCTTTTGGGGTAGGCTTTCCTTTTTTGATTAAGCACACAGATGGCGATGGGTGACCATGAGTCATGCCTTCAATTATGCTGCTACAATTCTAGACTGGTGGGGGGTACTTTTTTGATTGTTTTTTAAATCCCATTCCTTGCTGTGGAGTTTTTCTTTGCTGTCTTTACATCCATACGTGCATACATTTTTTGCTTTTTTTTGTCCGAACAGATGTTTCAGATTTTTGTTTTTCTCTTTCCTGTCCTCTGGCAGATGGACACAGTAACTGAGTCTGGTTCTGTTAATGCGTTTTCTTTAAATTTGTCCATTGAAAATAAAATGTACCATTCACAATCACTGCATGTTTCTTCCAGCATGTTGAAGGCAATTGTTTTTGTAACCTGTTGGTGGTTCAAGTATTCCATTATTTAAACACAGGTATGATATTTTGGGCCCTGCAATGGAGAAAAATAGTATCACCCTGATTTGTGCGTCCGTATTTCTTGGTTTTACATCCACTGATTTGTGGTAAGGTAATTCTTGATTTGTGTGTAACTGTTACGGGTAGAGTTAAAAAACCCAGAAGCAGAGAAGGCTTGGACGCAGATGGGTAAGGTTATCACTGGTTTATTTAAACAAACAAAAGATCACCTCACAAGAGGGGAAAAAAATGGGCAAGTAACTCAAACAACTAAGGAGCAGCATAAGAGTACAATGCCAGGAACAGACCTAAAAGACACAAAACGCTCCAATACAGGGAACTGAAACACACAGACCTAAATAGACAAACACAATCAACTAAACAGGATGCAGCTGTGAACACCTCCAGCAGGAGACACAGATGAGTGGGAGGAGAAAAAGACCACAACAGACCTGCACAGAACAGGCAGTGAAAAACCAAAATCACAACAAGCAGAATGTGTCAGGAACTTTGGGATTGTGTTTGTGTAATTCTTGATTTGTGCATAACTTTGGATTTGTGTGTGTGTAATTCTTCATTTGTGTGTAACTTTGGATTTCTGCGTGTGTAATTCTTGATTTGTGCACAACTTTGGATTTGTGTGTGTGTAATTCTTTATTTGTGTGTAACTTTGGATTTCTGCGTGTGTAATTCTTGGTTTCTGTGTGTGTAATTCTTGATTTGTGCTTAACTTTGGATATGTGTTTGTAATTCTTAATGTGTGTGTGTGTGTGTAATTCTTGATTTGTGCTTAACTTTGGATATGTGTTTGTAATTCTTAATGTGTGTGTGTGTGTGTAATTCTTGATTTGTGCTTAACTTTGGATATGTGTGTGTGTAATTCTTAATTTGTGTGTGTGTAATTCTTGATTTGTGCTTAACTTTGGATATGTGCGTGTGTGTAATTCTTGATTTGTGTATGAAATTCTTGATTTGTGTGTGTGTAATTCTGGATTTGTGCATAACTTCGGATTTGTGTGTGTGTACTTCTTGATTTGTGCATAACTTTGGATTTGTGTGTGTGTAATTCTTAATTTGTGTATGAAATTCTTGATTTGTGTGTGTGTAATTCTTGATTTG
>BSAI01000201.1:8687621-8711400 GCA_036245035.1 Adrianichthys oophorus | reverse complement strand
CGTAATTCTTAATTTGTGCATAACTTTGGATTTGTGTGTGTGTAATTATTGATTTGTAACTTATACAATACATTTTCCGCATAAATACAAAATTACAAATTCGAAAAAATACAAAATGCAATGTACACATGGACAACTTAAAATGACAACAGCTTGAAACTAAATACATGCACAATTCTTTACAAATTACGCATGAATAGCATGTTATACACACACAGAACCGTATTTACGCACAAATCTGTGTGAGAGTTCAAGATGCCTAAGTGATGCGTTTAAATGCTGCTAGAAAGTTGGGTCATCAGATTTTTCTTATTAGGCACTTTGAACTTAGATTGTGAATAATATCTGGTGAAACTTTCCCACTTTCTTAAACATATATGCCCAATAATTAATACAAAAAAGTCTAAATAAGCATTTTAAAAACACTTATCCCTTTAAAAAAAAAAACAAAAAAAAAACATTTTCCTGAACTGATTGCTTCTTCTCTGCAGGACCCCAACCATTTATATAATCAATGCACGGAACTCTGGTCGGCAAACACGGCAATAGCAGGCAGAAGCCCGAGGCCCTTCGAAACATCCACAGAGGGAGAGGGTTCATCAGCCCACCGGCCCACTCCGATCTGCGGCTGTTTAGAAGGGTTAACAGGACCTGCTATCCAGCCTTAGACCAGGAAAGAGTCCTGTGTAGAAAGCGCTTTTGCCGGGGTGATTTTTTTTTTACTTTTAAAGGGATAAATGTTATAAAAATACTTGTTTAAACTTTTTTGTATTAATTAGCGGACATATAATGATGATGGATCATGATGATGATCCCAGAGACAAGGAGGTAGTAGTGAGTTCGCTGTAGCTTGAGGCAAAAACGTAATAAACTTAAGAATAAACACAGGTATGAGGCCAAGTACTGCACTACAGAAGGAAAACGAACTGGCGGTGAATACTAGAGCAGGCACAGCCTAATTAGTGGTCCAGAGCATATACGATGAGTGCAGCTGAGTCGCATCAGGAGGAGCCACACTCATGGAGCTGGCCACAGGGTGCACCATGACACACACAAATATGTATTTTTTGTCTGAACTGAATCCAATTTTGATATAATTGTTATATATCTGATATAATGGAAGATACAGTTAAATACATCAATTTATTTGTGGGATAGTACTGATGTTCATTTTCTTCCAATAGGATAAACTTATGCTGAACATGAAAAAACCTAAATAAATACAACCATTTGGATATCCTATATCTTATATGGTCTTATATCTTACTCATGCCAACTGAGTCACACATTATTCAGCAACTTCATCAATCTATCCACCAACACCTAGTCATTTTAGAATAAAATCAACATATATTTGGATAAAGATAGAAGTAAAATAAAAAAAAATAAAAAACATATCTCAGGCAGAACAGGGAGACTCCACATAGAAGGTGCTTCTCTGTGATTCAAAAAGAAGAAAGGGTCTGTGCAGGTGCAGGATAAATGATATGAAGACCTTGCTTCTTGCTCCGCCATCACATTTACGTTTTTTTTTTTTTTTTTACTTAGGAGAAGGACAAAAAGATTCTCTGTTCTACAAATATCTCCAACATGCAGAAGTTTCCTTCCACATGCAGTATCAGTTAGAACAAAGAGAGGCATCATCTGCTGTCATCCGCTTAAGCTCTTTAAATCTTTTGGTTACCGGTTGATCTGAAGCAGAGCCAGCTGAATATGCATGCGGTTTTTCTAGAAATGTCCTTCTTCATATGACAGTGTCATATTCATGCCTGTGCCTTGCCATTATAGCAAAAGTGTACTGTCTAAATGCTGGTTAGAAGAAACAAGTACATAATAAAAGTTCTCCTAAAACATGATCATTACTATCAAAAAGTACAATTTTTCTTGGTTTCCTTCTTGAAATTAAAAAAAGCATTAGATTTGAAAAAAAATTTAATTTTCATTCAACTTTTACAATTTTATTGTCAGAAAACACGACTACATAATGTAACATAATCTAAACCTAGAAAACATGTACAGGCTCACAAATACGTGTTTGTTTTGATTTGCAAAGATTTTGGCCATGAAAACATCTTTAAATAGTGTTACTACATGTAGTATCAGGATTTTTCACATATAGGTAATTCTTAAATTATTTGCCCAAGTAACATTTCTCTAAACATTTGGGACAATTGTATTTGTATTTTAAAACAAACAAGTATGTAGAAAAGTATTAAACAAAGTTCTGTAGTTCAGCTATGTAGGTCTTTATAGTTTTACAGCCACCTATATAGAAGGGTACATAACCTTGTTTGTGTTTACCTTAATTTAAAGTAACTATCAAGTAAATTCCTTACAAAGTTTTATGACACGTTAAACCCATTGACTGTATATAGAGAACTGGACTGAGTGACCTCGCCCCTTTGGCTTCCAAATAGCAAGTGCCCACTGGCTCCAAGAAGCGAAAATCCCTTAGACTTCTATTAGGAAATAGACAGTTATTACTCTGTCATTCTTCTTTCCAGATTAACCATTTTTGATCTGATACCTTTTTTAACATGTTCTTGCTTTTTCAACATTTTTTCATGATATTTTTTCTTTATCGTAAGTTATTAAAGTTAGAAACTGATCAATCAGATGCCTCAGTAGAAGCCCATGGTGCCTGCATGCCCCCAATCTGAATGGTTGATTGACAGATTATCCCAAGCCTTCTTTTAGTGGAAGGAGTGTGGACTTAAAACAACTTTTGATTGGTGACAGTAGTTGCCATAGAAACATTAACTCAGACTACTTGGACCAATCCGTCGTCTGGCTCCAACATGGTGACATCTGTATTAGAGAAGAATGGCGACTGAATTAGTTTCATTTCGCTGAAGCTGGAGTTTAGGCATTTTCTATGATCAGTCCAGTTCTCTATATACAGCCAAGGTTTAAACCTTGCTAACATAGGCATGCTAATTTTTCAGCAGACTCCTGGCCAAGTAAAACACTGATTCAAATAAGCACTTTTATCTACACCCATTATGTTTTGCTGACAAAAAGCTAGCAGGACAAACTTGCATTTTGACCATACAAATTGACAGCTGCACTTGGTTTATCTTTAATTAAATAAAGATATTTCACTACTTGTCCCAAATACTTTCTCAAATTCAGAATTGTGAAAACCTCTTGGAAAATATACAAGTACATTGTATCTGTTCACACAAGTTATCAAACTGTTGATGTGAGACCTGAAATTGCAGGACACCAGGCTTGATGGCAGGACATAAAATAATACTTTAATAAATAGATTTAAACTTGAATAAACTTAGAAACAAGGAAGAACAAGAAGAGTTGACCTTTGATCAGGAAGTTGCAGGTTTATTCCCGTTTCTGGCAGTCTGGTTATTGCCCTGCACTATCAGTGTTGGAATGGCTGAATGGAACGCATAACTGTAAATAAATAAAATAAAATATATAAAATATATATTTATCTGTTGTAAAATATTTTCCAGTGGTCTTTTGTTTATGATTATTCAGTTTTTAGTCAAAGTCAAAAAGCCTGTTTTGTTTTTGAAGACATATTTTCTGCAGAACAGCAGAAGCTCATTAGAAATCCGCCTCTGGTTGTGGGCAGGACTGTTGGTACGGAAGTTAGCCTCCGCTAATTTCCCATCAAACCTTTGTTCACACTCTCTTTGGCTAGCTTACAGCCCCTCATAACCTCAAGCTAACCTTAGCGTAGCAAAATAATAGCAAGCAATATTGGAGCTATCCACCCATACAGTTTTGAGCCAGATGGCAGCTGAGACAAAGAAAATTGAGACGTTAATGATTCTGTTTGTCTGCAAGTATCAGACTTGGAGCGGAGAAGGAAGACTTTGGCCCGCCCATGGCAGTTTCTGCGTCACAAACCTGTACTTTTTCAAACCACGGGTTTCCACTTGTTCCTCATCTATCATAAATTGATTAAAGAAATTCTCAGAAACAGAGTTTTGATCTTGATTCTTTTTTAATAGATTTCCTCCATTGTGAGAAAAATGCCACAAGAACATGTTAAAAACCCTGAAAACACGATTTTCATTGGAGTGGCTTCAAGCCACATACCATATTACCAATGGGAAACACAAAAGATGACCTGACCAGGATGAACTGAAAACCTGATACTTAAATAAAATTAGGTGGATTAACTGAAGTGTAGACATCTGTGTCTAATGAATTAAATGTGGTGAGACTGTGACCTGGGAAAAAACACACAAATCCCGCACACGGCTTTTAACCTATCATACAATGACAGCAGGTTTACTCAGACAATCAAAATTCCCAAACACAAGGTGCTTTTCCTTTTGTTTTTCTTCTATGTTACAAGATTTTCTATGAATATTGAAACTGTGAGCATCACTCAGCCAAATGAAAAAAAAAAAGTGTTAATTACTGCTGTGCATTTGTCAATCAGGCCTGACGGTGATTATGAACATGGCTTACACATACTCCCCGTGGGAGTATCAAAGTCGGGCTTCAATTCTGTTTAGTTGCGCAGTGTTAGGCTGTGTGCTCTAGCCAGTGTGCATATATGTCTGTCACGGCTTCTCTTGAGGCTATATCATGGAGGAGACCATCTGTTTGTTTTGTCCTGACATCAACTCTGGTTACAATACCTCAGAGGATTATCCATCCAGCTTTCCATTTTCAATACCCGCTTCATCCTGTTTAGGGTCACATAGGGTCCAGATTCCATTCCAGCTGTCATGTGGTGAGAAGCAGAGTAACCTTTGAGCAGGCTGCCAGTCCATCACAAACCCAACAGATAGGCAAACATGACAAATGCACTGCATATAGTGAACAACAATTAATAAGTGAGCTTGATATAAATATTTATGGACCATTGGACCAGGCTTCAACTCAGAGGTATCATGTTCTGTAATGTTAGATTTCACTCAATTTTTCAAACTCCAAGCTGATTTAAAAAATAACAACTTATATATGACTAAAGAGTACTATTGTGACATACAAAACCCTTGTTCAGCTGGAAATTGGATGCACAGATGACACTTGCAATCAGAATAAACACTGAGTTTTGAATAGAAGCCACAAGGCATAAATTAATATCGGATGGAGTTTATACTCTGGGTTCTTTAAACAAACCAAATGAAATTAATTTTGAGTTTGCCCAATGCAATGCAGAAAAATCATTGTCTTCCTTAGAAAAGGACAGCATTGCTTTATGAATCAACTCTTTTGTGTTTTGTCTGAGTGTATCCTACACTCAGAAGGCTTTTCTGATGAATTCTGCTCAGTAATGTGGCCTTCCTATGTGTTTTGAACTTGCAGAGTGCATTAATGCACTCCCATACCATCACAGATGCAACCCTTTGAATATTGCACTGATTATGAGCTGGACAGTTCCTCTTATGTATATCCCTCCGGAAATTGTGTTCATGATCAATCAAATGAATTTGAAATTCCTTGTCAGATGCCACTTAAACCCCTGTGCACTTTCAAGCACAACAGACAGACGGATTTATTACTTGTTTGAATCAAAGGCACAAACTTATATATCAGGCCTGTGACCATTACTGGAAATGTCCCATTGTTTTACATAACGAAAGGTCACAAAATCTAACACACTCCAGGGCTTGTTAGTGTTATATTATTTTATGGGAACAAGATGCAAAAATATCTGAGTAGCTTGCAATCAAATGCTGGTCTATAAATAGTAGGACTGGTCTCCTTTGTAAGGAAACATATCTGTGGCCATGTAGATGTTCAGTACGAGGAAAAGGTGCTTATCTTGAGAATTTGAAATGGATGATGTCCCTACTCTTAAAAGACCACTATTAACCTGCCAAAGAGTGCAAGGATTGCCAGAGATGATGCAAATTTTTTATTAAGTGCAATACATCATTCTTGTCTTCCAAGTGATATGGAAGTCCAATTCTGGGTGAAAAATTAATTTGGTTTCCTGTAAAACCTGACATTGTAAGATGAGGAGCCGTTGCACTCACTGCATTTTCTGCTTCAAAGAGTCAAAAGCTAAAGATTTTTAAAATGTTCACATTTCTTTTCATAAAAATTACTTGTTTGCAGTTTATTTTGTGCAATATTGTGGAATAAATCCTTAACGGCTTGTAAGTTAGCATGAAGATATAGCAAAAGCTGTGCACATTGCAGACCCATAAATAAAGATAAGAAAGTAACAGCTTTTATGCTGTTTTGTTTCACATGTAGACTGAAAAAAAAGAATTCTTTGAATTTACATGATTTTGATGTGTACACTATCGACATAGTGTATGTAAAACCAACGCAGTTTTCTTTTTTTTCTTAATTATTATCTTCTTGTAAAACCAGCTCATTTAAACCATGTTAGATAGTTTTAAATAATCATGTTTATTCAATGTATTAAATGTTGAAAATATAAACACATTTTTATAATTTTAAAAGGATTTTATCATGTGCAGAAAACTCTATTCTTAATCTTTTATCAAATTGTTATCCAAAGCAATTAGACAACTTTTGTATTTTCAATACATCTTATAATTTCTAGCAATTTATTGAAACTCCTTGTCAAAATTGTATATCTGAACCAGTGGTTACATGTCGAGGTGTACTGGTTAAAAAAAATTATAAATGATTTGCATTCAAACAAAGAGATGGGTATCACAAAATTATTTTGTATTCAGATCATTTACAGTAGTCACAAACTAGGACAGTTTTACCATGAATCAGAAATAACAAGTATAACAAATAACAAGATAATAACAAACACGAAGGTGTTAGTAAAAAGAAGTAACAACAGTAAACATTGAGCATGTATCAAACATTAAAATCAATGTAATTGTCAAGCATATATTTTGGAAGGAAACAAAACTGTTAGTGACGATGCAAATTTACCAGTGCAAAACAAAATCCTACTAACCGTAAAAAAAAAATAAAGAGAACACAGAAATCCGTTTTGTAGCTGTGCATGCGTTGCTTTCCAAAATATTAAAACCAAAAGCTATTGGACCCACTCCAATGAGCATCCTGTGTTTGCTTTTTTTTTTAACCTGTTCTTGTACCATTTTTTTCATGATGGAAGACATATGAAAAATAATTCAAGAGTAAAACTGCATTTCTGAGTATCTCTTTCTTAAAATTGCATTGAATGAAGAGCAGAAGAAAACTTGCGATTTGAAAAAGCTCAGGTTTGTGATGCAGCAACTGCACTGGGTGGGACAAAATCTCCCTGCTCCGCTCCAATTCGGATCCATCCATTTACGCATAGCCATTAAAGTCTTCATTTTCCTCGTCTGAGCTCCCATATGGCTCAAAATTGTACATCTGGATAGCTCCGATTTTGATATTTTGATACGCTAATGTTAGCTTTGGCTTATGAGGTGCTATAAGCTAGAGGGAGAGAGTGTAAACAAAGTGATGATTAGAAATAATATATTTATGTATTGTAAATATAGTTGGAGGGGGAGTTTAAATCAAAGAGCCTTTAAATTTTTCTGACCAAATACAAACACTTTGCACAACATTCATTTAACAAATGTTGGACGATGACATTCAAGTAGTGAGTGAGGGCATAACATCCTCTGTAGTGCGTTTCTGAAGACACTGCTCACCGTTCTGGCACTCTGACCCCCTCTGTTTGTCTGCTTTTACATCTTCATTCCGTTCCATAATTACATTTTGTTGTACCTCAAAAGTGCAGCGGTGGTTTCAAGCATACCTGAGGTTGAGGACATAAATTAGTCCAAACAGCATGGCAGCAGCTTATGCAACATCATCCAGATCCTGCAACATCGTGATGACTTCCATGACGATTCCAATGTCTTCTGCCTTTCAATCCACTTGAAGTTCAGGACAGAAAAACCACAGATGTCTTCAATGGCTTCATTAATGGACTCTTAATCAAACAAACAGAATCACCATAGACAGTTTGTTAGTGAAGGAGAAATATTAACTGTGCAACATTAAACAAATACACAGTGTTATTCTGCGGATATTCTGACGTGAAAAAAAGCGGCTTTTCTTTTTGGTTTTGCATCGATATATAACATATTAGAGTGCTGCAGCGCAAAGCCACTTTTCTCCACGGCAGAATCTGCTAATAAACGTTGATGACGTAAACACTTCACAACTGCACAGCACTGCTTATCAGCGTGCGGCTGCTTTCTCTGCTACAGACTCCGTTGGAATTACGTTAATTGCGTTAACGATTGAAAAGTTACGATCAATGAAAGAATGTAAAGACTGGAGCTAAAGCCCTGATTAAAGAGTTTTAACAGAGTTTTTTCACCTGCTCCAAATGCTGCCAATACGAGGCGCATGTACACAAGGTGCGTGCGCACAGACCCAAACTGAACAACTTAGATTTACATTCTTATTAACAGATAAGTTCTTTAACAATCATTCTTATTGGAGGTAAGTTACACCAGTGCACACACAGGAATGAGATTTTTAAAGTCGCTGAATTAGTCGCAATAATTATATTAAGAATAAAGCATTTTAAAAGAATGTTTCATTTGTTCAAACATAGTATGGGTTTTCGTAGTGCTGCCTTAATTTTTTGGAGCAGTGTAACTTCTTTTTTTTTTTTAAGTTGTTAGTCAGTCTGCTTTACTGACTAAACCTGTTTATTACATGATAACTGAACATTTTCAAGTCACCTATTTAATTGGCACCTCCTTGCAGAGAATCTCTGTTGTGTTTGTTGTAGCCATTTATCTCTTCTTTATATTGGCATTCATATAACGACAAAACTAACCAAGCTAAGAAAACCAACAAATCACTTTCTATCTCCTCTGCTCTTTATCTTGAGCAGACAAATGGTGACAACCATTGAAGAAGAATAAAACTTTGTGCAGGACCGTGGAGAGCATCTATTGAAGTCTGCAGGTTTTGAGTAAAAAGACAGAGCAGGGAAACCAACAACTGAAAAGCATTTCTATTTCGTGCTGATATCATTCTGAAAAAAGAAAAAAAAAGTTTATCCAATGACTCAAAAAGCTTTGTTTAGGTTTGCCCTTTCTCTTTGGCATTTCGGTTACCTCGACTGTAAAATAAAAGTGGAACTCTGGAGAGTTTCTGAAGGAAAAAAAGTCATAAAGGGTT
This sequence comes from Adrianichthys oophorus, assembly GCA_036245035.1. Lineage (NCBI taxonomy): Eukaryota > Metazoa > Chordata > Actinopteri > Beloniformes > Adrianichthyidae > Adrianichthys > Adrianichthys oophorus. The sequence continues at coordinate 8,702,343 of BSAI01000201.1, read as the reverse complement.
GACCAGAAATTGTTTTTTTTTCTTGTTTCTTTAATGATAGCCATCTCAACCATATTTCCTTCCAATATATTTCCCTTTTTCTGCGGAATAGTTTACTAACAATATTTTTTTCAAATTGCCAATGACATTTTGTCAGTATATTGTTTATGTGCCGAAAATCCGAGAAGTTTACAGAATTTGTTTTTGTTTCCTGTAAGAAAAAAACATATAAAAAGTGATTGGGCTTTAAGATTAGAAACCTTGTTTTATGACAAAATAAAATAGTTAGATCTTGCATGTTTTATTCTGAACACAAGACTATTCCTGCCAATGCAGCAAGAAAGGGAAATTTGTACTTTAATATTTAAAAGTGAAAATTAACTTACTCACGTTAAGATTGCACAGTGTTGGATATCTCTTCAATCCACAAGGTCTTTATAATTCCCATGCACATTGCTACACATGAGAAGTTATCCTGATGTCTTGACAAATAAAAATAAAAGAGGGAAGTCTTTCCCGTTGTCTCGAGGAAGCCGGTTGAAAACATCAGTTAAAAGACACAATATGTGATAGAATGTGATGGCCTTTATCACAACTGTCTTTACGAGTGGATATGGGCGGTGAAAAAAGAGCAAATCTGTACGGGACACACAGGTGGCCACAGGAAATTTTAAGGTCAAAGACATCTCGGTGAGTCCTCAAGGCGAAAGTGTTCATGCATTTTTTTTTTCCTACAGGCATGCTGCAGGTGACAGGTTGTAAGGGAGAAGTAGGTGAGGCGCAGGCATGACGTATGACTATTTCATTTTTTTCAACCTCTCTGAACTCTGTGCACTGTGCAGAAAGCCAGTTAGTGCTGTTCAAATGAAAGATGCGTGCTCCTTGGATGGTCCTTGAACACAGCCTGAGTGTTATAAGTGAGGAAATTAGAGTATGTATCACCTACACATCCCGTGTGAAAAGCATTTTTATATGGTCAGTAAGGAGCCGATACACGCACTTTACTAATGGCTCAAGTACGACGTAGGGACACAATATGACATTAGCCGTAAGTCAAGTGTGCACGCCTTACATTTTCCTTGCAAATATGTCATGATACATTTACCACAAACAATCATACGTTTCAATGGGGAGCTGTTGACTTTGACTGCAGAAATTGTTGGATGGTGGAAGTAATGCTTCAAGTATCTCAATCCTGATGACACACCTTCTTTTACAAAAGCAGAGGCTGAGGACTTTGGGGTGGGGTTGTCCATCACCCAGACTGAAGTCACTAAGGTAGTTCATGAGCTCCTTGGTGCCAACGCACTGGGTGTGAATGAAGTCCGCCCTGAGTAACTCAAGTCTCTGGATGCTGTGAGAGTGTCTTGGCTGACATGTCTCTGCAGCATTGCGTGGCAATCAGGAACCGTACCAATGCACTGTTGGACAGGGGTGGTGGTTCCCCTTTTCACGAAGGGGACCGGAGGGTGTATTTAAACTACCGGGGAATCAAACTTCTCAGCCGTCTGATAGTGCTTTGGGAGTGTGGAATCTGGGGAGCCTTATCCAGGCCTATGCAGTCTCTGCATGACCAAAGCCAGGGTTTGGTTTGCATAGCTGGCAATAAATCAAACTTGTATAAATTAGGAAGCTAGGTAGCACCAAAACAAGTTGGTTGACTTGTCTTTTTTAGGTCCATGTGTATGTGCGTGTGTGTTTCTGTTTGTATCTGTGTGTGTGTGGGAAACGGTAAGAGTCGTATACTTAAAGAGCAGTTCACACACTGTGTGAATGTGTGTACATGTGTGTGTGTGTGTGTGTGCGGCGGGTGTTCCTGTGGATGGGTGTGCCAGTGTGTGTGTGTAAGAGTGTGTGTAACATGAAGTAAAAATGTATGAAGCAGCAGAAAAGAAGGGAGAGCAGTTAACTGCAATGTATCAGCATTTAGGTACAATGATCATTCCCACCAGCCACTGTTGTCGCCAGTGACATGTTTGTGAGTTCCATGATCACATTAAACAAAGATGAGTAATTGCAAATGCAAATATTTATACTAGACACATTAAACATGACGTGTACCTATCTTAATGTTAACATGCTTTTCGAACTTTTTCTTTCAGACCTTTCTCACTATCATCTTCTTTTGGCGCAAACAGGAGGTGAGCAGCTCTGGTCATGTGACATTTTACAGTACACATGTGATACTGCATATATTTTATTGAGACCCTTTATTATTTAAATATAGGCTGACAATGCATAGATGGATCTTTCAGTAAGATTTTTAAAGCCTTTAAAATGAAACATTTTTTAAGGACACGTCTGCGACCTGTGGGAATAAATGGGTTAAAACCACATTTGTAAAAAGAAAATAAATCTATTTGCCCAGATCCAAAATTCTATATATTCCATCTCATGTAAAAATTCAAAGAAGTAGAGACCAATTATAATATGTTGAGGACAATAAAAAGACAGTTTGTAGAGGGGAAAACTCTGAAATGAAGCTGTCTCAAGCTGGCCTTTCTAACTATGCATGCTGCTGGTCAACAAGTGTGGTGTGTAGTGGTCAGCAGATACAAATAAAAAGCCAATTACTGCCGAGACAATTGGAGACAAACATATTAGCAATCCCAGTAGAACACATTGACTAGAAATATTATTTTGATCAGTAGAAACCGGCAAATTTAACTAGTCCTTTTGACTAGTCCTACTACCTTAATTCTTATTCGAGACAACATCTGAAGGTCCAAACACGTCAGTTCTACAGCCTGGAGTCAGGAAGAGCCACTCCATTCACATGGTTCTTAAACTGCATCTGTGACACAAGAATCCCCAAGGCGTGCTTTCTACAGATGCTGCTGCCAGACTAGCTCTCCCATCTACAGGCCCTGTTTGGAAGCGGGAGATATGCAAAGAAAAAAAGAATGGCCTTTTTTATTTTCTTGACAGCTCATTATCACAGAAACAACCCAGGGTTGGCATCACTGGCCAGCCTCCCTCACTGGAATGCATAGACAATAAAAAAAGAAGTATTAAGGGGGAAATGTGTGTCTGATATTACTGGACCTTTAATTAAAATATGCTGAGCATAGTGGTCTGCAGTGTTTTTGGCTCTATCAGCATCTACCACTGAGGTATTATCACTGAAGTGTAGTAAAGGTCAAAACCAGGTGTCAGTGGGAGTATCACAACCCAGACAAATGTGAATATTTGACAGGAGCACCATCATTTCCTCTAAAGAGAATTTGGCATGCTCATCATTTTGTTCGGTGTGGAATTAATGTAACAGGACAAAAAGGAATAAAACAGACACAGGCAAGTCTTAACCAAATTTATTTCACTGCATGTTGGAGCTTTTCCACATTTGAAAAAAAAATGGTTTGACCTTGACTGAATCTGAGCAAAACAGTGAAAAACAGTTTTAATTACCCATGTTCAAGTCAAAAACCTGCAGTATAATAACCGTCAGCAAAAACAACTTTAATCCTCTCTGTTTGTGGTAAACTGCCAAGAACTGCTTTCGCATGGAATGGGGTCAGATTCTAAAAAAAATTAGGTCATGAAATGTGCTTAAAAATGTCCATTGGCTGTCACAAAACATTATTTTCAAGAGAAAGCAAGGGGCAAGGTAAAAGGCTACCAGGAAAGTGCAGTTTCTGTTTGGACTAGTGGATTGTTGTTTCAAACTGATTCTTTTTGAAGTGAATATTGTTATAAACTCAGAGTAGCCTCTGTGTTTTGTGATGTTTAAACGGTTGTGAAGTGCTTTTCACTACTTTGCACTTAGTATTGTTTTTTCTTTGTGCAATTGAGTCATGCATCAGCTGAACTTATTTCAAATATGTAAATCTGGATGACGGGTTCAAAAACATCTACATACATACACTGCTAGTTATGAATTATTGCAACCTTTTTTGAGCTAAATATTTGGCTATAATTGCACATTTTTATGGAAAATGTGACCTAAAAGTCCATTTCTAGGTAATTTCCGTGTGTTTAAGCAAAATTTTACAACAGATGTGCCGTACTTGTGGAGTTTATTTTCATTATTTTTTAGAAGATTTGGGTATAAGTCAACTAAATAGAAATTCTTGGGTAGCTCATCTAACGTTTAAGATTAAATTAATTTGATTTCCAAAAAATGTGTGCAAAATGAATTATGATTTATAAATTGTAATTTGTTTAAAAAACATTAACAATGTCATATTAACATTTTAAACAGACTGTGAAATCAGAGAAAACACACAGTTTTTTTCCGCACTAATGGGTAATAAGGCGCAACGTCAGTGAATGGTCTACTGTCAAACTTCAACGTCATATATAAAGCGCACTAAACCATAAGGTGCATTAGACAAGAAAAACAAAAGGATCACAGATAAGTCTATCAGTCAGATTTTCTCAACTGCATTCACATTAACTCTAGAATTTGTTTCTAACACGCTGCGTGTCAGCCACGTTAGAAGCGTTTGCTGCGTTAGCATACTCAATACCAGTAACTCCTCACCTTGTTTGCAACTCGTAAAAAACAGACTGATATCATTCATTCATTCATTCATTTTCCAATCCGCTTTATCTCTTTCGGGGTCACGGGGTTGCCGGAGCCTAACCCAGCTACTCATGGGCGAAGGCAGGGGACACCCCTGGACTGGTCGTCAGTCTGTCGCAGGGGCCCAGACTGATATCATTGAAACAAATGTTACTGTAACCACACTAGCTCCCAACCTTGTTAAAACAAAACAGTCTGACACAGCTACAAGTTAGCCAGGTTAGCGTATTCTCAGTAATGTTTGGAAGTTGTACAAAAACACAGCCTGACATTTTGACAGAGTACCATGGACAGCTGTGCAGGAATTACAACCAGAATTAAACCATATATAAGGCATTGTCGAATTATAACGCACACTGTCTTTTTTAGAAAAATTAAAAAGATTTTAAGTGCGCCTTATTGTGTGGTGTAAATTGCATGTTAATATTGGCTAAAGTAAAAAAAGAAGAGAGAATCTTTTGGTAAGACTTGGTAAGTCAGTCTGATTTTTACAAGTTGTTTTGGTAAAATATTAGAATAAACTTGGAATAAAAATCTGTAAACCAAAAAAAAAAAAAAAAAAAAAACAGCATCATTTTCTGGACTTTAGACTAACTAAGGGTGACTACACTGCCCAGTCTCTGGTCAGTGCGACTTATAAACTTACCTTGGCTGCTTCTTATCAATGTAGCTGTTTTTTTAGACTCCATTTCTCCTGTTTCGCTGTAAGTCAGTCTGAGTGCTTTTTTTGTAACTCTGTCTGATCCCACTGCTGCTCAGTGCAGGCCGAGTGGACACACAAATGTCCCCTCTGAATATCATGTATCTGACCAACCCGTTGCGGTTAAAAAAAAAAAAAACATGAGCCACCTCTGATCTTTCACTTCAAAGAGATGACTCTAAGAGCCATTTCGTTTGTGACCATCCCATCACTACTCTAACCTCACCACTCACAAATGGCCTCAATTCAATTTTTATCCTTTGTGATAAATCAAGCTGGCAGCAAGGTTGGTTGTGCTAGTCTTGTAAGTGCTGTAGCTGTGCTTAGACAGTGTACTTACCCACCTTCATCACCCTCAGCACGGATTGTAAAAAGCATAAAGCAAGTCAAAAAGCCAAAATATTCAGAAAAAAACTAATTTTTTTTAGGACATTTTAAAAGCATGACAGTCATCTTTAAAAATATACTTTTACCATGCAGCTGTGAACAGTACCCGGACAGTCATGCTGTAGACCATATCAACATGAGGTCCAATGATTAAAATCCACACTAAAAAATCTGCAAGAGATGAACATAACGTTTAATGGGTTAGGCTTCAGATGCACAGGCCATAGATTTACAACATGCAAACATAAAATAAGAGAAGGTGTTTGTTGTCATTACAACATTTTACATGTTCAGTGATTTTTTTAATTGCCAATCCATCAGTAAGGTCTTTCAATTTAAAACTGATAAATCTAAGCACAAAAAAAACCACTAACGCTTACATTGATGACCTCAACTGTCAAATTGTTAACCTTTTCAATACATTCTAGAGTTACAGTGGTGTGACTGTAGCACAAAACGTAGTTCAAGCATGTATGTCCAGCAGGTCAGACTATTCTAAAGGGTCTGTTCGCTGTACTCAGTAAACTTTCTGTAAAGTAGCTGCATTACATCCTGAATGCTGCTCCACAGGTCTTGACTGAAACCAGGAAATACAATCGCATTAGTCCTGTCCTCAGATATTGGCCATGGCTTTCCTTCACTTAGGAAAATATTCTTCACAACAGCTCTGCTTGTGTGCATGTTTCACCGTGGCATGGCATCAAAGTACATCTTTAAAACTCTAGTTCCAAAAGAACCAACTTCATCTTTAAGAAGCTCATGGGCACGCTTTCCAGGAGGTGCCAGGAGTCAGGACTAAACACGAAGAAATAGAATTGCAACACTAAGATTTTTCTCCATTGGGCTTGTGTCAAAGAGATTTTAACCTTTTAATACCGGAGAGGTTGCCAGCGACACCGAAAAGACACACGCTCTTTGACACAATGTTGTGAGATCAACGTGAATCAGCTGATTCTGACGTGAAATTTAGTGACTTTTCATGTTGACTTTGCATTAATATGCAACTCTTTATATTAGTAATGTGCTGTATGTCAGTGCCAAGCCGATTTACATTGTTTAGTTGAGCAATTCACTGATGTACAGTTTTCTATGTCAATGCAAGGCTGCTTTTCTCTGCTGAACCTTTTTTAATTGCAGTTTCATTAACAGTTGAAAAGTTATGATAGACGAAAGAATGTAAACACTGAAGCTAAAATTCTGGTGTTAAAGGGTTAATTTAAATTTAGGATTTCACTAATTAAGTATAGATTTAATGGTTTGTCTTCCTTTTTTTTAAGTTTTTTTAAAGCACCTTGAATTACTTTGTGTAGGAGTTTTTGGAAAAAAAGACCTGCCTTGACATGTTGTTGTGGATGTGTTATCTGGCAGCTCCTGCTATTGGACAGTAGTTTATTTATTTATATAATATATTTTATTTACTATGCCTTAAGGTACTATGTGAACAGATGCTGTCTTTTCCCTTTTGGGGCTTCCAGCAACCCAGTCCCCTCATCCAGTCTTAAATATAGAAAATCATAATAAAACAGTAAAGGGTTTCACCAGTGCACAGAAGAAAGCAAAGGTTGCGTGTTAATCAGAAAGGGGATGTAATAATAAGCAGCAAAAATCTGATAACGATCAGATATAGAAGAAGAGCTGAAACAGAACATGAACAGAAAGGTAGAGAAAAAGTCGTAAGACACAAATATAATTTTAATTAAAAAAAGGAAACTCTACAATTCTTATATAGGTTGGAAATTATGATCTAACAGTTAAACTATGTTGTAACTTCTAAATGTGGACTTTTCTGTAAATATTTCCCATCTGGAATAAGTGTTGTTTTTTTTCAGTTTTAGTAAAAGATATGTAATTGATTCTTTGACAATTTGATTACATATTGTTGTTTCTTTTGTGTCATTACTTTTAGTTTGGCATACTCTAACATATGTGATTCTTTCTTTTTTAAATTTTAAATCTGAGGCAGCCATTAGCAACTGGACCATTTTCAAGTGGACCTGGTGGCAGACACGATAGCGGCTGAAAATCATTAGCCAGAAATGGAAATTGTCAAATTCCAGACCAGTGTTTATGTTTGACCGCAGTTAACTTCAACCCTTTACTACGCCATCAAAATGAATCAGCGCCTTCTGTCATGGAGAAAAGCGCCATCGTGCCGCTTTATAACACCTTTATAATAGTAAAAAAATAATTCACTGCTAGGGTCCTATATATTATCTATGTTATGTTATATTAGTCTTTTCCGATCAAAAACAAGAGTATTTTTTGACCGAAATATGCGGCACTCAAGGAGGGGCGGGGGGTGTTCTGGTTCTTGACTACCGTCTGGCTAATGATTTTTACTCGCCATCTTGTCAGCCTCCAGGTCCCCCTCACTATTTGTGATACCCAAGGTAAGTCCTGTTTATACTGTATATATTTTAGTGTTTCTGCCCACAGCGGGAGTGCATTGTGAGAGTTTGGTTCTGTTGTTGTTGAACCATGAGTGAGTTGGTCATTTCCATTCAAGACCTTTGCAATGTTCAATCTTTGTGTGCCCTGTTGCATGTTAAACTGGCCTATTAAATGGTTATACTGAGGACATTGGACTTTGTCATTTATTGTGCCTCCTGAAATTCCAGCTATCCGTGGTCCTGTGATGAATGAGACATGAGTCGGTTCATTTTCTACCAGATAGAAAAGTTTAGTTGGTAGATGCTAGCGCCTCGCTAGTCAGCTTAATTGAGCTCTGCTCCATCTAGACCCATGCGATGTGACGGCCGCTTCAATATTTTTTAACTTTAGTCATTCTTTTGTTATTATTATTTTTATTTTCTGGCAAAAAAAAGTTTATACATGGAGGTATATCTAACTTGGCTTTTTTAATTTTCAACTTTTTAAAATAAAGTTTTCATCATTTAAAGCCACCTTTTAAGGATATCACATGTCATTTCTAGCTGATATGTGTGTTAGAGCTAGCATTGTCCTTAAAAACTCCACATTTCACAGTCATATACATATTTTTTTAAATAATTACCAGACAATATGGATTTTTCTGTAATTTTGAAATATTTAGCTCCTTATTCTGTTTGGTAATGATGTTTTAAAATGTTTCATACCATTTCTTTCAAATATTATTCAAGAAACAATTAAGATTTTTCATAGTATTAATTAGTCAGGAAGTAGTCATAATTTCTTAATGTTTACCCACCTTTTACATGTGGTATGTACTATAGTACACTTTTTAATTCATCATGTATTTACTGTGTAGTTACTCAGAAAATAGGAGAATGTAAACAAAAGGGTTACAAATGATGCTTGAGTTCAGTTTTACCAAGGAATTTTTGACAATTGAGGCAAAGATCTGGTCGGATATAAATAAAAATGTTAATATTACATTATGTTAATGTTCCCATTTTAATGTGACATTTGCTGCTAAGTGTGGTGCACTCCCGTTCCAGCATTTTAGACAAACAGTTCATCCAGAACTAATATTTATTAGACTTTGACCCTGATGGCTCACTGTCATGTGTTTGGCCTCAAAAAGCAAATATTTTTTCACACGAACAAAGAGAGATAAAGGAGTTTGCCAAACTCTTTTTTTTTTTTTTTTAAGAGCATCTTCAATCTTAAGTTTCATGTTTCACACTATTCACTTAGCTGCTTTCTCTAATTATGTTCCACTTTTGTAAATAATTTACACGGTGAATAATCCTGTTAACACAAACAGATCTCAAGTTAAGTGGTATTTGGTGAGGTTTTTCAAATATTCAGTACTGAACACCATTTTAACTTGCTAAAAATGTATATCTGATGACTTATGCATATTTGAATTGACATTTCTGAAACATATTTAGTAGCAAACATTGGAAGGCTCTCTTGTCAGTGGACTCAGGATCTTGAGTTTACATTTAGAATTCAAAGAAGTGTCCCATCTCCTCCTTGTGGAAGTAGGTCAGTCTTTTAAGATCAAGTTGGAGATTTTCTTCATAGCTTACAGCAAGGAAACATGGGACTTCTTCTATTCCATTTTGTATGACCCTCTAGGGGAATCTCAAATTAACCAGAGCCAGCATCTTCCAGTTTGATGTCATTAGAAAACCTGTTTACATACAATGGCAACTCTTTACTTTGAAGCAGCAGTGGGAGAATCTGTTACGGCAGTGAGTATGTCAATCAAAGCAGCTTTCAGTTACACAAAGTTTCACTTTGATGCTATGTAGAATACAGGCACAGCCCAGTTTGACACATCTCTTTATTAAAAAAAAAAAAAAAAAAAAAAACAACTTCGAGGCCACTTTGACAGGAACCTGCAAAACAGTTGATGTCAATTATGGATGTATATATTCTAAGTGATTATGACAGTAAGAGTGTGTTTCCTGATACTGGGAGATTGTGGGGTTGAACAAGTGCCCCTGTGGCTGTTCTACTGAGAGATGGGTTAAGCAAAAAACACGTCACACCCAAGTGTATGACAGTTAATGGGCTCTTGGAAAGGATCTTGACTCCTTAATACTGCTCAAATAAAGAATGATAGATGGAAATATGCCAGATGAAAGCAAAAATTCTAATATGCAATTGTAGTTTCTCAGCAGGACAACAGGACAATGTTCCATTTTTTTTTTTTAAACGTTCCATTTTTCATGCACCCACAACACAAGACTGAATATTGCTAAAAGGTTAAGATGGTGGCAAAATCAAAATCATTTGACTCTCAGCCTGCATGAGGTGAATTGGAAATTCATATATATATATATATATATATATATATATATATATATATATATATATATATTAGATATGAAACAAAACTGTACAAATCAAGAATAAATAATATGTGGAAAACAAATGTTCTAAAGGGACAGATTTGCCTACAAAGACATTGCAGTTTTGCTTAAAATGAGTTCTAAAGTCATGTAGTTTGCTTCAGCACATGCCACATCAGCTTTGATCATCTGGTGCATTGGGTTTCTTTCTTGTACGCACAAGAAATCAATGCTATTTTATTTTGTACTTCTATGTCCCTGTGGGGCTCCATTGTTCTTAAAAGTCACAGGCCATGATTTAAAATTCACTCCTTACGGAATTACGTCATGGAATCACGTGTTTTTAGTTGATGCCCACACACTTCAGTTCAAACTCAAAAAAATGTGAAAGTCTTTGAAATAACTTTATTATAAGATGAGTTCCATGATAGCTCAGCCATGTGGTGTTGCTTCTTCTTTTCTGTGTCGCTGGCTTAAGATCTGAAAGTTCTGCTTGTTAATGGCACATTACTCTAATTCACTTGAATACATGTAGTTCATTTGGCTCAACCACGAACCTACTGCATAACTCCAACCACCCATGGTGCAAGTTTTTACACTGTGGGTGGTTGGTTTTCCAGGTCACCTATGTGACGTGATTTTGAGCAGGCCTCCAGGACTACTAATTTCAATTACATTCTACCAACACTATAACCAGCAACTTGACCGCAGGAACAGGTTACTTTATTTTTGTAATTATTTGTTGAACTTTGATGTTTTAAATCTCTCTTAAATGACCATCCAGATCAAAATTAGCAACGGCAAAGAAAATGTTGATTGTAGGTGAAAAAAGTTGTAGTATTTTTTTAAAACGATATGGTTAGATTAAATCATCTATTTTTTTTATTTTTTTATTGTGTTAATCGACTACTTGCTGTATTGAAAGATTGCAAAATTTGATTATATTTACTTCTTTATAAAACAGTTACACCATGATAAAATGTGTGGATCAAAATTGAAACAATGGGTAACTAAGGTGTTTTTTTTCTTAAACACTCATATCAATATTTTTGCATCTTAAAATACCATTTTTGTGAGAAAAACGTGACAAAACACCCAAAAGATCATCATTGATATCATTTATATCTCATAAAAATATATAGCAAAACTTTTTTGTGGACTTCTTAAAATGGCTTAAAAAAGCATTTTAATCTCAACAATTTTTATGTAACTTTTTTTCTGTAGCGGGCTTTACAGGGTTAAAGCTTAATTGAAATAGAAACGATATGTAATTAAAAGGAAACTATTTTAGTTGGTGGCTTTTTAATACCACTTGCAACAAATCAATGATCTTTTAATATTGGATTTAATGTCTATATTCACCTAAAATGCACCATAGCATTACTATTTGTGCCAATTTGACCTTTTTTAATGCTTTTAACATTTTAACATAGTCTATTAAGTCTAAGGATAAAAAAATACAATCAAAAAATGTATCACTAAGAAAGTGATGAAACTTCTCTAAACTTTCTGGTTCTGTTGAAATGCCCTGTCTCAGCAGACAATAGCTTGACTTGTTACCAGCGTGGTGACTTTTTTCTTTAAACTTTTTTAATATCAGTTTTGAGGCAGTCTACCTATCACTGGCGTTGACTTTTGTTTCAGTAAACCATTGGAGACTGAGAAACAATCAATGCTTTCTAATTTATAATATGAAATTGCTGTTGCAATAAATTGTTTTTCTTACTTATTCTTCCCATAATTTTTAACAAAATGATTATTTTAATAACTTCAAAAGTGTTACGCTTGGTCATCAGTTAGGTAAAAAATTGGGTTTTTGTAAACTTTAGATTTGATAGACATCACTAGGGAATGTTCATAATGTAATAAAATATGTAGAAAACAGAATAAAATAAATCAAATAGAGTTTTAAGCAAAAAATTCCTCATACACACAAAATATCTGGCTGAACTAGAAGGTTTTGCAGATGTTGTATGGTAAAAGTGTTACATACAATGAAACAAATACGCTATCATTTTGCCACCCCCCGTACAACTTAAACTTCTGTTCTAATTTTATTTTTTTTCCCGCCTAAGTGCGTTGTGTTTGCTGTCATGTCAGTTAGTGACATTACCTGTTCTGCTCTTACCAGCCGTACCTGCATAATTTCATCAGATGCAAGAACTGTGAGTATTAAATTATGCTTGAGGAATACAGCTTGTGACTGGGAAAACTCTGACTCAATTAGGAACTTAAATACAGTTGTTTTGACACCAGTACTTGAGAATTATTTAGACATGGAAACGGCTCAGACAAAATAGAAATATCTCTTATCTCCCACATCAGCTTGAACAGTAATTTCAAGAAAGAGTCTTCTTCACTTTGTCTTGAATGTGCTTGGGTCTGTGTCTGCTTATGCTTTTTGCTCATAAACAGGAGAAAAGCAAATCAGATTTTTATGGCAGCATTATCAAAATTACATTTTGGTGTTATAAACACAAATCCCATTTAATGAACATCCATTTATTTCTTTGCTTCTTGGCAATTAATGTTTAACCAATTTATGGAGTCTCATTCTTTTATACAAACTAAATAGATCAATAGAGGGTCTATTTAAAAACATATTTTAAAATCATCCAAGGCTAAGAAAGCTTTAGGGATTTTCTCTAGGTCTGTTTCTTCCCTAGACCTATTGTGCTTTCTCTAAACTCTGGCAAATGGTGAGCCCACACAATGTATCCACTGCCCTGTGGCAGTGTTTGGAAAAACTGAGATTAAAGGATCCTCCAGATATGTGAACCAATCACACAAAACAAGTTAACCAAGGGCACTCCCAGCCTGCCAGGAATGATAAAATCCAGTTGTACATTACTTTATTTCAAGTCATACACAAACACTTTGAAAACTCTGACTGTTTGGGAACATTGGAAGTGGCATATAGTTAAAATCGGATGAGTAAAGCCTTAGTCACGTACAGGTACTGCGTGTTTTTGGGTTGTTCAGACCCATGAAGGGTCTTAGACAGGGTCAGCCACATCTTAAGCGGAATGCAGGATTGCTATGTAGTGCTCTCAAGGCTGGTGCGGTCACCTCCGTGGGCGTCATGAAAGTATAACATACAATTGTCATGCATGTGGTTAGTGTGTTGTAAAACATTCGTAAGGCCAATGTAAGTCGCACGCACTTATGAGGGACAGGAGACGCTGTTGAACTGTGCTCTTACGCCACACTCTAATCATAAGTGAGGTGTGAGCACTGGCTTCTTACTGGCTATGTGCAAATGCTGCATGCACCCTTACTTACCCTTATGTACTGTTAAAGTTTCTGCTACGACCTGTCGCTCATTAACATTTTCACTCTAGAACCTCCCCCAGCGGTCTACAATCTTAATATTTCATGCAGACCACCTGTGTACAGGTTTGCATATTTTTCACCTGAACACAGCCCGTATCCACCTGTCGGGGCAGTTAGGACTAAGGCACAACTTAGAAGTCTAAACAAGATACTAAGTATCCCCACTGCCTTTTTCTGAAGAATACAAAATCTATGAATATGAACTGCAGTTGTCATAGTATAGCTAAAAGTTTCATGACTATGTAAGACAAAGAGGAAGACATAAGAAGTTTGTGAAGCGGTGAATTAATGATAGAGGCTGGTGAATGGCAATTGTTTAAATTAAGACCAAGATTATTGTCACTACAGACTTTGGCCAAAGCTCAGTCCATTTGAAAAAATATATGTATTTTCAGCAGCATACCCGGTTTCAAAGGCACCCCTTGTCCAATCAAACCAAGTGGTATCCATTGCCGGTATGGATCTAAAAGCAACAAAAGCTGTCCCTGGTGGTTTCAGGTAAGCAGCACTTGTCTGAACTTTGCTTTCCACTGTCATGAGAATGATGCTGTAGACTACACTCTCTTTTTTGCTAGAAACTTGTCTAATTAAATCTGAGGAACTGCAGAATTCGGTTAAGATTTGACTGAGTGTCCACTGCAAGGGTGTTGATGGTGTTGAGGTGGCATCCACGGAAGGTCGGAGGGGGTGTAGCGAGGGCACAAGTGACACGAACAGATGGAAAGGTTTAGGTTTAGTTGAAGTCTGCCATGGTAGTGTTCACCGGAGTGCTGGGTAAAGAGATCTGGTTGGTGGAACTCAGTAACAACAGCCTCCACTATCCAATCAAACAATGTCCAAAAAGTGTTCAGATCCAATAAACAACATGTGCTTCAGAGACTCACAAGACTTGGTGTTGTTGACTGCATCCTTTATTTGTTTTGTTTGTATAATGTTCCAAAAGGCTCTGATTTGCACGCTCATGTTGTCTTTCAGTTTTACCTTTTGAAGTCATAAGGACCTGTTAATGTCAACTGCATCATCATGCTGGCGGCCAACCCTCCACAGGGGTTACTT
>BSAI01000201.1:8622997-8687611 GCA_036245035.1 Adrianichthys oophorus | reverse complement strand
AGGTCTCAGGGTGCTGGACCCGGAGTGAACCCCTAATGCACTGTGAGAGCTTTCTTTTATTTTTATTTTTTTTTATATTTTCTACCTCATCCCAGGGCTTGGCTATTTTATCAGTGGGTATCTGATAACTTGCAAGGCATGTGTTGATAGCCCAGGCATTACTCATTCCATCCAGTTTGTTTTTCATAATCTGAGCTACTCTTTGTAGATGCTTTGTTGTGTCTAAGTACTCTCCAGCATGGTTTCGGCTTGCCTGTTGTTAAAGGAACCCAGTGGCATTTGGAACAGCCAGTACTGTTGCTATGTCTCATGCCACTAGTTTCCTGCTTCTGCTGTGATTTTTCCTTCCATATAGACACTCTGGACATTACTTTTATCTTCAGGAACATATTTGTTTGCATGTGAGTGTGGAAATATTATCTAGCTTGCAATTGTTTGCATTGGAAATAATATATTTTTCCTTGTTATATATTTTACAGTTACTAAACATATTCAGTAAATTACGATCAGCAAAGAACAATTAAACTGTGAGGAGAGTAAAGCAATTAAGCTGGAAAAAAATAAAAAATAAAATGGGCCACTGCAAATTAGGTTGTAAGGATAGCAGGAACATGCAATTAAACTGTAATATAACTTGAGTGCAACAGTCTGTTGTACAGGTGGGTGATTTCCTTTAGCAGATAGAAATAATGAACCCAATCTGCTTATAGTGAGGCCCTGTGGAAAGAAGCTCCCTGGTGTCTAGCAGCACATAGTTGTCACACCTAACACAGGAGAGGAAATGGAAGAGGATAAGTTCACCATTTAACAATGAAGGTCTCGGCTTGTTAGGTATATTATCCAAATACCAACAAATATTGCCAACTTGAAATCTATGGTTTTATGGTACAAGCTTGTTCAAGTTCAAGCTAGGTCAAGGGTATCCACAGTCAAAAAAGATTTATACATATATATATATAAATCTATATATATCTATATATAGATATATATATTTATATTTGAAATTAGACCTAATTTCTCCCTGCTTGACAATCAGGAGTTGAGTTGGGGGGCTTAAACCACCAAAGTGTGGCTCCAAAATCTGCAGCTCGTCTCCCAAAGTGTTGGGTCAAATGAGGAGAAAACATTTCGTACACCCAGGCGTGAGACAACTAATGAGACTTTAACTCTAACACATTTGCGAGCTAGAGAATGCTGTTAATTTGACTTTACCCTTTCAGATAGATGGTGAATAGCACAGGGCTTAGGAAAGTACTGTGGATCACAGGAGATGTCCTCAGTCTTTTGTTGGCTTACAAAAAGAATCTGGAAATCCTGCCTTTTACCTTTTGGTATAAAAATGAAGACACATTAGTGAAGTATTGCACTTCTTGGATCCTTTATAATTAGCACTTGTTAGTTTTGCTCTTCCCTCTCTGGAAGGAAGAGGTGCTCAAGACTTTATGACAGCAAATATAATGAACAAGCTAACATATACAAGTTTTTCTAAATGCATTTCTTGTTGAGAACATGTTTACGTGTTTAATAAAAAATAAATACAATCTGGTAAAATCTACTTTAAATAAAGCAGATATCACTCTGTTACCCTGTGACTGTCATTGACTAAAGCCAACCATATTCACCTACAAGCTGATGTAGAGGAACGCAATCCCATGAATGGTCTTCAAAAGTTGGGTATTGGAATTCCAAAAAAGTCACAGATGTAGGTGAAAAATGTACGTTTTTCTTAAAGAAAAAGGAGAAAAAAGCAGATAGTTTCATTTGTGTTAAATGATATTCTCATAACGAACTTCTTACTGTAGTTCTCAACTGAACAACAGCCCAAATCCAGGTAAGGTTCACATGAGTTTGGCCATAAAACAAAGAAACATCCACACAATTTTCTGCTTAAAAAGAACTTAAAAAAAAAGTTGAATGCTGCTTTCATAAAAGGTTTAGACAAAAATGTTTGGGGGGGTTGGGGATGAAATGATTATTCATGCTACGTTCACACTGGGGATGCGTCACATGCTATAGAATGCCCTGTTATTATGTTATTCTACTACTAGCCAATATACAGTTGGAAGAGATTTTGTGCGAAACATCAAAGTGGGGCAAATCTTGTGAAATTTTGCTTCAGGCTTTTTTTTTGTTTCCACAGCTCAATTCCTACATATGAAGGACTTGGTGTCACATAATTCCATTCAGGCACAAACTGCAATTAATCATTTCTCTTCCATGATTAATTTTCAAATGGTTGGCTCTCCTGTGAGTTAAAAAGGACGAAACCCATACGTCACTATGAAATTGGTCAAAGTTAATCTGGTTTAACTTTCAATGCATGTTCTATTATTGCACGTTCTGTGCATGCTATTCTTAAGCCTTTCAAAGTGAACTAAATACATAGACAGTATTCTATTACCTTTGGCACACTAAAGAACGATTTTTTTTAAATGACATTCAAGTTATTTTTGCGAGCTCCTTTTCCTCGCCAGAAAAAAGACGTCTCGATCTCTGATGTACTGCCTTTTGTTCTTTGTGGGTGTCATCTCATGACGTCAACCGAGACCTGGCCTTGGCAGCCTGTTTGCCTTTTCCCCACAAACCCAAACAACATCCGAACTTGTGTAAAGATGGACGTGTCTATGGTGCATTTAAAATGAAAAAATGTTGCCAATCAAAGCTAGCCTGGGGGGGGCGATGCTAGCAGAGCATACACTCAGTGCTCAATGCAAAGACTTTTAAAGGAATGCTCAGAGATATGTGAATGGATCAAAATACAACTTTGGAGGTGTTTTTCTTGAGGAATTAACACAATACATTTAAAAGCTCAGAAAAGTTTTGCATCATATAGGCCCTTTAAAAACGTGCGTAGCTACGCGTGAAAAGTAGAATTTTGAATGCATTTTGACACTGAAAGTGGTTGCTTGAACGTGCCTTGCAGAGGGCGGTGTGAACGTCACATTATAGTTACTCTCCCTGGTAATTAGATACTTTTATTAGATACTTTTATGCTACAGTCACGTCAATTTTTTTTTTTTTTAATATTAATAAATCCAGTTTTTCTCTTTGATTTTGAATGTGCATTTTTTCCTTTTTTAACATAAATGATAACACTCAAAAGCCATAGGGAAATCACAACACATCCAAAATGATCTAAAAAACGCCTGTGACAGAGACTGATGTCAACATTGATTTTAAAAACATGACATTAAAAAATTTAAAGGCTTTATAGAAAAAACTTGTTTATTAAATTTTGCATTCTTAAAATAAACAAATTACCTTTTTTTTTTTTTTTTGCAAAAGTGTCACAAAATGTCTCTCAAATTATTTTTTTTCCACACTAGTTGTCCCCCACATCACACACACACTTCCCTCATTTTTTTTTTTTTTCTTTTCTTTAAATTGCTCCTGTTGGTGCCTCTAGAAACTAGTTACAGAAGTTTAATTCTCCTACAATATTACAGCAATATATTTTCCCAGGGTGAGAAGCCTAACTTTTACTTGGAGTGTTGTCTGCCTCCACCTTTCCCTTCTCACTGCATGTTTCACACTGATGTTTTCTGCTTTTGTCTTCCCTACCTGTAATGCTGCACAACTCGCAAAACAGTCACACACTCTCCATCACTCGCTAATTATTAACACGTCTTGCTGTCTGTGTGAATTTTAAATGAAATATTGTTTTACCACATTTTGCTGTAACATGAGGATCATCTTCAGCTGCCTCTGTGTAACTATGACTGCCCATCGAAATTACCGCCTCAGCGTGAAAGGAGTTGGAGGAAATTTCTGCAGGCAGCAATAGTCTAATGCAGGTAAATTGGATTTTGAGTTGGATTTGGCACCTTTTACCTCCTGTTTATTTCCTTTCAACCACAGAAGATTTGCTTTTCCCTCCAAAGCATTTTGTCTCAGAGGTGGTTTGACAAGAAGCATGATCACTTAGAAGCACATCCTCATTCCTAACTGCAGCAAACTATATGCTGAGTCCTGAGATATGAGTGGGCTTTTTAAACTAGTTTAAATGGGATACAACAACATCATATTATAATGATGCATTTACTGACCAACTAAATAACAATAACACACAAAAAAATGAAACAACATATTGTATAACTTTGTAAAGGAAATAAGTATTTGATCCCTTGCCGATTTAGGTTTGCCAAATTTAAAATAAATTGACAGACTGTCATCCTAACAGTAGGTAATAGGAAATCACAAAGAAAATCAATACATTGGTCAATTATCTAAATTTATTTGTGTTTCATTCAGAAAAAAAAATAAAATAAAATAACCCCTACTAACTAGAGTTATGGTTCACACACATTTGTTAGACACTGCTAATCAACCAGTAACCTGAACTGAAAAGACCTGTTTGAACTGATCTCCTGTATAAAAGACACCGGTCCACAGAATAAGGCAATCAATCAAACTACAAACTTTCCAACATTGGAAAGACGAAAGAGCTTTTATTGGATTTAAATAAAGATTGTAGACATGGACAGGACCGGAATGGACTACGAAACCAGCTGGGAGTTAAGGTGACTACTGTTGGTGCAATTTGTCCAAAATAATTCAAGTACAACATGACCATCAAGACACCTATAGGTCTGGGCAGGGCTCTAAATTAACTTTTTGAGTTAAACACATAAAATTGTGTTTTGCCCATCGTGTTTGGAGGAAGAAAAATGCTGCAGATGACCTCAAAAACACCATCACCACTGTCAAGCATTGAAGTGGAAACATGTTTTTTTTTTTTTTTTTTTTTTGGGGGGGGTGGGGGGGGGGGGGGTTCTGCATGGGGCACAAGACTATGTCACCATGTTGTTTGAAGAATGGACGGACCTATGGACTGTCAAATCCTGAGTGAGAACCTCCTTCCCTCCACCAGAAGGATGAAAATTGGTGGTGGATGGATCCTCCAACAGCATAATGATCAAAACCTCAAGACAACCAAGGATTGACACAAGAAGAATCATATCAATGGCCATGAAATGGTCCAGCCTGGACCTCAATTCTATTAAAAAATTTTAAAAAAATCTATGGAGAGAGCTAAGACTCAGAGTTGCCAAGCAACAGCCGCCAAATCTGAATGATTTAGAAGTCATTTGCAAAGATATGTACAGAAACCTGATCATCAACAACAGGAAGGTCTGACCCCTGTGCTGTTAATAAGGGTTTTGCCACTAAGTACTACGTCTTTGTGGGAAGAGGGATCAAACAACTATTTCCCTCAATAAAGCGAAAAATTCCTACAAGTGGATTATTTGGTTTTCTTTGTGATTTTTTCTTTTTTTTTTACTGTTCAAATGAACCTACCATTCGGATGACCATTGGGTTCCCTAACAAATCCAGCACCCTGTGACTATAGAAATACCTGGAGAAATATCAGAGAAGAATTGGGGAAGGCTTGGAAAGTGAAGGTGACAGTGGTGCCCATGTTAATTGAAGCAATCTGGGCTGTAACCCCAAACTGGAGGAGTGGCTACAGCAGATCTCTGGAAAGACCTCAGACATCTCAGTTCAGAAAAGCGCAGTGCTAGGAACAGCTAAGATACTGCGGAGTCCTCTGGTAGAGGACTCGAGTTTGGGGTGAGGTACCACCCACGGAAGGTGAGAGGGGCAGTTCTATATATATATATATATAGTGTTAGTTTTAAATCAGCACGTTTCAAGAAGCATACATAATGAGACATTTATCCTCTTAAAACCTGATACTTATTTTTCACAGATGCAAAATGAAAATGGCGCCACAGATGTCTGGTAACACCACTCAGAAGGATTTGGGTTCCAGTTGTAGATGTGTATATTACCATTTTGTACATAAACAAAAAGTCAGGTTGTAGGTTTTTTCTTGACGGAATTATTTTCACTGTGTCCACAACATTGCATATTCCACTAAAGAGCTGTTTTCCCCTCTAAAAGACGCACTTCATCCTGTGTCTAAATTGCCTAATTTGTGGGCTGGGACTTCCTGTCCTCCCTTGCCTACATCACCATGAAACACATTTCCCTAATGCCTGTCAGGAGGGGAGTTCACACCACAAGCAAAAAGTAAGCAGGTGGCTTCCATTTCTCTACTGGAAACCAATCAGGTGGCCATTAAATTCACACTGGGTCTTTCAAGATGCAGTCGTTCGTTTTTAATATGTTTTTTTTTTTTTCTTACTATGTATTTAACTGCAATTCTTGCACTGTATTATGACAGGAATTCTTTACCTCGATTTGAATATTTAAAATGGTTTGCATTTGTTCTGACAATAGTGACTACTTGTCAGGAGTCAGAGCTCTGTCTCCTCCTCTGGTCACCGGTGGAAGCCCTAAACTCAGCAGTATTAAAACTACCAGAAGCCTCAGTGCGCCTTCCCCAGATCCCGCTCACCTGACTCCAATGTGACCGTCACCCACCTGTCTCTTCAGCAGCACACACAGCCTCGCTAAGTGCAAAGTATTGTTTGTGTCACCCTGCCTGCATTACCATGCATTTCAGTCCTGACCCGATCTGTTGTCGAACTCTGCTTGTTTTCTATTTGCCTGCCCTGACCCTGGACTCTGTCTACTTTCATTTCTTCTTGGATTATCCCATACCCATGGCTGACCCCTGGCTGTCTGACCTGAGTTAGCTTTGTGGACTTTTAGCTGTGCTGGATTCCTGTCTGAATAAACATACCTGCTGTAAGTGGAACCAGCTGTCTGCCCGTTTGTGAGACTACTAAACCTTTATTTTGTTATTTATTTCTTTTGCTTTATTAATGCCGCTGCTCATATTCCCAGTTTTTCCACGCTCACTCAAAGTGCCTTGGCTCTGAGAACTAAGCTTGCAGGCCATAAAACAGGCAGTTCACTGATGCAGATCTGGAGCATTACCACACACACACACACACACACACAAATGTTGTTTACAATTTGATCAACACACATTTCTTTGTAATCAAATCAGGTGTCATAGGATTATATTTTTTGCTGTTTTTTTTTTTTTTTTTTTTTTTTTGGGGGGGGGGGGTATTTTATCAGACTCTACTTTGAAAGAAAAAAATCTAAACAAAGAAAACTGATTAAAAATATGAGTGTGGATGTAACCTGATAATTGGGTAAAGCTGATATAAAATGTAAAAAATATATATAAAAATAATCTACAAATGAATGGGTGGATGGAACAGTCTATTGAAAATGCAACCAAGTCATCCGGCAGTACAAACTGAAAGTCAGTGAATTGAATGGGTGTGTATATGTAAATTTGAGGTGTGTGTCAGCTGCAGAGAACTGGGAACATCTGGGGCATGAAGTTAACCATCCTGCAAGCAGAGTGCTCTGCTAATTTTATGCTGAGGCATGCATCATTTGCTCATATTTGTGTAGGTTCACTCATACTTTCACTCGCCTTCATGTATACACGACAGGTCTGACCTTCACCAACACAATTTTAAGATGAATAGAAAACAAAATGTGCCCACGCGTGGGTAAATGTGTGTTTTTAAGGCAGTTCATTTTCTATTTCTTTTAATTTTGTTTTTTTTTTTTCTTTTTTAATTGGGGGTGGGGGGTTACAGATAAAGTTGAAGATATTTCAGAGTTAAATATTTAAATCTGTTTATTTCTTCAATTATATTTTAACGTTGTACTGCATGTTATTTAAATGGGTTAATAACAAGGCATATAAACACTCAAATGTTCGGTCCAGACCATTTGAAAATGTAATAAAGTAAAAAAAAATAAATAAATAAATACAAGGAGGAGCTGGTCATCATGCTGAATTTTAAAAGTTATAAAGAGATGATTCTTTTATTGTATTGCTTTTATAAAGAAATTATTCTTTTATTGTTTTTGTAACAATCAAAATATATTGTTTTTGCTAAAAAAAAAATGCACCTATTTTCCTTTGTTAAAAAATAGTGGGTTTCAGAGATTTATATTTTAAGTATATTTATTAATTATTTGTACCTATATTTATTAATATTCATAAAAAAGATCCCTAAAAAAGTTTTTCTTTTTTTTTACTGAGTATAAATACAGCTAAGTACACGTTGCGATTTCCTTTGCCTCATGTTTCCTGGTCTTAGTAAAGATTAAAAAAAAATCAAATTATAATATTATATTTTTCAAAACCAGCCATAATCCCTACCTATTAAAAAATGGTTTTGCAACAAACTGTTTTCCTTTTTTTCAAGGAGGGAAAATTAAAGTAAGTGATTGAGAACAACCCAGCTGAGTGTCAATAAATCTGAGTAAGTGCAAATTTACTGTGTGCAAGTCACTTAAATGTTTTCCTTTTATGTTATACTCCTAAAGTACCACCCCTGCATGAGTACTGACTGTTGATTAACAAGATTTTCTCTCATTTTTCATTAAACCAACAAATAATTGTTTACAAAACATCAAGATATTTCGGTATTTTATTTAGTTTTAAATTCAGCATGTCATTATTTGTTTATTTGTGTTTTAGCTTTGTACCTGATTAAAGACTTCTTAAATTAATGAAAAACTTCCCTTTTCAGTTATCTTAATGACAAAATGTTTGTTTTTTTATTATTTTCCTTAGCTTTTCTTTTCCTCTGTCCCCACTATACTTACTGTAATTGATTCAGCATTTGTTCACCTTTTTGTGTCTTTTTAAATCATATTCTAGGAATGTAACAATTAATCAAATAATCAATGATTTGATTTCTGTTCCTATGATCCAAGCAGATTGATTTATCTGAGGCAAGTTGATATTAAATCAAATCGAATTGATTTATTCCATTAAAAAATTGAATACAATTTTATTATATATTGAAGAAAATAAATAAAGACTTTTGTGTGTGTCATAATAATTCAGTTTTAACCAGTATGGAAATTTTGTGTTAAAAGTGATAAGCTTGGTAGATATTGAATACTTAAACAAAAGGGTTTTTCATGGTTTAAACTTTGCAGACATTTTTATGATTGTGTGAATGAATGATAGGATAGTTTCTCACAGCATACAAGGTTAGGTTATAGAGGGAGTATGCTGCTTTGAAACAAAATGTGTGCAGGCGGGAGTGAACGGAAAGCGGATAAGGAATCAACGAGGAGCAGAGGCACCTGGGAAAGGGAAAAGGCCGACGGTGGGAAAATACATCTCCAGGGAGAAGATCCAATCTCTTATTTTGATCCAACCTTCTGTTTGCATATTGTGTATAAAACTCTGGGTCAAAGGGAAATAGGATGTCTTCATTCTTCGTGCACAGAGAAGAGCATCCGCTAGATGCTTTCCTAGGGACAGCTGAAGACCCTAAACTCATGTATTAGCTATTTTGGTGTCAGGAATAAATCTTTGGTGGAAAAACCTCAAAATCGTTCCAGACCTCGATTTTTTAACACGCACTTAGGCATAATCGGCGAATTATAGCCTTCAGTTTAAATTAAAACATAAAAATTATATAAATTTGATAAATTTTCCATTATAAAAATGGAATAAATTGATTATATTGATATTGGAAAGTAAAATTTAAATTGAGGCACAGTAGGTTTATTTTACTATAAAGTAAAAACAACCAAGTGCCATCACAGCGGACAACACATGTGGTGGCACCAATAAATGATCAAGCCACTAGTACAGTCCAATACTTTGAATTTTGCAAAGAAATGACCATTTAATGTAGTATAAGTTCTAATAATGTTTTGTTTGTATTATTTTGATGTGGAAAAACAAAATCGGGCTGAACTTTATGAAACTAAAATGTAAATGGTTGTGAATGTGAATGATTTGCCAATATTTATTGTTAATTGACACTAGATTATCTAGAAATACAAGGAATCAGGAAAACTTCAACTGCACTGTTCAGTTCTGAGGTATTTATCTCTAAATCACACTGGCTAAAGTTTTGGCTAAAGATGTCCTGGATCGATTTAAAATAAGTGAATCAGATCATTCACAACAAAACAATATTGACAATGAAACAGAAAATGTAGATGGGGCTTTGTAGAAAAAGTATTTTAAGTGATTATTGTACTGAAGAAGTTGAGAAATTCAGGAAATGCACCTCTTTTCTCATTTTTTCTCTTCTTATTTTAGTTTGTACATTTTTATCCTCCCTTGCAATCTTCCACTTGAATAATCTTCCGTTTTGTTTGTTTTTCAATGACTTTTTCAAATAAAAAAATGCATGTTTCACTTCTACCATTGCATTAGGTTTTATCTTGAACTATCAATCATAGTAGTTTTCAGAAAACTGTATGAATCATTTCTTATTTTTCTTGTCTTGTTGCAAACTCACCAACCTCCAACTTGCACAGAAATATGCCTACTTTACTGTGAAGGAATTGAGTGTCCCTGAACAATGACTCAAACCCACTCTCCATGCCAGTAGGTGGCGGTAACGCACCTAAACGCTGTGTGCCATCTGCCATAAAAAAAATACACACCAAGAACAACAGTGAATCGGATCGAACTGGCTCATTCAGAATGAACCAATATCGACTATGAATCGTATTGCTAACCACAAGTTATGAAATTAATGAAATGAATCAAACCATTAAACTGAATTACTACAATCCTTTTACATCTATCAGTTTTCTAACTGGAAGAGTTGCTTTGCACCACTTTTTGTTTCCTTAGGTAGTTTGATTTATTTGGTCAGTGTAGCACACCGGATGGGTAGCATTACAATCAAGAGTAGATGTTATCACCAAAAGTTATAAAATCTCTGGTGGACAAATTGTTTTTTTGTGAGGAGGTAAGACTTTTTTCATGCATGATAGTGAGCAGGTAAGCAGGACTATCCAATTATATTCTCTTCTTCCTCTATTTTATGCCCAGAGTTAGTCATTTCTAGGAAAGTAGATGTAGGAACATTAACATTTTTTTAAATGCTTTGGTCAGATTCAGATTTTGATGAACTCCAGACAAATAAAAGCAAACCAAATTAAAAAAATGTGTGAAATTGATTAGCTTTCCTTACCCATTTAAACCAAATCTCCAGGAGTATTCTACCTGAAAGCAACCTTAGTCACTCTTTATCTTGTTTTTTTTTTTTTTCTTGCCTTTTGTCTTCAAGGTTTTTTATTAGTATTTTTATATTTCTCTGCTTCACCAGTTCTTTTAGCTTTTGTTTGCTTGGATAAAAGAACCTTTGGTTTATCTTCGTCGTCCTTAAACTCCACGTTTGAATTGTGCAGCACTTGCACTACACTGACAGAGAAGCACTGACAGCTTCAGTAGCTGACAGTAGAGCATGTAGACTACAACTGAATTTAGCAAACTTCAATAAATAAATGAAACGATGCTTTGTTGTTTTCAAGGTAGATTTTTGAAGTTTATGTTGTCTGTGGACTTCAGCTGTTTTTACAGACTTGTTGTATGGGGTTGGGCTTTGATGGTTTTAATGTCTACTGTGTTTAAGCCACTCTTATTTTTTTCTGTTGGAGTTTCTCCACTTTCTAAATGAAAATCTTGCTTTTGGAATATAAGAAAGCGGATTTATTTAGATTAAAATTGTGCTAAATTGCTTTGGGTCACTTGCCAACCGTATTGTTGATAATCAACACCAGCTTGTTGTTCATCTTGACCACTTTTCACTATTTATTTTCTACCCTCCCTGATTTATCTGGGAAAAATGAGCTGAAATAATGCTTCTGATGAACATATTTATGGCTTATGATCCATGTCAACCAAAAACTGGAGTTGGTAAAAGAAAAGGAGTAAGTTCTAGTGACCCGCTGTTTTGTGTTGGGCCCATTTAAGTACTGACCTTTGCCTTATTCTCATTTTGGCCAGAAATTATGTCAATCAAAAACAAGCAAACATGCTGTTGAAACATGTCCAGTACGGCTGTTTTAGAAGCTGGGACTATAACTTTCACTTGTCAGTCAAAAGGCCACACCCCTTTAGCAGAAATTGACTTCCACTGTGACCACTGAAGTTGTACAGCAAGGCTTAAAAGGACCCGGGAGCCAGGGTAGCTTGTTACACAAAAAATTTGTCCCATTTTAAACACATTTGTTTTAGAAACGATGTCTGCATCAATGTTTTAAATCATCAGACAGTGGGTGGCCTTGTTTCTGTAAAACCTTTGTCATTTAAAAAAAAAAAAAAAGAGAAGAATTGCAATCAAACAGAGGTAAAGTCCTTTGATTGAAAAGTGAAAGATTGAAGATTGAAAACTGGATGCCATTTAATATCTGTCATGCTTGTTTGTCGAACCATTTTCCTCAAACAGATCAGATAGGCATGGAGATAATAAAAGTATTGGCACAATGGGTAAAATCACACACCTGTCAGTCCATTTATACAGTCACTGGTTGATCAGCCTACAAGACTCCACCAACCTTGACACTGCAATTTTAGAAAATGTGTACCTGGATGGGCAAAATGTGAGAAAAAGCTACAAGAAAATAACATGCTCTGTTTTGACTTGTGCCTAGCTTCTTCCATACTGGTTTCACCGTCTTCTGGTGAAGCAAAAGTCTCCAAGCAGATCCCCCTGAAGGGATGATCTGGCCTGAGCTCAGAAAATAAGCCACATTTTCATTGTACGGCTTTCCTCTAGGGACTGCACAGTGGTGTAGTTGTTAACTCTCTTGATTCACAACAAGAAGACTCTGGTTCAAATCCCAGCTGGGACCTTTCTGTGTGGCATTTGCTAGTTCTCCCTGTGTGTGGATTCTTCCCACAGTCCAAAATTATACCTCATATGTTAACTGATGACTCTAAATTCTCCTTAGATGTGATTCTGTGGCCCAGATGCAGACTGGCAATCTGTCCAAGGTTGCCCTTCCTTCACCCTACTTAGCTGAAATGGCCTCCTGTGACCCTAAAAAAATAAAGTGGGTTTGGACTTGGATGGAATGGATGGTTTTGCTCGACATGCTGCTAGACGCTGTGACATGACTCGTTTGAGTAAAAAATTTGTTTACCCACAAAGAGGAGCCTGTTGGAGTAAAGCCGCACATGTTTGTTGCATCACATCTCAACAACAGAGAATACAGAAGAAATGGTAGTGCTACTTGGAGTTAGGCTCTACCAAATCACTAACAAATCTTAGTCCCTGATTGGTCAAAATTCAATTGGTTTAAGTTTCACTGCACATTCAATGGCTACGTGATTTGTATGTATAGCACGCAAACTGACGTGAAAACTTGTGTAGCTATGCGTGAACACAAAAATTTTGAACCCAGAAGCCCGAAATGTAAACTTCATTGGAAGCGGTCATTCGAACTGCGTTTTTGAGCTCGGTGTAAACATAGAATTTTGGTTTATTTTAAAGTCATGAATGTTTTTAACACATTACCTTCAGTCGTTCATTTCGCTACAAATTTTGTCTTTGATTCAACAATGATTGGCCAATAAAATAATATATTTTGAGAAATGTTTGCAAAATAAAGCATTTTAACATTTAAATGGAATTTTAAAGCTAACAAAGCTCACTAAATCGTTTGTAAAATCTATATATCAGAAAATAAAAAATTGCCTGTCTGTTCATGTATCCAGTTCCCAACACTGGCAAAAAAAAAAAAAAAAAAAGAAAGAAATGTGCAGCACACAGACAGGAAGTCAATCTCCATTTTTGCTTTATATTTTCAAAAGAAGAAGGTTCCCACAGGTCTCCACACTCGGATCTGCTCACCTGAAACTTGGTTCGTCTTCAGTCACTTCTTGAAATAACTTGGGCTGATTGTAGCCATTAAAAGTGTTCTATTGTTTTGGAGCAAAGAAAGAAGTCTTTTTCTGTAGTATTAAGAAAATATGAGCCATAAATATACATGTTGCCCAAACCATGTATAACACCATGAATTGACACACAATTGCAGGGTGACCCCTGAGGGATCATGTTCAGACAATCAAGTCCAGACTAAAATTGATTGTGCCTCTTTTTTTACACCACCACTATGAAGGGACTTAAATTAACTACTCCTTTCCCTACATTTTGTTTTCATTCACGTCAATTTTAAATTATAATTTTATTGTACATTTTAAATCCTAAAACTAAGCACAATTTTATACACTTTAAGTACTTTTGTAAATTGACTTTAAGAAGCCAAAGTACTGGTTTGGGGTTTGTTGTTTTGAGTCATTTTATCCTTCAGGTTGTAAGTTCAACACATATAGAGTTTATTTAATGATGCCTCACCGGGCCCAAGATGTCCATTAGATAACTAAAATACATCCAGTGCCGTTGTCCACCGTAGACAACTCTAGTTTGTTACTTTATTAGAGGTCTACCAACAGTGTTCTGAAAGATATCTCCAAACAGAGGTCTCCAACACATTTACTGATACCCATTGTATTGTAGTACTTAAAAAAAATCGTTTTAAATATAAAATAAACACTGCAATTTTACATCAATTTATGCAACTTCATGTGTGAACAGAGCCAGTAGAATCAGAACAAACTTTCGTCATTCATTTCCTGAATGATGCCCGATAACCCAGCTACTATTAGGTGAAGGCAAGGTAACACAACAGGTTGGCAGTCTGTTGAAGAAAAGAAAATAATTAGAACAGCAAATCTAAGTTTTTCTACAATCTTACAAATCAAAGCCCAAAATGGGACATTTTAAACACAAAAATCCCATGAAATAACTGCCGATAGCGACACACACAGGATGCAACTGTAATGAGGACGCTGAGGCACGTGGATCCATTTGCAACAGTTTAATGCACGTAGGCAGTTAAGGGCAAGGCAAAGGCGAAGTCGAGGAACAGGCCAGGATCAGACAGTGGAGCAACACGAGAGGCGATAAAACAAGCAGAGGTCAAAAACACAAGGCAGCAAAAGAACAAATGCTTAGACTGTACAACCAGGGAGAAAATACAAGATTATATGCTATATTATATTTTTATTATATTATTATTTTAGATTATATAGAATGAATGCTGAACCAGGCTTAAATAGAATGAGGTAATGGCTAGATGGGAAGCAGAAGTGGAAACAGGAACAGGATGCAGTGCATGCAGGAAATGGAGGAGAGGAAGGGAGCCGTCAGTACTCTGTAGACGACTCCCTCTGGTGGCCGGAGGTGGAGATGGGTGACTGAGACCTGACAGCAACAGCCTGTGCTGAATATACTGTATACATAAATACTTGAAACGTATATGTTAAACAGTGCATTTCACCAACGTTATCCTGTTTTTAGACACCATCAGTTCCTTCTTTGGCATTGGAGATCTTGTTGTATGCCTTTTAACAAATTCTCCCCTGCGTTATCGAATGTTTAATAAGTGCTTCTTTATGTTATTTGATTCCGCTTTTTGATTAACCCAAACTCTCCTCAAGAAAGAGGGGATAGACATGATAGGACCGCGACAAAATTAACTGTAGGAAAGTCATCTGCTAGAAATCTAAATGGTGATGTGCAATAAGCCTATGTAAATCAATAGCTATGAGATGCATAATGCATATCTACAGCCTGTAACTTTGAAATAGCCATAACTTAGATATCTAATACACATGCCTGTGCCCAGTTTGACAATGTTGCAGCTCTAGTTTATTTTGAAGAAATTATAGAAAAAAGAGCTGAAGATGGTGCTGGGAAGCTCCATTCTTTTTTTCTATTGGAGATAACATATTCACAAGTGTGTTTGAAGATTAGTAATAACAGAGACAATTGTGATGTCACTCCTCAGCCTGACAGCGGCCTGATGTCTGGTTGCATTCCAGCTCTAGTCAGCACAGTTGGACCTATACCTTCAAGCATTCTAAAAATGTGGGGCACAGCACGTAACCACACAAAATGAAAATACTATAAATCAACGTAGAGCAAGGCCGTGAAGGACTGAATAAGACTTATGGGAATGCAGCTTTAGTTAACTTTTGGCTCTGTCTTTATCTGGGTCATCCTAACTTTAACCTTGCAATCACTTTTCACATTTCAAGCGCTTTTTTTGTTTTTTTTAGCTTCCTATCACCTGTACAGTTATGTCTCTTTAATTTGATGTCTTTCTGTTGCAAGTGCTTTGTATTTGAGTAGTGATTGAAGGGATGAATAGTTGTAGTTAATTATTGTACTATTTTTCCTTTGCTTCATTGGATTTGTGCTGCCTGAGGAATTGGGTTCATTTATGAACATTATCTGCATTTGAAGGAATTGTTCGGCTTGATTGTAGTTGCTTTGTAACGTGTTCGGAAAAGTGATCATATTTGCAAAGTAAGTATGTGTATACTTTTTTTTTACATCATCAGTACCGGTTAATTCATTCATTCATTCATTTTCCAATCCGCTTTATCCCTTTCGGGGTCACGGGGTTGCCGGAGCCTAACCCGGCTACTCATGGGCGAAGGCAGGGTACACCCCTGGACTGGTCGCCAGTCTGTCGCAGGGGCCACAATCACACACCCAAGCACACTCACATTCACATTCACATTCACACCTAGGGACAATTGAGAGTGACCAATTAACCTATGAAGCATGTTTTTGGACGGTGGGAGGAAGCCGGAGTACCCGGAGAAAACCCACGCATGCACGGGGAGAACATGCAAACTCCGCACAGAAAGGTCCCCCAGCCAGGACTTGAACCAGGAACCTTCTTGCTGTGAGGCAGGAGCGCTAACCACTGCGCCACCGTGCAGCCCCCCCCCCCCAATGCGTGGTGTGGGGTGCTGCCGGAGCGCGCCGGGGCTCCGGTCGGCAGGGGAGCAGCAGCTGCAGCCACCCGCCCCCGGAGGAGGAGGAGAGAGACCACAGCTGCAAGCTCGGGCAGTACCGGTTAATGTGTGCTAAAATGCATTTAGACTTTACAATCAGTTTAATCTGCCCAAGGAGTTGTAACAGTAACACATCAGATTTATGGTAATCATAGCTGCAGGCAGTTCATTGATCTCTCCAGACATAATACTGATCTTCCTTCAGCAGCAGTAAACGCTTACCCTTTACCCTAGATCAATAAACTGCCACGTTCCACCTTTGGGTCTTCACCTTTTTTTTTTGTAAAACAGGCAACGGTTAAACCAAATGGTCTCCATCTTTTTTTGGTCTCAGAGCATGAAGAAGAAAGCCCTAGAGTTTGATTAGGAACTGCCTGTTCTTAATATTAATTACAGTCAGAAAACCAATAAAGCCTATGTTTAGATGAATAATTCATATTTGTTTTTGAAACAGCCTTGTGTAAAAACGGCCTTCACTAAATAATGTATGTCTGTGTTTCTTTGATAATAGAGCTTGCAAGTAATACGCTGCTGTTCATTTTAAAAGGGCAGATCCTTGCTTTTTGAGTTATGGTGAAAAAATTGATCCTTCTCAAATTCTGCATGCCAAAAGGCATTAATCAGGGTTGTCTGAGAGCAACTGCTGGCCTGTGTGTCATGGTGGAAGGTAAGGGATATTGTTTAATCCTAGATATGCAGCCTTAATAAATTAGATTATTCCCTTAATGAAGAGGAATTGCTGAACACTGAAATCGATAACATCTAATGGATATAACTACATGCAATCATGACAAGTCAAAAACCAAACCTCTATTAATGGGGTTTAGAAAGTGTCTACCAACAAACAATAACATTTTCTTGCTAGTTATTGGAAAAAAAAACATTAATTTTTATTTAAAATATAACCTTATTTTGCAATTGAAAAACTAATTATCTAAATAAAACTTTCATGTAGCTGAAATTGACCATACCTTTTGTATGGAAAAGATATTTCCTTCAAGAGGGAAAAAAAAAATATCCATGCGTCATTTCATATATTTTACTTAAGAGTGTATTCAGACTGTTTGTTTCCACTCAGACTGAGCTCCGGTTTGCTTTGAGTTTCCTCAGTGTGAAAAGGCCCCAGGCTTGAAGTGGAACAATTGGACCAAAACGGCCACCGTAGCTGGGTATAACAGAATATAACAAGAGTAGTGGAGCAACAATGAGACACAGCAACTCATTAAAATGTGGTCAGATGAATGTGGGCTCTTTAAAACAACTTTTAACGTGATGCACATTGCTTCTAACCCTGTTTTCCCCACAATCTGAGCGTACCAGAATGTAACGTAGCGTCAAATATGATTTCAAGAAAATATGGCGCAGAGGATCTAACACTGTCTCTTAGGTCAACTTTGACCCTGATTTTCAGCAGCGATTTCTGCCCTGCAGACAACTCGAGCTTAACTTACTTGCTGTGATATCAGCTGAAGGTCAATGGACCTGACAAACAAAGTCTGCAGTCTTTAACAACGAGGAGAACTTTATAAACTCTGTTTTAAACCAGAAGGACGGCTGAAAATCAAGCAGCAGCACAACGAAGGAAGATCATCTTGGACAAAAACTTTAATCAAATCACCTGACTTAGTTCCCTAAAGAGTGATTCATGACTAATGATCTCAAATGAAAATAATCTGCACTTATCTTTGACTTTTAATACCTGATTTAAGTTGATGGGTTTTCTCACAAAAAATAATTGATTTATGTATATATTTATACCTGATTTAAATAAATGACTTTTGTGATGAAAATAATCAGCAAATCTTTGACTTTTATAACGATTTATATTTGAGATTCATTCACATCACTGATTCTTCTTTTTTTCTGCACATGCTCCAATCAAGTTTAAAATTGTGTTGTATCTAAATACATAGCAGTGTGACTTAATGTTACTTAAGGATGTTCAATCACCTGATTTAATGTCGGGATGCTATATGTCGGGACGAGTCGGGGTGGGATTATTTAAGTTGGTATCCTCCCACTCCCTTTCAAGCAGTGTATCTATTGATGCCTAGTTATCCCATGTTTGACACGTTTTTTTTAGTTTTTACTGATGTAAATCTATGATGATTGATTGTGTTACATGTGTGTTATTCTTGTTCTTGTCTGCTTAAAATGAACCATTTCCAAATCCAAATTTCCATCGTAATTTCTTCGTGGCCTCTTCAGTAACCACCATGCAGCATTGCCTCCACCGTACCAAGTAAAAGGGTTGTATCTGACCTTGATACAGACGTTCAAAATTGGTCAGTGAAATATAAAGTTTGAATTAGTGAACTGTCCTGACAAGGATTGCAAAGTTTAGGACTTCCATAGTTTTTTCTCTTGTTGTTTTGCCCCGCCCTCATGATTCCTGGCCAATGACTGAAGAGATCTTTTGTCAAATGGTTTTGCTTACAAGCTTTAGTTTGAAAAGAAATGTGCGGTTGACGGCAGTCTGAATTTAGACCTCCCGCAAGGTTCAGGACTCAATCTGGACCAAATTAACCGGACTTGGTCCAGACCAACTAACTTTTCCAGTCTGAAAACACTCCAAGAGAAAAAATAATACAGTTTTATTATTTTGGTGATTTTTTTCTGACAAAAATCAGACTTTTCTAAATCTGATAATAGATTAGTTGTTCTAACACTTAAAACACTTAAAAAATACAATCCCATTGAGGCAATAGGAGAGAAAAAAGGTTGGCTTAAATATATTCCTATGTTCAAATGTAGTGTAATGATGTGTCATGCTCAAATTATCAACTGCAAACTCTCTGACATGGAACAGCTTAATTTCTTCCATTTATTATTTCAAAGCTGAGATAAATCATATCAGGGGAATTGACTAAATATAGACTTTTTGCTCAGTAAAAATTACAGCCAGGCTGGCTTCTCAAAGATTTATGTTTTAACTGAATGGATGTTGAACGGCTGTCTGTTTTTGATGATACAAGAAAAAGTGCTGGGCAAAAGAGGCATTAATGTCTTTTAATGCAATAAAGGGTTAACTATGACATTGCTTTTATCGTCAAAGCCATTTAGGGTAAATAATTACCAACATTTCAGAGCACATTTGGAAAGAATAGAGATTTACTGCTGTGTCTTTCTCTTTCTCTCTGTTTCTAATGTTTGTGAATTCTGTGAGGTAAATGAAGAATTATATGATGGGAAAAACAAATATCTATATTATTTGAAATATGGGGCTGCACGGTGGCGCAGTGGTTAGCGCTCCCGCCTCACAGCAAGAAGGTTCCCGGTTCAAGTCCTGGCTGGGGGACCTTTCTGTGTGGAGTTTGCATGTTCTCCCTGTGCATGCGTGGGTTTTCTCCGGGTACTCCGGCTTCCTCCCACCATCCAAAAACATGCTTCACAGGTTAATTGGTTACTCTAAATTGTCCGTAGGAGTGAAGGTGTGAATGTGAGTGTGCATGGGTGTGTGATTGTGGCCCCTGCGACAGACTGGCGACCAGTCCAGGGGTGTACCCTGCCTTCGCCCATGAGTAGCCGGGTTAGGCTCCGGCAACCCCGTGACCCCGAAAGGGACAAAGCGGCTTGGAAAATGAATGAATGAATGAGTTGAAATATGCAAATATGTCTGTCCTGTAAAGGTGTTTTGAAATCTCAAAGTTTAATTTAAACGTAATTTTTTAAAATTGACTTTTATATCAGTTTAAAAGACAACCTTTATGTCTGATATACAGCCAAAAGAAGCAAACATTGAGTTTCTACACTGTAAATGGTCCAGGTGAATTCTCAAATCTGATTGGCTGCTGGGTGTTGATGCGCATCTTAAAAAGTAGTTCCGGTCACAAAGCCCAAATGTTCTATATCATTGTGCAGGCTACTTTGAAACAAACCTTTTGCTTGATCTTCTGGACAAAAACAAGCGGTAAGAGGAGAACCTTTTCTCTAATCTGATTATTTACTGAACCTGTCATGGCGACCAGCACATATATAACTTTCCTTCGCCTCTGCAGTCGCAGTCTGCTGGCTCAGTGTCGCATTCTTGTGTTACCATGACAACGGGCCGCACCATGTATGAAATAGTCCACTTTTTGTGAAAAAATAACAAGAATAAAGTACAAAAAATTGATTGAATATTTATTTCTTTTGTAAGTGACCATGGTATAGTAATTGAAATAATGCCCGATGCAAAGTGGAGGACCGTCGATTCTCACGAGTAATTAATCTGCCTTAATAAATAATACCGCGTTATTTTTTTAAATTACTCACATGCGTCAATGTTAACATTGACAGCCCCAATTTTTTCACAACCAAACCAGGCGGGGCTGCTGTGAAACATACAGAAGGATGCAGCTTCATATAGAACTTAAATCTGCTCCAATTTTACTGACAATTTGACTTTTGTTCTGTTTACTAATTGTAAAAATGACAACAGAGACACAGCTTGTGACATGCTTGAAATAAAAACTTCAGATTCAGAGTTGAAAGTGCATACATAATTCTACGGGGATTTTTTTTTGGTTTTTTTTGGCTGCACTTCGAAAGTGTGAGATCACTTGCCAACTGTCAAGCAGTGCTTATTATACTGCTCCTTTGTTTCCATTTGAATCTTGAGGTGCTGCTGTTATGCGAGTCTACATTCACCTCTCAGAGTTTGATCGGAGTTTGATTGCATAAAGAGGTCATGTGAGACTGAACAAAATCACAGAAGAATACAAAGGAGATGGAAAACTTATGTAAATAACTCATTACAGTTTATTTCATTATTTTTTTTTTTATTCATAATAGGGAAACATTTGCGCATAAACAGCAGTGAAGTGTTCCTATGTGATACTTTGAAAGGTGTCTATTGTCACTATGGGTCAGTTTGAAGTCTGCAAGTGGGATTTCTAGGAGTCTGCTTCAGCTTACTTTAGGAAAATGCTTTAAAGCTGTGTCTTTTTTTACACAACTAGTCAGAAGTTGGATGTATATGCAGTGCTGGACAAAATTTTTGGGTAGATATCAAAATGCTGGAAACAAAGAATGCTTCCAGAAATATGAATAATGGTTGTTCTGTTTTATTGAATAACAAAATGAAAAGTGAACAAAGACAAAAAAAAAGGCAAGGCAGGAATTGAACCTGCAATCCTTCACTCAGAGGCCGACTACCCTTTCCACTGCACCACAGCCACCCACAGTTTAACCATACTCACTTTGAGACATTGTTTTAATATGTTCTGGATGTTTAAGTTGCTTAGGTTCTAAACTGACCAATCACATGCCTTGATAAAAGTAGGTAGTCTTGGGTCAAACGTTTAAAGCGTTTGATTGACCAATTCTCCTGAGCCCAATTTCAGTGGAAGGGGTGTGTCCTTAAGCTCACCCCTGATTGGAGAGAGTGGTTACCATAGATTTGTAGACTCATAACAACATGGACCATCACAACTTAAATAGGTCATGTGGTTACAACATGGCAATGGACATGTAGTGGAAAAACTGTGACGAAATTGACTTACTTGGAACCAGATGTAAGTCATTTTTTATGGTTGAGGTCACACTTGGTCAGTCCAGTCTTATACAGTCGATAGGTGTACCTAGGTCTTCCAAAAAAAAAAAAAAATGTTTAGTGACATTTAAATGACTGAACATACAGTGCCAATTAGTGACAAAAGTCTCCTCATGTACTGTAGCTTAAAGTAAAACCTACTTATCATCCCATTTAAGCTGAATGCAATTCAGTTCTCTCCACCTATGCTACCTGTACTCCATGCATACATTTCCAATCATTATATTCTATAACTTTGTGTTTGGTGGGACCCTGAAACTGAAAAAGCCCAGATACAAACGATGGTGTCATTATGAGGCTTGCTTGGAGCTTGAAGACCCAATGAGCAGCAGAATAAGTCAACGATTGAAAGACGGAGCCTGATGACTGTGATTTGAAAACATTATTGAACAGCTCAAGGTTCATTGTGATACTGGAGAAAATAGAAGTCAAGAAAGTCCTTGTCAGTGATAAAACGATCCATATAGATCTCTATTTTAAAGGATACAGGACAAATGCAAGGTTGTAACTTGTATTTTGCTAGAGGTCGACACAACAGAGAAAGGAGGGTTTTTTTCTCTTTACATGCAGTTTTTCTTAAATAAATAATAAAAAAAAATTATCTTTTTTTTTTTGCCTCATCAGACAGATGAATTAGAAATGTATGCAGACTTTGCTGTGAAATTCTTCTTTTTCCATTATTTCAGTGAGTGTTATGAAGGTCACACTTGTTGCCAAGAAAAACTCATAGAACTTACATGATTTTCATGTTTTGTTTATACTTAATTCAACTTTTATAGTCCTGGCAGATCAAAGATATTCTCTGTAGATTAATTTGATTTTTTTTACTCACTAATTGCAGCTAGACTCAAATTCATCATTTATTTGTTCCTATTTCCCTACACTCAGCTTGCATTGTTAGGTTTTACATATAGTCTATTTTAAATTATTGGCAATTAATTTAATAA
This sequence comes from Adrianichthys oophorus, assembly GCA_036245035.1. NCBI lineage: Eukaryota > Metazoa > Chordata > Actinopteri > Beloniformes > Adrianichthyidae > Adrianichthys > Adrianichthys oophorus. Next base: position 8,664,552 of record BSAI01000201.1, on the reverse strand, counting down.
TTTTCATTTAAGAATCTTTGTGCACAAATTATTTAATAAACAATATTGCATGGAATTTGTTGTAGACCCTGTCCAATGACTGTATGTAAGAACTGGAGCAAGTGAATGTAACTCGGGAGAATCTGTCAATCAGCCGTTTCAAACGTTTAACGCGAAACCACATACTTTTATTCTGATTGGCCAGTTTATAACTCAGATACCTTGCACTACAAATAATGTTGGATTAGCAAGAACATGTAAAAAACTATTGAAGAGCATGATTTGTTGTTATTCTGAGAATTAGGATAACTGAGAAAAAGCTGTTTATTTCTCAATAGAAGGCTATAGGATTTTGGCTTCTTGGAGCCAGCGGGTACTTTGTTTTCTGGAGAAACGCCATGTGTGAAGAGTCACTCATTCCAGATCTCATATACAGTCATTGTCACTGTCGTCACAACTAAAAATAAATGTATGTTTCATTTTTTTGCCTTTTTTGTTTCTTCCTTTACATCTAAATCAACAAGTAGGATCAAATACATTTAGTAGATGTAATCAAAAATATATGTCTTCTATTTCCTGTCACTTAACACTGAAAATGTGATTGCTTCAAAGCTCCACTCCAAAATAGTTCCCAGTGGTCTTTTAATTATGATTATGCCGTTTTTCAAAACGCCTCTGTTGCTTTCTACGACATATTTTCTGCAGAGCAGCAGGAGTTCATCATTTATTTGCCTCTGAGTTGTAGGCAGGACTATTAGTGCAGAAGTTAGCCTCCACTTATTTCCCATCAGTTTTAATCTTAATTTTCTTTTTATATATTCTTCATCTAGAGAAAAATGCTACAAAAACCTGTTAAAAACACAATTTTTATTGGAGTGGGTCTTCGTATGGTCAATATTGTTATTTTTATTTTTTTATTATAAAGAGGGTGCAGGATTGTCATCCGGATGACATTTGCTAAAATCTAAGTACAAATGAGTATGTACAAGAATACAACTTTTGTTTTTGTTTTCAACTGACAGCCACACTGTTAAATTATAATTCTCAAAGGGCCACATCTGAAGCTGGTTCATTATCCACTATTATTATTTGGTGACAGTACCTACTATGGTCTTGGATTTTACAGCATCAGATAATTTGGTGCCAAGATGCTCTGGCACCATCTTATCTTTCTTTCAACAGACCACAAAGTAAAGATTCAAACAACCTGAAACTGCCAGGAAAAAAACATGAACCACAAATGATCCTTTTAAAATAGCTTTTTTTCTTCTTTTTTTTTTTAACCAATAATGAATTGTTTTTATTTTTTATTTGGTAAAGTCAACACTTTTCCACACAGCCAATACATTTTTTTTCTCAAAATGATAGTTCCAAAAGGTGCCTTAATAAGAAAAACCTAAACATCCTGGAATATTTTTTATTTATTTATTCATTTTTTTTTAATGGAACCCAGTTGTGGATTTAAGACTGCTAATTCATTCCCTTTCATGACTTCATGCAAAAAACAAAAAAGCCTTGATCACATGCAAGATAATGGGGAGACCCATCTTATGTATGCCATACGAGGCTGTGCATGAACAACATCGTGCTATTTTTCCCCCTCTCTTTATTTATTTATTTTTAGCCTTTTGTTTGTGGATTAGCAATTAAATTAACTGGGCCACTCAATAATGAACTAGAGAAGCACATTGAATTTGACGCAATTCTGGCTCTTTGTTGTGACAGCTCAGCGTAAAAAGAGGTAAGCTGTCATTAAAAAGAGACAGAGATGAAACAGACAAGGACGGTATTTTATCCTAAAATCATCATATAAAATGGTCTTGGAATGTGCATTTCTGATTGCTTGATCCATAAATCTTGTTGTTTTTTGCTAATAAATATAATCAGAGTGCAGGCTCCATGAAAATACAAGAAAAAAACAAAATGTGTTATTCAGTGGTTTAATTTGTGGTTTTAAAATCAAAATACACTACTGCATCCCAAAGGAACAAAAATAATAATAAAAAAAAAAATAGGTTATTTAATGTTGCTAGTCTAGTTAGTCTATTAATTAAGTTACTACACAATTAGAAAGCAGTATTGCATCATAATCTTCTAAATGTTGCACTGATTCTTTTTTTTTTTGTCCTCATCACCCTGGCATATCACACCCCTGCCTGGCTCCACCTGTTACCTCAGAAGAAGCAACATGTCCAGAGAGGTGATTGCAACAAAGATGAACACTATATGCTGTGATTCCAACATTTTCCATCCATCTTCCAAATCTGTTGAATCCCTTTTGTGGTCACGGGACTACTGAATCTTATCATAGCTACTGTTGCTTTTTTTTTTTTTTTTTTGCATTTTATTTTAGGCTACTTAATATAATTTGTTTTGTTTATTAGAATATGGAAAATGTGGAGTCTATGCATATAAGGCAAGTTCTGTAGAATACTAAAACACTGTGGTTTGTGTTGGATGAAAAGCAAATGCCACCCAAAATTTTACCTGAGGCTCCATATTTGTCAGAACCGGCTCCGCTTATCAATACTGTTGAAAGCTGATAATAAAATGCTTCAGAGCACAGTTTCTTATCTGAAACATCAAACATAATTTTTTCTGAAAGGAGAAATATGAAAAAAACATGTTTTATATATCTTTTAAAGTGTGTTTGATTCAAGCACATTTATTTTTTACTATTTTCATGAGAGTAACAAAAATAGGACAACTTTTATTTGTCCTTCATTGGGGAGTTTGCCTTGTTGAAATACGCACAAGAAATAAACAGTAAAATGCCAAAGTGAAGAAGGAGAAGGAACAGAATTATATCCCATAAATACAGTCTTTTGTAAAGTTAAATTAAAAAAAAAAGACCAACAATTGAAGGTATGTACAATTCAAAGAATATTAAGTATTCTGGGGATTGTCTGACTAAAATAAACCAGTAACCAATGTTTATCGTAAGACAGACTTGTAAAATCTCTCCTTCAAACATGGAGGGTGGAACTGTCTGTCACTGAAGGTGCTCTTCAGGGCAAACAGAACATCCTGCTGTGGATGGGACTTGTGGTCCAGCATGGATGTTAGTTTAGTCAGGACTCTTATCTCCAACCATCCTGAATGATTCTAGGAGGCAGCCAAGGACAGATCTGGAAGTCTTGATGACTTAGTACTTCTTCTTTTCATTTTTGTGCTGGTCCAGCAGGTGGCTTGGTGTCATGTAAATTTGTTTGGGCACAAACTGCAGTTATTAATTTCTCTTGAATGATCATTACATTCGAACGTTTGGCACTTCTGTGAATTAAAAGGGATGCCATCCATATGTCCTTACCGAATCGAAGTCCCTGATTGATCAAAGTTTAACATGGCTTAACTTTCAATGGCTACATGTTTTGTACATAAAACCGGATAAGAATCGCGGAAACTTGCGTAGTTACATGTGAATGTGAGATTTCTGAACATGCTCAAAACACGTGTTTACGCACGTTTACATAAACTCTTCATTGGAAGTAGCCACTTAGGACGTGTTGCTGAGGGTGGTGTGAATGTAGCTTTAGGTTGTCCTAAAACTTCTGCAGAACACAAACCTTTTTGTTGGACCTAAAGTCTGGAGGGCAGAGTGTAAAAAAGAAGGGGCCCAGGACAGTCCCAAGTGGAGCTCCGACACTGCAGATTGAGGAGCTGGACATAATCCCTGGCTCTCACAAACTGGGGCCTGTTTGTAAGATAGTGGAGGATCCACTCAGCCAGGTCAATGTCCACATCTGCTCTTTCGAGATTGTCTCCTAGAAACACCGATCGATCTAAAAACAATTTTCACAGCACGGCCAGGTTTCTCTAGATAGGTTACAAAATGTTCTCTAAATTTTCAGAGTATATAGATCCCACTTTAAAAGTGATTACATATTAAAAACTATCATTTCATATATTTAGAAGTCTTTTCTCCAAAGAGTACATAATAGCAAGCAGAATGAATATGCTGGACGGTATCGTTTTTTCACCAATAGTGCAAGGATTCAATCAGCTATAATTTTCACGAGACCTATTAATACTTCACATTACAGTAGAAACTAGGAGCTTCCAGGAACGTGGGTGATCAATTCATCAAATTTGAAAATGAATCTAAACATTTTTAGAAATTATTTTGCTCATGTACTCATGCTGTGTAATTTATTTGTTTTTTGTTGTTTTTCAGCTGCCAGTTGGGTTACACATTTGTTTATATGCTTAATGACAGATTGGCAAAGTGTACATTCTGCAGCTCACCCCTGACACACTGCTATTAACCATGTTATGGTTTATTTCATTTTGAATAAAGCAAATTTGTCAAGTAGGACATTAAAGATTATTTTGGTCAGATTTTCCTGCACCACAAAACCTTAACAAAAACAATACAACTAAAATAGATTAAAATAGGTAAACGTGTGTCAACAGTGAGCGCTTTGAGATGACTGACAGCCAGTAGGACCTGTAAAACAACCAAAGGCAAACTGATATCCACCTTCCATCAGTCTATGGGCTGTCACTATTATTGAGAGACTGTCAGACTCGCTCTCTCTACCATCCATATTACATGTGAATATCAGCAATCTGGCACTGCTTGGAGCACCAAGCTTCCTTCCTCATTAACCCATTAACCTCATTGTTTGATGGTAAATAATTAAGGTGTTTGATCTGAATTGATTTGCTAAGTGGTTTTAGTCATTCATGATCCTAATGATTGTCTAATTCTTATTTATCTCGGTGGACACATCGGTAGACATTCACAGATACAGAGAGAAGGACAAACAGACAGACATACGTGTATTTCACTGCATGTTAAAGATCCTCAAGCTAATAACATCCTCAAGATGCCTGGAGTGCAGGCAGTCTCTTTGCTGTTATCCAAACAAACAAGAGCTTACATCTTCTCACAGCTTCCTGTCTCACAGCCTTGTTTCCTTGGTAACCATGTCAGATGAATAGAGAGGGGTACCGATGCCCTCCAGAGAGTTAATCCTCTCTCATCCAAAGTTTGTCTCACTTTAGGTCATGTGACATTTGTTCCCATGACAACCAGGTTGGATGACAGTCTAGATATCTCTTTGATGAAAGGGGGGGAAAAAATGCCGCAAATGCTGGCAAGCAACCTTGAAATTAAGGAGGAGTTGTATACAACGGCTCTGCTTAAAAACATAATCCCTGCTTTCACTAAAGCGTTCTTGCTGATGAATAGAAAACTAGTCAAGCAACAGAAGTATGATGTAATTAATTGAAAATCATATGCAATATGTTCAGATTTGTCTGTCTTTTCTTAAAAAAGCTATGGATTTTGTCTACAACTATGACAAATAATAAAATAAGTAAACAAAAATAGGGGCAGTGCACCAAACCCCCAGAATGAGGTAATGAGTGCAGTGGGCTTTTTGTCAACTCTCTGCAGCATTACTCACCTGCTGCAGAGTCACAAAAAACGATTTTATTTTTGTGAGAGGGTGGCCTTAGAGCCTTAAAGGTCTTTTAGTCTATGATAAACATTTGGCCTTTCTAAGCCTTTGAGCTCCCACAAACAAAGAACCATCCCAAACCTCTGGGCTGAGGTAAATGGTTGACTTTTCCAAGGCTTTTAGTCTTCGCAAAGCTGTTGGAAGGCCTCCATCAGATAAGAGCTTCCCATGGGCGTCCCTTCAATAAAATATGTGATGTGCAACAAATTGGCTTCAGACGCCTGTCGTAATATGGAAAGGCCAATCATTTTTGTTCCAGAGCACAGGTTTTAGCAATGAATTATCAGCAGCCAAGACAAAGGAAACATGTCAGAAAAACGTTCATATGTGACCCGTCCTCTTAAATGTCACTAAGTTCAATAAACCCATCTCATTATGAAAAAAAGAAAAAAAAAACGTGTTTGGCTTATAACAGCAGCAAGACAGAGCAACAGCATTGTGCAGAAAAAGAAAAGGAGTTATAGTTGTAGCAAGATAACATCTCTTACACTATTTGTGCAGACATTGAAAAGGAATGCTAAGGAGAAGGAACCTTTGATCCTTTGCATAGTCCTGCAGGAAGAAAAAAACAATGTAAAAAGTATCTCATGGGTAAAAGAAAAACATTTTAATGAACATAAGGTATATAAAGGTCTCTGTGGAATTGTACTTGCCCTTAAAAGCTTCACTTTTTGAACAAATGTGGTAAAAAGTAGCACTCGGAGTTAAGATAAATCAAATAAATGCAGTTTTTATATAGCTGAAGTTTAGGATGGATGAAAAAAAAACTTCATTTGGTTAGTTTGCTGTTTTTATTATCTTTATTTTAAAACCTGAAATTGGAAGAAAACTCATGTCTACAAAGTGTTTTATGCAAACTGATGTATTGTGAGTGGGACTCGTGGACTAACTTTTTTTTTTTTAATAATCTAGAGCACAGCAAACAAAAACATGCAAAGTAAATCAGGGTTGTGATTTATAGCAGTGGCCCACAACCTCTTTCAGGATGGTCTAATTTTCAGGGACCAGCCTGTATAAGCCAAAGTTGGTGTCTGATTTCTTTCTTTTTTATTTTTTTTAGCTTCCGATTTCCCTAAACTTTTGAGGGTAAAGTTTATCATCGTGTTAAGAATATATATTTGCAGCTGGTCTGAACATTATTTTCACACTGGATTTTGTGTGGGAAACATTAAAATGTGGTAAACATTTTTCCTTAACCCATAACTGTCAAAAAGGAAAAAAAAAAAGTGGATGCCAACTCTCACTTCATCCAATTTTAAGGTGCAACAGATTAAAAACAAAAAAAGAATAAATGTAACTAAGGCTGGTATTTTCTATATATAACAAAAAAGTGAATCCACAGTTTGAACAACTTTATTAGCATCCTCATAACATTAGACAGGTAGTTGCAGAATATTGTGCATTATTATTGTGGTGTGCTGGATAGCTCAATTGGCTAAGTGCAGGACTGGCACATGTGAAACAGGGGTTTGGTTCCCAGGGGGTGCAATAAGCTGCATAGGACCTTAGGCGAGGCCCTTCACACCTATGTAAACACAAATGGATCGAATTCTAGGTCTCCCTGTGCCTGTCCCCAGCCCAGATAAAATAAATAGTTGTGTCGGAACGACAGGCACCCAACTCTCTGCTCAACCAAATGTATAAAGCAGTGAAAGCTGATTTGCTGTGGCGACCTTTGACAGAATGTGCAGAGAGGTGATAAAACATCTTATTTTTGTATGTTTTGCTAGCAACAGATTCAGGATAGTTTTGTCCAATTATTTGGCAGAAATAAAAAATAATTATTTTTTAAGTGTATTTTTAGTGCTATTTATTATCTATCAGCTGTTTTTAATAGAGCTATGGTAACATGGCAATTTCCTCTTTGTGGATCATTAAAGCTTTCTTCTATTCTACTCTATTGTATTCAAAATTGTGAGAAAAGTTTTTTAGATGAACTTTGATTTTTTGCTGCCTTTATTTTTTTTCTTTTTTCAGCCTCAAGGACAATCGGAGACCAGCTTCCCCTCAGAACGTACAACAATAAAGACTGCTTTCTGGATGGCTCAGCTTAGTGCTCTGCTGTACCAAAAAAACACGTCTACTGGCTGTATGTCAGACAGTTCACCTGCTGTAAAAAACTGTCAACAAGGCCAAGGAGAAAAGGATGAACTTATTATGCTGAATATTTTTTGAACACGGCTGCTCATAGCTCCAAGATATAGGAGTACATTTGAGAAACTGCTGCTCACAAAGACACGAGGATAAGAGTGACTTTACAAAGACAGTCCAAAGAAAATACAACAGAGAGCACATGAGGGATGTACATTAAAACAGTTCCTGCTGGCTGGGGACTGAAAGAGAGGCCATCTTCAATAGCAATCAAACCAAGACGACTGAGGTGTGCGCTTTCTTTTCTCTGCTTTCCTCTCCACCACAGCTGTCATTTCTAAATAGCAACTCACATTGCTTGTCTGACAATTCATGCTGGCTTTGATAAGGAAGCTCACTTCAAGTCAGACTTGTCCAAACTGCTTTGAACTTCCTGAAGGATGCAGTAGAAAGACTTGAACAACAGTGTGTCTGTGATCAGTGCTCAGCCCAACCACATTGTCCCTCCTCAGGATGATTAATTCGGTTTTCCAAACCAAATTACCCAGAAGCGTTCATCAGATCTTCTGATATTTTTGCCGACCTATAATCATTCAATCTCAACGCAAAAAATCAGTTCATATTTCTGGCTTTTTGAAGGACTCTTTTAAAAACTGTCAGAAAAAGGATCTTTTGGAAATGTTTTCTAACCTGAAATAAATTAAATACACAACAGATTTAATATATGAGGGAATGAAAAATCTACAGAGGAAAAATCTATAGAAGTAAACTGCAGAATTTGCTGTTTATGTTGCTGACTGGAAGCTTGATTCATGAGCTTGGATATTTATTTTGCCAGTTTGTTTGCATGTGTTTCAAACATTATTTTGTGCACGACATTTTCTCACTATAAAAAAAAAAACAAAAAACTGTCTTTTAGCTTAGTGATGCACAGTTGTGATGTTTCAGTTCTTTTGATTAAATTATTAAATATGAAATGTGACATTTTTTAATGTGAATTTTCTTTTTTGTCATGATTTGACATTAAAAAGTTTCTTTTGTTTCCTTTGGAGTAACGGTGTGTATTAGTTCATTTTGTCTTCATGTTGCATAGTTTGGTTTTCTGTGTTGGCTCTTCTCTGAAAATCACAGCAGGTTTTATTGTGATAAGACAGTAATCATACCAGCTATTTCACTTTTAAATTAAATCCTCTGTTCTGTCTCTTTTTGTGTTCTTCCATTTTCCTAGCGGAAGTTTGCTATATAATTTGCTATATTGCTATATAATATATTCATTTTAAAGTCATCTGTAAAAAAGAAAAAAAAACCTGATGATTTTTTTTTTTTTTTTTAATGTTTTGAAAGGACCTATATCATGCAATTCTTAAGCCTTACAGAGGAAACTATATCCACATATGCGATCATTACCTTTGGCACAGTAAAGAACATTTTATTTTTAATAAAATATGTTATTTTTGGTGCTGCACGGTGGCGCAGTGGTTAGCGCTCCCGCCTCACAGCAAGAAGGTTCCCGGTTCAAGTCCTGGCTGGGGGACCTTTCTGTGTGGAGTTTGCATGTTCTCCCCGTGCATGCGTGGGTTTTCTCCGGGTACTCCGGCTTCCTCCCACCGTCCAAAAACATGCTTCATAGGTTAATTGGTTACTCGAAATTGTCCCTAGGTGTGAATGTGAGTGTGTATGGGTGTGTGATTGTGGCCCCTGCGACAGACTGGCGACCAGTCCAGGGGTGTACCCTGCCTTCGCCCATGAGTAGCCGGGTTAGGCTCCGGCAACCCCGTGACCCCGAAAGGGATAAAGCGGCTTGGAAAATGAATGAATGTTATTTTTGTGATTCCCTTTTTCTACCCGGAAGTAAGATGACTTAATCTCTGAGGCGCCCCTTTTCGCTCCTTGTGGGTGACGTCAGGCTAGAGCCGGCGTGTCTGTGTTCCACCCATGAAAACAAACATTGGCCTATTCCGAATTCCTCCCCTTCGCCTACAGCTTCACTCTGCCCCTACATTTACCCCTCCAAGTGGAGAGATATGGAAAAATAGTTTCTTTAAAGGGTGGTGACATCATCAATAGTTGCTGGCCACCTACGTTAGCTGCCAGCACTCAGAAAATACATAACAGCATCGGTTTAATAACTTTAAATGCTCAGAAATGTGTACGTGGAATAAAATACCCCTTTGGGGTTAGTTTATAGTGAGGAATGAACATTATAACACACTTTAAAGCTCAATAAGTTTTTTTACATGGTATAGGCCCTTTAATATGAATGTTTAAAGAAGTTTTGTCATTATTAGAATTTTTGTTTCTCATAAAGATTTTTGAGATCTTTTAATACTAGAAAGGAATACATTCTCATATTTAATGAACAAATCTCTCAAAGTACTTCCAATTTGGCCAGTTTTTCAGAGTAAAATGAGCTTCCATTTTACTTGATCTTACATTTTTATATGTCCTGCCAAACTTGTTAGCTGTTCTCATACCAATTCTATAGCTCTACTTTAAAAAGTGACAGTTCTGTCAACCTGTTTGAGATCAGGAGAGATGGGGGAAACAGCAATTGGGAATCAAACAGGCTGCCAGGCTGCAGTCACACCCAGACTCATTTATTCTACTTTTTTTGCTGAGCAGAGCTCTTGACTTTTCCAGTTGTATCACTGCTTAAATCTGCAGAAAGCATGATAGCTGCAATGTGATAATGCAGAGCACTCAAGTGGGATCCCAGAGGACTTTTCAGAAGTTTTTTGAACTAAACGAGCCAACCTTTTCACAAGAAAACATCAAATATAAGACAGCTTTACTGATTATTGTCCACTCTGTCAGCTGCTTTGTAGGCTCAGAAATATCCCAGAGATTCTGAAGTGGCAGTAACATCATAGAATCATGTTTGTTTCCCTTTCTGTTATTTGACAAAGACAAAGGGAACCTTTAGGAAGTTGTTTTGAGATGATTAAATCTGTTGGCAAAAATGCTTTATGATAACATGTTTTTTGGGGGAATTCATTAAAATGTTGTTTTACGGGTTATTAGACCATGTAAGCTACGATTATTATTCATATTTTGCCTTTTTTTGATAGGTGTGGATTTATATACTTGTGTTAAAAAGTTATGTGTAGTTATTGGGTTTATTTTTTCATTTTTAACCCTTTTGAGGATTTTCTGCTCAGCAATAAAGGAATGAAATCAATATGTTGTTCAAAAGATATCTTGGACATTTTTTTTTATTAGATGCTTATGTAATTCAGCAAGAAGGCTTAGACCTTAAAATACATTAAAGTCACACAAGTACCACTCCGATCATCTTTCTATTTTCAAAGCGTGGTCTTTACATTAGCCAATGACTTTAGCTAAAATAAAAAAAAAACTTGTCTCGTTTTTGTAAGGCATTCTTTCTGCAGAGCAGCAACAGAAATTCGCCTGAGTTGTGGGTGGAACTGCTGGTGCGGAAGTAAGCCTCCGCTTGTTTCACATGATTCCTTTGTTTAAACTCTCGCCTGCTTGCTTACAGCCCCTCACAAGCCCAACCTAACACTTGCGGTGCAACAAAAATTATATGTATTGGAGCTATTCAGCCGTACAGGTTTGAGCTAGATGCCAGCTCAAACAAGGAAAATGAAGGCGTACATGGATAACATCAGATTTTTCCAACAGAATTTTTGTGCTTTCCTCATTTATCACAATTTGAATGAAGAAATACTTAGGAAAGCATTTTTTATCTTAATTTTCTTTTTAAATGTCCTCCATCATGAGAAAAACGCTACAAGAACATATTAAAACCACCAAAAACACAGTTTTCATTGGAGTGGATTTTAAGGCATGCATCTTGAGAACTAATATTGCTGTACATCAAACAAAAGTAAATGTCATAAACTTTTGCGATTCTATTAATCAAATTGCCAAATGAAATCAATTTGCAAAAAAGATGGGGAAAATGTGTTACTTCCAAACAAGTCTCAGTCAATAGAAATTCACATTTTGACTGCTTTTATTGTTAAAAAAGTATTTTTTTAAGACACCACTTCTTTATTCCTTTAAATAATTTTGTAAAATGCTACCAAAATTTTCTGTTAAACAAGTGAGAAATAAAAGGCAAACTTCTAAAGAAAGTGGTTCTCCATACACAAGATGTGCTGCCTTATAGCTCTCTGTCTCTTCAGTTACCAGCAGATCCTATCACTCTCAAAATTGTCTGGAAAACCAAAACACCTAAGACTACGAGTATGTGGAAGTTTGTATTCCGGGGAATGCTTTGAAGAAACTCAGAGATGCAAAGACAAATAGACTATTCAGAAGTCAAGAACACCTCCGTCATATAGTCATAAAAACTTTGCATGTCTCTGATGTTATGGTCGCCTTTAAAGTTACCAGTAGAAATTTGTCTGAATTTCATTACATCAAACTTCAATCAAGCTTAGTGAGAATCGCAGCCACATAATCACGCGTCTTTATCAATCAGTCAATTTACAGCTTGCATTCATATCTCCATTTTTGCAAATAATTGGAAGCAGTTTCTCAGTCTAATGCAAAATGCCAGAACAGCTTTGTGTGAGAGTGTGGCCCCTCCAGAAATGTATTTTACTAAATTTAGGAATTATTATTGCATTGGCATATCTTGTTTGATTTTCTGCCACAGTGTGTATTTTTCTGTGTGGAAAAAAAACAAGACAAAAAAAGTGTGTGCAAATGTTGTTGAAATAATAAACATTGGAATTTTGCCAAAAATAGAACAAAAAAGAGTTAATATAAAACAAGAAGAAGAAACAAGATAAATTCAACACCAAATATTGCCACTGCTTATATTTTAAATAAAGACTGTCATTATCCTTCTTGTGGTGTCTCTTTTATTTTTTATTTTAATTTGGGACAAATGTGTTGTACTACAGTTTCATCTGAATTTTTATAAAATGTAAAAATACTTTTAGACTTCAACTTAAAAATTGTTTAAATCATAGCTACCCTGACTGTAGACTTTTATGGAGAGATAATCTTGGTAAGTGCCCAATAATTTTGCAAATTTAGAACATTTACAAGTGTTTAACTAAACCATTGTTGGACTATTTAAACATTCATTTGGAAAAATTACAGTTCAATAAATTAAAAATATATCTGTTTAGATCTTCTTTTTTTTACTTCACCCTTTTGGAATATTTCTTCTTTATTAAACACCTCCGATCCTTTAATTTTAAAGTCTAACACTGATCATTTGAAATTTGCAGCAACCTGATCATGTAAACAAAATATTCAAACAATTATTATCCTTGTTGGAAAATAAGCCATTGAGTCATTGAGTGGCACTAAACCCAGTTGCTATGTTTATTTTAAAGATGAATTCTATTTATTTTAACTTTGTCTGTTCATCATCTGTTGTCTGGGTAAACAGAGACAAGTCTGTATTAAATTTTCAGGAAAAACATTTGATACAAAAGACAAAAGTGAAATTATAAAGAAGAAACTTTACATGACTGATAAAATAATAGTACAATATCCTTCAAAAAAGAAAAAAGAGTGGCCTTGATACAGAGGTAGGACAGTTGACATTTGTTAGGAGGATCGCAGGATGCCCCGAAGTGCCCTCGGGCAAGACATTGAACCCCACATTGCTCCTAGTGGTTGTAGGTTGGTGCTAGTGTTCGGCAGCGGAGGTGCCATTAATATGTGAATGTGTGTGTGTGTGTGTGTGGGTGAATGGGACTGACTGTAACGCACTTTGAGCTGTCTCAGAAAGTATGAGAAAGCCCTACGTGAGTACATGCCAATTTCTAAAGTCAAATTGAACTTTAGAAAAGGAGGTCAAAAACCTTTGCATATATAAAAAACATTTCACTTTTAGTTTGGAACAGTAGAAATTGGCCCAGTAGTTTAGTCCCAAATGTAATCACGTGCAAATGCATATAACCTCTAATGCCATAAAACTTAACCTCATCTCCCAGATTCCAATCGACCATGGCAAATGGTCACCCTTACTGAGTCTGCTGAAGTTAACTTCCATTTAGAGGGAGTTGACCTCATCACTGAATTGGATAACAAAAACCTGCAACATCTGGAATAGACTGGATTATTAGTATTATAAATCATATAAATAAAACTCAATTTCATCTTTTGAGCTTTTAGTGTACCACTTTGAGGCATCCTTGTGAACTGGCGTTTTATAAAAAAAAAAAAAAAAAAAACTGAACTGAATTCAAGAGTAATCATTACTTTGTTTTCCTTTTTTTTCACTTTCTGTTTTATAACTGGTTGAAGTGATATGGGAGAAAACACGTCATGTTTTTTTTTCACAGTTGTAAAAATGTGTCTGTATTATTTATTGTATCAAGTAAAATGAAGTGCAAAGCAAAAAGGCCAAGCTGGCTGTGTGAAATGCTTGAGTATTGAGCCATGGTTTCGCTGTGTGAAAAATGAACATTTGAACCTGCCATCTCTGCAGAAGTACCTTATGAAACTTTGCAAATACAAACATTTAATTTAAAATTTTAACAATGTTACAGACATTCCCTCATAATGTACAACACTATGGCTTCATTGACACAGAATACATGTGAATTGCAGTGATGAGTGCCACACCACAAGATTCTTTGTGACGTTCTACAATACTGTAAACATTTTTGATTCTGTTTTTCATCGTGTGCTGCTTACATCAATTTAGGTAGTAATTCAAATTATTTTTAACAACTGACTGACAAGAAGCAATCACTGGATGAAAAGAAGGCTTTGCTTCAATCAAGAGAGGATGAGTTTACGCATGACTTTAAACACTTACGAAAAAACGTCCAAAAAAAAAAAAAACGTCATTGTTTTTTTTTTCACCAACATGACTGCTAACATGAGCTTTTAATGCTAAAACAGACAGATAATTTTACTTTTGGTCATAAATCATCAGTATTTTTTTATGTTTGCAAAAGTTTGAATTTGTGATGCTTTGGTGCAATTTCAAAAAGAAAGATTTACTTCATCACATGCAGCTGGGTGTTAGTTACTCCTTACATCACCAGTTGGTCTCCACTTTTAGCCAATAGCTGAAGTGCTTATTTCCTTCACAGCCAATCAGAATCATATCCCTGCCTTTAAATTCATTGAAGTTTGTTTATCCACATACCAGACATTGCACAGGCCCACCTCTGCCCCGTCCTCCTCCTGGCTTTTCAATTCGGCGCATTGCTGCGCTGGCCCTCTTTTGCCTATTCTCTTCCTGGCTTTTCGGTTTGGCGTGGTTCTTCTTGTCCACCATTAGTGTGATGCAACACAGAGATACAGGAAATTACTTCAAAAGAAATATTGTTCATTGATTTGACAAATCAATATTATATTTTCTGAGAGGAGATGGATTAAACTACATGTCTTAATTGTGAGCGGTCGGAGGGATGGAGAGCTGCACACAGAGACAACACAAATGCTACTTTTAAAGTCCCACTCTGATCATTTTTTGATCTATTGTAAAAAAACGTTTTCAGGGTTTTTTTAGTTATGGAGTGGAGTTTTAGTTATGACTATGCCATCTTTAGCCAAAATAAAAAATAAAAAAAGTAATTTTCAAGAATATGATTTTTGCAGTGCAGTAGTACTTTTTTAGAAATTTGCCTCTGAGTAGTGGATGGGACTGTTTGCAGGGAGTAGATATGCCTCCTTCTAATCTTTCAAATTCTCACGCTAGCTTACAACCCTTTACCACACCAACCTAACATTATTGGTGCAACAAAAATTGCAAAAAATATCCAAGCTATCCAGCCATGCAAGTTTGAGACAGATGCCAGCATGGACAAAGAAAACAAAGACCTAGTTGTTTACATGTGTATGCATCAGAATGTAGCTTTTGCATCAAAACTCAAGGTGTTTTCAAACAACGTTTTGATTTGAGTAAACGATTTGAGGAAAAAAATACTCAGAAACACAGTTTTGTCATTCAATCTTAAATCTTTTATACATGTCCTCCATTATAAGAAAAACACCAAAAGAAAACGTTAAAAACACCAAAAATACAATTTTTATCGGAGTAGGTCTTTAGGGGAAATTTAGAGTCACCAATCAACCTTTGACATTTTATTTGGACTGTGGGAGGAAGTCAGGAGAAAACCCACTTCAATATGAAAAGGAGCCAGCCAGGGTTTAAACCATTAATGTTGATAATAACTTGATTATTAACTGTGAGTACTAAGTACTACACCGATCACTCACTACACCATATCAGCCTGCATATAAAAAAACACACAAATACAAAAAAGTTATTAGTAAGCTGCTAAGCTTCTGTGAAATAAAAAAGAAATGTGTACTCCGGTGTGATCTTGTTTTGCTAACTTGTGGGCACAAAAAGTGACTGCATTGCACACCAGAAGTCAAAAGTCAATGTGTTTATTGATTGAGTAAATTGACTAAAACCTAAAAACATAAATGGAGCATGGAAGATGAACGACCTAAAAAAAAAATTAAATTAAGAAAGATAATAGGAATAAATTAGGGATGTTATTCGACATAATGACTGTTGTGCTCATGATCGTGGATAGAAACAAAATGCATTTCCTATTAAATAGAAATTAAAAGAATGGCTGTCTTGTTTATTATAAAAATAAACATGACTCCATGGAGATCAGGTTGTAAAGCTTCTTCATAGACTACTTTATAGCAAAAAATAAACAAAACTATGAGGAGTAATGCCACAGAAAGGTTTCATATGTCATTATTTGATCTTTTTGTTACATTTGGGGCTGCACATTTGTGCAGTGTTTAGCCTGGTTCCATTCGTGGCTAGGAGCTTTTTGTGTGGAGTTTGCATACATGGATTTCTTCCAGGTATTCTGGATTCCTCCCACAGTTATTGGTCACTCTAAATTGTCCCTGGGTGTGATTGTGTTTGATTGTGTGGCCCTGCGACAGACTGGTGCTCTGTCCGGTGTACCCTGCCTTCGCCCAACAGTAGCCGGGACAGCCATTGGCGACACTGTGACCTCAAAAGGGAATTGATGGATTACGAAGGTGGATGGATGTTACATTAGTCATTACACATTTGAAAACTTAGAATTATGCACATCTAATTGTGCGTATAAACCCATTCCTGTGATACTGCAACACTCCTCTTGAAGAAAAAGTGAAGTCACGAACTGATCCATGTGGGTTCCTTTCAAACTGCTGATACTTCTGCTTGTATAGGGGCGTTCACATTTGATGATGATCAATTAATCAAGAGCATTTGATCAGGAGAAAATGTTTGTTGTTTCCTCTCTTAACCCCTCTGGAAATTGTAACAGCTGGTTTTAAAGATTCTTCAGTTTTGTCTATTTATGTGTTTGTTTGTTTTTAAACATTGATGTAGATGTTGATATCCATGTGATCTTGTATTTGTCTGATGTTAGGAAATGTAAATGTAGCAGCCATTTTTTTTTACCTGCATAAGGAAGGACCAAAAGCCAGAGGCCTTATATTGAAGCTTTCCTGTTGTTCAATATTCACTATGCTGAAATGTCAATGAGTAAGGTGCTGACTCCTTACAACCTCCTGAGCTGCTGTGCTATCTGTAGATAGATTGGATGCTCCCTAATTTGTGACTTGTGGCTTTTTTGCAGGTGTATGCTTTTTCACAGAAGACAGAGAGACTAGTGACGATACTGGAGTGTGACCTTTCAACAATTTCACCAGTTTTTAGCGGCAGTGGCAGCTGTACTTTTTGCTCAGTGAAAATTTTCATGGCTCTCAGTGAAATTGTTTTCAAAAGAAAATGAAAAGGAAAACTTTCAAAATATGCTGGGTTTATTTCTTAGAAACCAAACTACCCCCCCCCAGTCAGTACTTTGTGGAACTGCCTTTTGCTGCAATTATAGCTGCGAGTTTTTTGGGGTTTGTCTCTACCAGCTTTGCACATGTAGACTGAAATCTTTGCAAAACTATTCAAGATGACCCAGATGAGATGCAGAGTGTTTGATGCAGTTTTCAGATCTTGCCACTGATTCTTGAATGGATTTAGGTCTGGACTTTGACTGGGCCATTCCAACATGTTTCATTTAAAGCCATTCTATTGTAGCTTTGGCTTTACGTTTAGGGTGGTTGTTCTGTTGGAAGGTGAATCTCTCCCCCCAGTGCTGTACAGATTTCAACAGGTTTTCCTCCAATATTTCTCTGTATTTGGCTCCATCCATCTCCCCATCAACTCTAACCAGATTCCCTGTCCCTGCTGAAGAGAAGCTTTCCACTTTCCACTTCACAATTGTGTACCGTTTTGTCTTGGTCTTTCACATCAAAGTCCAATAAAATATATGTATGTTTGTAGTCATAATGTGAGAAAATGTGGATAAGTACAAGAGGTATGAATACTTTTGCAAGCCACTGTATCTTGGGGTCTTGTTCATGAGTGAGGGAAGATCAAAGTGTGAGATTGACAGGCAGATTGATGTGGCATCCTCCATTATACAGTTGCTGTATACAGTATACTAGTCCATTGTGTTGAAGAGAGAGCTACGCAAATTCTCACCTGTGACCCAGAGCTCAAGGAAGGATGACCCAGAGCTCGTGACCGAAAGAACCAGGTCCTGGATACAAGCGGCTGAAATTAGCTTCCCCGTAGGGTGGATGGGCACTACCTTAGAGACAAGGTGAGAAGCCTAGCTGCCTGGAGACAGCTCAGAGTAATAGCCACTCCTTAACATCGAGAGGAGCCAGTTGAGGTGGCTCCGGCATCTGGTACGGATGCCACCTGGACACCTAGTCAGGTGTTATGGGCATATCCCACTGGACATGGGCCCCTCGGAAGACCTAGGAGACGCTGGAGAGACTACGTCTCTCAGGTGGCCTGGAAAGCCAGATTTGCTGGATTCCTTCAGAGAAGCTGGAGAAAGTGGCCTGGGAGAAGTGTGGGCATCTTTGCTCTTTGCTTCAACTGCTGACCCAGGGAGAAGAGAATGGATGGACGGATGAATGGACGGACAGATGTAATAAAAAATATCCAACAAAGAAAGTTTAGCAAACTGAGGAATTTGCAAATAAATGGAATTGTTGAAAACAATGAAGAAGGTGGTTATAGAAAGAACTTTTTTATAGTTTAGATGTCAGAGTTTCAAACTTATGGTGCCTCTTTGTATGGCCTTGCTAAGCTTTGAAAGTACTTATTTTTCTCATCAAGTTTGAACAAAGCACTTAATTATGAATGCACAAGGCTGAACCACTGAATGTTTCTTCAACACTCAAAGAGCTTTAAGAACTTGACATTTTTTCCAGACTGATCATGTTTGAGTTGATTGGGAGGATGGATATTTAGACAACTTACCCGTTTTAAACAACACAACATCCTCTGTGCTATTCTTTTTCTCATTTTTCCAAGGAGTTTTATTGCACTTAAAGATAAAAACTGAAAACATAAATGTGCCTAAAGGCACTGAGTTTTTGTCACAGAATTGACTTATTATCCAAGGTGTTTGCATGCAGTTCAACAACTATGCATAATAACAGAGCTTAGTAAGTATACCACAGTAGAGGCTTTATTTAAAGCAATAAAACAAAGCACACGCTTGAAGCAGAATTCCACACACTTGCCTGAAAGTTTAAAAGAGTTAAAGAGAAAGAACAGAATAGATAACGTTAAAAAAGACTAACACTTACATTTTAGTTTTCATTAATTCTCAAACCACATATAAAACAAGGTACTGGAAATATTCCTGAGAGAGTTTGGTCCATATTGACATTGATGCAGATTTGTCAACCCCTTGTACTAAGAAGTGGGCCAAAGTGTGCCAATAAAATATCCCCTACGCAATTATGCTTCCACTACCATCCTGCACTGTGGAGACAAGACAAGATGGATTCATACTTTCGTGTTATTGATGCCAGTTTCTGACTCAACCATCTGAATGTTCCAGCAGAAATGGAGACTCAGAGCAGGCAACAATCTTCCAATCTTTTTCTGACCACTCTTAAAACCTAAGAAATGGCTGTGGGTGAAAATCCCTGTAGATGAGCAGTTTAGGAAATACTCAGCCTGTCTGGCACAACCATGCCATTTTCAAAGTAACTTAAATCCCCAGTCTTTCCAATTCTGATGCTCGTTTTAACTGCACCAGATAGTCTTGACCATGTTTACATGCAATGAGTTGCGGTCATGTGATTGGCTGATTAGAAATTTGCATTAATGAGCAGCTAGAAAGGTCTGCCAGTAGCCAGTGAGTGCATTGGTGTTTAACATTGCTGTTACACTGTTTAACATTACAATTTAATCACAATGTTGATTTAAAAAAAAAAAAAAAAAAAAAACAGTTTAGTGAATAAAAATAATGTAATTGCTGTTGGTAAAATGATTTTATACCCACCCTAAAATTTCATGCCATCCTTGCTCGAAAATTTACTTCATTTTCTTTTTTTCAGTTTTATTTTGCTACAGTCACAAAGAGGGTATTCATTTTTTAAAGGCAACTGTTATGACTAGCTCAAAAGCGTAACGTTTTAGCACTTAAGAACACTTTAATTTGCCCAAGGAACACCAAATGCAATGAGCAGGGAAGACTGAGAAAACAAAAAGCTGCAACAACGTTTCTGGACCTGGCCAGAAGCCCAGATGAAGAGAGTTTCCCCCCACCCCAAGAGCTCCTAAGGTGGATCTTTATATCAAATCAGCTGATTTCCAAAAGAAACAGGGCAGAAACCTGAAACAACCATACGGCCAAGGGCTGTAACACCCCCTCTACAAAGAAGAAATCCCGGAGCCAAAAAGAGCTACCTATACTGGATGAAAACAAAACCAGGTACCAGCTACCATAAGGTCCTGGCCGGCAATGTCATTCCCTAAGATGACGTGGACACCATTAACCGGCAAAGCTGGAAACACCCCCACTGACATCTCCCCTTGGGAAAAAACCACAAGAGAGCATCAGTCTATGCCGTGGCATATTCAAAAACAACCACAGGGATCTCTGAGCCAGCAGAGGTTTCATCAGAGAATGGTAAAGTGGGGGATACAACGATGAATTCTAAAACTCCAGTTACACGTAAATTTTTTTATGCGCACCAGATCCCCACCAAGCACTGAAACCAAACCCTCAGTGATAAACAGCAAATACATCTCTAGCCCAGATTGGATCTCCCCTGCAGATCCAGAATGACCCCATGAAACTGACGAAGCACACAAGGCCGGCCGAGGAGAACAAGGACCTTTGACCCACTGAGACTTAGACAAAAACACTTGTTTTTCCAGTGCCCATACCGGTGGCTATAATTACTTACACCATTGTCCTGTGAAAACCGCCTACCTCGATGTGCCATGTTGGGTGATCCATCCAAGAAAATACAAACAGGACTGGGTCCAGCTCTGGCACCTGAAAAGTGGGTTAAATTATGATGACCAACAGAAGTGGAGACACCAGCAGAGATTGAAGCCTTGAGTTGTTCCAAAGGAACTAGTTCCCTCAGCCCCTCAAACGTGTCAACACCAGCAGAAAGACACCAGAAATCGAAATGCCACACCAGCTCCCGCATAAACTACAAATGATTCTGATCCCCACGCTTATAGCTTCGAAAACAATGTCTGTAAGCTTCTGGTACCAGTTCATAAGCTTTCAGCACAGCGGACTTGACAGCAGAAAACCTAGTACCATCAGCAACACAGAGCAGATAATGCCTGTACCTTACCGGTCAAAACACATTGCAACATCGACAAACAAGTTTACTCAGACCAACACTGAGTCGCTGCCAGATGCTCAATTAACACAAATAATGTTTCTGGGTTTTTTTTTTCATCAAATTCAGGAACAAATCGCAAGTCACATAGTTCATCTGACCTAGCCTCAATGTAAACCGAATGCTCAACTTGAGCTATTTCCCACTGTCTCTAACTGAATCAAGAGAAGGTTCTTCTGCTGTTCAAATGTTAGAGTAGAATTTGATCCAGAAGACAATGAGTCTGCACCAACAAGAGGACAAGCTGAACTGGGTTTCAGAACCCCCATATTTGACAACCCCGTCTTTAAAAGAACTAAAATCCACTCCTTGCACATCTTAGCATCGCCAGCATCAACACAATAAGGCTCTGCGAGCAAAAGCAGCTGTTTTTTTGTTCACATCCAAACCATACTCCGAAGGAAACTCAAAATCTTCCACCACTCCATCCGTGTTTTAAACATATGAAAGGGGCACAAACAACCACAATGTGCGCACAAAAGGCTGATGCGTCCCGCTGACTGCCTAACCCCAAACTGGCTAACTCAGCCCTTGTCTTCTGGAGGCGTAGTGGTGGGTATTTATGCACTAAAATCTGATAGTCAGAAAAAGTGACCAGACAAGAAGGCAACCACGAAAGTGCCCCAAGCCGACGCAGGGAAAAAGGGAGATGCAAGCTATGCCAGCTGCACTTCCGCACTAAACAGAAAATACCTGCGTTGAGGCCCCTATTGGGAAATGCTGCCAAGTCTACCAGGGACCACCACCAAAACAACGCCCAACAAAATCTGTACTCACTGTACAAAGCCAACCACAGCCCCACATACAAAAAAAATAAATAAAAAAAAAAAAAAAAAAAAAAAAAAAAAAAAAAAAAAACCCACCAACAAACGATGCAGAACCACAAAACAAAATGTTAGGAAGAACCCCCAATTTGTTATGACTAGCTCAGAAGCAAAACACATAAATGGGGAGATGAAACCAGTTTTAGCACTTAAAAACACTTTACTATGCCCAAGGAACACCAAATGCAATGAGCAGGGAAGTCCAGAGGAAGAGAGTCCCTCCCAAGAGCTCTTAAAGTGGATCTTTATATCTAATCAGCTAATTTCCAAATACCTGCACCTGTGCAGGAGAAAAAGAAACAGGGCAGGTACCAGAAACACAGCCATACAGCCCAGAGCCGTAACAACAACAAATAAGGCAACAAATTTATAAAAGTTTTATAAATTACATTTTTATGCAAGTTTTAGCGGCAACTCCATTCTTAAGCATGACTTTAGTTTATGATGAAATCAATTATTTGTGACTAAATTTCCTTTTTTTTTCCTTTTAGAAAGAAGCACTTTTTCTTTTTTCATCCCGTTAACACAATGTGTTGTTGCTGCTTAGTGCATTTTTAATAGTAGGAGTGGTTAATAACTTTTCATAGCTTTTTTTATACTCTCTCTTTTCTCAGTCTGTACGTACTGTAGCTTTTTGTGCAACACTAGGCTCATCACCGGCCACCACAGTTATCCTTTCCGTTCATTGTTTTGTCAGCTGAGCATGTTCAGAGGCATGCTGTTGTCACCGACTTCATCCACCAAAAGTGGATTGAAGCCTTGAAAATGTTTTTTTCCCCAGGCCATCAGATTGTTTACCCGCCCCTACAAGAGAGCAGTGAGTAAAGTCAAAAGTGAAAATTATGGTATTTTAGACAACATTGCACTTTTCCATTCAGTGAACTTTAATAGGTTGGTATTTTATATGCATCTTTCACTTTTTTTCTTCCTTTTTTTTTGTTTTTCTCATAAAAAAGTTAGTTTTTTTTTTCCTTGAAGCTGAGCTTTGTGGCATCTTCAATATGGAAGATCAACTTCCTTTCCAGGTACACTGGGTTGCTAATAACTTCACTCTACATGTCTGTCTTGACTCTAAACCAATCGCTAAAGTGCCCACTTTTCTTCACAAGTTAAAATTAAATTTCTGTCTTTAAAGTCATTGATGTTTGTTTATCTGCATTCCAGACACTTTCGCCAGCCCTCCATCTGGGGAGCCCTCCACCTGTTCGTCTACTAGGATCTGGGGTTTTTCATTATGGTCTGAGGTCATCCAGTGCATGCAAGACATCACTGGCCCAGAGCCTAAGTCCCAAAGACTATGGACTTAATTCACTCACATTTTCTGTTTCAGTAATAAATCTTTCGAACGCATTACCAAGATCTTGTCATGGTGCCCAGTGGATTCTCCTTATTAGACTCAGCTGTTGGCACTCATCTCATCAACTCTGGATCACTTCTTAAGATGGGTCTCCTCCAGCATTCATCGCCTGTTCGTTAGCTACTCTGGTGCAGTACTTTGACTACGTACTTTGTCTGTTCGCTATCTTTGTTTACGTTTCCTTCGCTCTTGCTCACCAACTATTCTCTTCTCCAGGATCTTCATTTGCTGACCTGGGTCCATCTCCACAACCACAGCCTGGTTACTCGCCAACCACTCTACCAATCCTGACGCAACCGCCAAGCCATCAGCCATAACACTCACCTCCAAGTTCTTTGTTCTGCCACTCCTGGACCTGCCACCACATCGCCACAGGACAAGTCCAAGCTCTGACTTTCGACACCCATCTGCCATCGGGCTCAGCTCCAGCTGCGGTCCATCAGGCACCCCATAGACAAAAAAGGTTTTCTCATCTCCATCAGCTTGCCACTGCACTTCTAGGTTGCTAGCATCTGGGTCTGACTTGTCTCACTCAGAATCATGACAGATTTCTCCCTATTGAAATAAAAACAATATTGAAGTTCTAAATTGTTTTATACTTTACCAACTGATTTTTTTTAAAATGCAAAAACAGTTTATTTCCAAGCACTGACACCAACCTTTGACCACCAGGAGCAATGTGGAGTTCAGTCTCTTGCTCGAGGATACTTCGAGCAATCTTCCAATCAGAGGTTGACCACTCTACCTCTGCTCCATAGCCACCTCCTAAAGCCTTAGTCACATGCCCTGGTATGGTACATTGACCCACCTGAATGCTGCATTCACGGGATGTGTTGGTGATGTGTTAATGCCCTTAGGATACACCCACAAACTTTGCTCTGATTGTCAAATTTCCTGATTTCCATCAGTCAGGCTGCATTCAAGAAGCGCACACTTATCACCTGAACACCACTAACGGGATCCTTGCATAGCGTGCAGGGTTTGGCTAATTTTGGTTCTCCTGGCTTACTAAGCAGTCTACAACCTTGATATTTTTTTATGAGACACCTATGTACCCCGTACTAGTTTGCTTATTTTTTTTTTTTTGCCTGCAAACAAACTGTGTCCACTTGTAAGGGTAGTTCTGACTAAGGCATTAGGTATGGTTATAAAATTATAGAACTTTTTCTGCATTGCTGTTTTCCTACACAGGAGGATTAATGGATGTCTTTCTAATGTCCAATATGGCTTTACCACAGATTTTCAATTCTGTGTTAAATTGCATGCCAAGAGCAGATGTTTTCAGATGATTACATCTGAATGAAATATGAGCTCATCAAAGATTTGTCATTTTATCTGTGAAAAACGTATGAAAACGTTGTAAATGTACAAATGGAAACAACATTTAACAGCCGCTTCTTTTGTATCCTCAAATTCACCAAAACTAGGAAATAATGAGACCACAAATTATCCACATTTTTATGAAATGAAACATTCTCCTCAAAGTTCTTTTCCTTTTCGTTCATGAGAGCAGAAACGATCACTCAAGTAAATGATTCAGAAGCTTGGCACATTACAAAAAAAAAGAGAGGTCAGAAAGCAATCTTTTAATGTGTAAATGGTTAAAATTTACATCATGGAATGTCTTTTATATTCACAGTAATTAGAACTGTCCAAATTTTTTATGATGAACTTGTAATTATGCACGAAATGGATGAAGAGTTACAATGAGTTTAACAGTAAGCAGTTGATATATTTAAGTTTCATCAACTTGATTTAAATTTGAATGCTGAACAAAAGCCCAAATCCTGAATTATCTGTGTTTCAGAGGAAGCCTTTGCAACTGTTTTTTTCACCCCAAACCGTGTAATGACTTTAGTTTTTTTTTTTTTTTGAAAGTTCCATCTGGAGCACATTCAGATCACCGAATGTCTTCAAATCTCACACCGTGTTAAGCTAAGCAGAACTCAGGGGGTGGCACTGCAGCACACTGTGAGCTGTTTTTTTTTTTTTTTTTACACAAACAAGCTTCCATTGGTTATAAAGGGGTAGTTGTAAAATCAGAAAAACTTCTGAAAAATGTATTGACTATTTTTTATTATGTTTCTGATTATTTAGAATAATTTTGCTTTAAACAGAAAGACAGCCAACACAAAGTCTTTGGTTTGGTAAGGCGATAAGAAGTGATGGTGTACAAATAGGCAAGAAACTGGGCTTGGTGGCAGTAACTTAAAGGGCCTATGCCTTGCAAAATCGATTTGTTGAGCTTTTAAGTCTATTATAATGTTAATTCCTCATGAAAAAAATAAACAAAAAAACAAAGCAGTATTTGATTCGTTTATGCATTTCTGAGTATTCCTCTAAATAACCTGCTCTCAACAACAGCCCCTCTCAACACACAAAAACGAGCGGGTTCTAAGACATAGACAAGTGAGAACAGCCCCTTCCATGAAGAGTCTACACTGACAGCACCGCCCCCAGGCTAACACACACCTATTTTCTTTGCTGAGCTATAGCGGTGATCAAAACGCTGTCATTTTATATTCACATGCATCTTTGAAAAAGTTTATATATATATATATATATATATTCATTTAGTAATTTGATGATGGGATTTGCACTTCAGGGCCACCGTATTCGTTTAATGTAAAAGCAATTGCATTCAGATACCACTGACTGATGGAAGTAGCGCAAACATGAGGGAAATCTGTGCAAACATGGAGTTAAGATGCAGCCACATGAGGCTGAGTGCATAAACATGAGAGAAAGTGACAGCAGTGGCAAGAAAATCACTGAGATAACTGCATCTCAGAATCTAAAAGCAAGCAGGTTTAGCAGCCATGTGTTTTTAATGCTCTATGTAATCATTCATTTTAAAAGCCTAACGTCTGTTTTTGATATCAAAACTGTCTGTGTGAACAAAGATACTGAAAACAGAATAAAAAATAAGAGTATCTGAGTTGATATGCTAACCAGCCATGTGTTTAGTCTTTCATACCAAATTGTTGTCTGGGATGTTTGTGTCTGAGAGTGAAGTATGGCACCCTGATCTGACCTGTGTCGTCTCAGAGATGAAATGTGATAAGCCCTCACATTTCTGCATGTCTCAGATAGTCCAAGCTGGGAAATCACTGGCCATAAATTACATTCTCCACAGTTTAAATGAGCAAAAATGATGAATCAATTGACTCCTGCAGGGCACGAAGAAGATACCCCCCCACCCAAAAAAAAAGAAGACAGTGAGCAATGTAACAACGTTACCAAAGCCTCTTTTCTATGTATAAAAAGTTTAATAAAAATCATCAGATTTTATTTTTGGGGCAAACAAAATGGTTACCGTACTTTCACACAATGAAAATACAAAAGTTAGAAGCTCCCCAGTTCTGTTAGGTTGGATGGTAAACGTTGGTGGACAGCCATTTTCAGGTCTCTCCAGAGATGCTCAGTTGGGTTTAAGTCAGGGCTCTGGCTGAGTCATTCAAGAACAGTCACAGAGTTGTTGTGAAGCCACTCCTTTGTTATTTTAGCTGTGTGCTTAGGGTCATTGACTTGCTGGAAGGTGAACCTTCAGCCCAATCTGAGGTCCTGAGCAGTCTGGAGAAGGTTTTTTGTCCAGGATATCCCTGAACTTGGCAGCAGTCATCTTTCCCTCCATTGCAACCAGTCGTCCTGTTCCTGCAGCTGAAAAACACCCCCACAGCATGATGCTACCACCACCATGCTTCACTGTTGGGACTGTATTGGACAGATGATGAGCTGTGCCTGGTTTTCTTCACACATACTGCTTAGAATTAAGGCCTAAAAGTTCTATCTCGGCCTCATCAGACCATAGAATCTTATTTCTCACCATCTTAGAGTCCTTCAGATGTTTTTTTAGCAAACTCCATTCGGGCTTTCATGTGTCATGCACTGAGGAGAGGCTTCCGTCGAGCCACTCTTCCATAAAGCCCCGACTGGTGGAGGGCTGCAGTGATGGTTGACTTTCTAAAACTTTCTCCCATCTCCTGACTGCATCTCTGGAGCTCAGCCACAGTGATCTTTGGGTTCTTCTTTACTTCTCTCAACAAGGCTCTTCTCCCCCCATAACTCAGTTTGGCCAGGCGGCCAGCTCTAGGAAGGCTTCTGGTCATCCCGAACATCTTCCGTTTAAGGATTATGGAGGCCACTGAGCTCTTTGGAACCTTAAGTGCAGCAGATATGTTTTTGTAACTTTGGCCAGATCTGTGCCTTGCCACAATTCCGTCTCTGAGCTCTTCAGGCAGTTTCTATGACCTCATGATTCTCATTTGCTCTGACATGCACTGTGAGCTGTAAGGTCTTATATAAACAGGTGTGTGGCTTTCCTAATCAAGTCCAATCAGCATATTTAAACACAGCTGGACTCAAATGAAGAAGTAGAACCATCTCAAGGATGGTCAAGAAATGGACAGCACCTGAGTTAAATATATGAGTGTCACAGCAAAGGGTCTGAATACTTAGGACCATGTGATACCTCAGTTTTTCTTTTTTAATAAATCTGCAAAAATGTCAAAAATTCTCTGTTCTTTTGTCAATGTGGGGTGCTGTGTGTACATTACTGAGGGGAAAAAAATCAATGTAAATGATTTTAGCAAATGGCTGCAATATAACAAAGAGACAAATTTAAGGGGATCTGAATACTATCCGTACCCACTGTAGGTGTGGAATAGAAGGTACTCTGGCATGCCACAGACTCCCTGGTTTGCTCCATTCTGATGCATCCACTTGCAGACAAAAATCATTTGACCAAAATGAAATAGATCCATGCACGTCTTTGTTTTTGTCCAAGCCGGTATATTACTCACCATTTTTGTTGCAGCTGTAATGTTAGGTTGGGGCTGTAAGCTAGCAGGAGAGAGTGTGAGAAAATGGATGATGGGAAGGAGATCTGATTATTCCCTGCCTACAGTCTCGCCTACAACTCAGAAGGGAATTTCTAATCAACTACAACTGCTCTGCAGAAGCTATGTTCTAGAAAATGACAGGTTTTTTCATTTTGGCTAAAAACAGCATAATCATGATAAAAAGGCCACTGTGAACACTCTTTAAATAGCTCAAAAGATGATTGGAATGGAACTTTAAGCCAATCACAATTATATTTCTGCCTTTTAACTCATGAATATTTAATTCTTCTCATTCCAGATGGTTTCTACGACATTTCCTGACCCTGTTCTCCACCAGCAATGATGCTTTGGCTCGTTCTGGCCCTTAACCACCATCAACATTTAGCCTCTGGGGTCTATTATAGTCTGAGTTTATCCCACGCATCCAAGACATCATTGACTCAGAGTCTAACCACCAAAGATTTATCGACTTATTTGTTTTCTGAACATCTTTCTGTAGCACATTTAAATCATTTCTTGTATTCCAAAGATCTCTTTTTCTTGAAGTACAATTAAAGCACTTTGAAATAGCATTTTATGTGCAGTAAATTTCCTGTATTGGGTTTTAAAGGTTACTTGTGGCATTATCATTACTTACCAGCTAGCTGCACACCTGTGAAATAAAGCAGGCAAACAAGCATTTTTCATGTTTGGATTTCAACAATAAATATGTATAAACTGTAAGTGAACAAATAGATACTTGTTTTAGATGCTTTAAGTGTCATGCTCAACATGTCCCCTAGCAACTAGAATTCCCCTGGCAGGCTACAACTGTGGATGCCAACAAGCAGCAACTGATTAACAGTTTGCTGCAGATGCAGATACTGTCAACCCACAGCAGGGCTGTAAATGAGAGAAAAGTGCTGGTGGATGCAAGCAGTGAGCTGGAGTTTTACTATTGAGGTCAAAAGTATTTTAATTTACTACCTATATACTAAAAAGCAACCTAAATCAAACCTGTTAAGAAGTTCATCTTTCTGTTCTCTTTTTGTGTGGAAAAAAAGCACTTCTTTGTGACTTGCTAGAAAAACAAAAGGTTGCCTCTTGCTGTGAAGAAACAGCAGGCATCAAGCAGTTCCAAGGTGACACAAAGGACGTCTGCAGTTTTTTTTTAGTCTTACCCAATTTGAGTAAGAATGTAAGAATTTCACAAGACTCCAAGAAAAATCCACCTGTTGCCAGCTCTAGTTTGACCCATACTCAAAATGTCTAATATGTTATATCTATTTGCAATCAGTCACAACAAAGTTTCTAACATATTGTTGCAATTTGTGATACAACATGATTGTATAGAATGTTTTGATCTCCTGTAGAAGTGTTTCACGTGGTGTTTTTCTTATGATTAAACAGTTTTTAACCAAAAAAAAAAAACACTTCCCATCATCCATATATTTAGACTCTCTCATGGTAGCTTGCAGCCCCTCAAAACCCCATCCTAACATTACAGGAGCAACAAAAATGGCCAGCACTATTGGAGCTGTCCAGATGTCCAGTTTTGAGTCAGATGTCAGCTCGGATGAGGAGAAATTCAAGGATGTACATGGATGTAGTCATCTATGAGTGGATGTATCAGCATGAAGAGAAGCAGGAAGCTTGTGGTTTGCCGTAGTAGCTACTATGCCACACCTACAAGCTTTTTCCAACTTAATTTTTCCATCTGCTCATGGTTCACAAAGATTTGAATAAAGAAATACTCAAAAATGTAATTTATACTAAATGTTCTTTATACATGCCCTCCAATCATAAAGAAAAATACCACAAGAACATGTTAAAACATCAAAAACACAAATTCATCAGTGTGTCTTCACAAATTAAGACACCTACAAGACTGTTGTAAGTTGCCTGTTATGACAATTTTTGTAGAGTTTGTTCTTTGATCTTTTGAGCATATTCAAAGAGTGAAGCCTTGTGACTCATGTACAAGGACTAAGAGCCCCCACAGTCGATCTCAGATATGTTTGAAATTCCCTCCTGAATGCTTTCTATTTGTCACCAACAGTTGCAGCTCAGTGGGACGCAACACCCTGTGTTCTACTTCAAAAGAGTTCAAACTTTGTATTTTCAAGTAAAAGTCATTATTGAAAAAAATAATTTCTTAAAAGTGAACAATTCTATTGCTTAAAAAGTATTATGAACACTTTTTTGCCCTTTCATAAAACTTAGACACACAAATAGTATTTGATTTTTTTTGTACTGTGCATCTAGTAAATTCCCTTGCATTTTGCAAACATCAGTATACAAGTTAACTTGAGAGGAATAAAGCAATACAATACTCCAATGCCCCACACTGTTAAAGTTCCTGTAACAACCTTTAGAGAAGAAAAGTTTAAAGTGGTATTGTAGAAAGTGTGTGTTTTACTAAAGGGGAAGAATGGAGGTGATGTAACAGGGAGGAGGAATTGGTTGTGCTCAGGCAAGTAGTGAATCCAGCTAAAGAGGGCCAAAACAAAACCGTACAAGATTAGAAAGATTAGAAACTGTGGATAGAGGCAAGCTGGGATTTAGGTCTCTCTGTTCAAGTGGTAAATGTTTGAGGATTTGAATTAATGGCTAATGAGAAAGCATAAGCTGCAAGAAAAAGAAAAAAAAAGCTGCAAGTTTTAGGTAATCTGAGAATAGGCTATAGTGCTCAAAGGACCCACTTTTCCCATGTAGCTGCAACATGTCGCAATGACTACAGAGCAGAGCGCTGTCCCTGTGCTGCCCCCAATCAACAAGGAGGAAAGAATGATGTCAGAGTGAGAAAAGGGTCAGGAAGAGCTGTCACGTTCCTGTCCACCCTGGATACTATCTGTGCCAAAGACTTGCATCTGGGACTGGGGTCACACATCACCTCAACGGTTGGTTCCTATGAGATGTCACACTTCCTGAAACTCACCAACACACCCCAGCAGTCTCCTGCTTCCTTGTTGCCACCTTGCTCAATCTCACAGCTAAATCCCATCTTTATTGTGTGCTTAGAGCTTTACAGCTTAGTCTTACACATGCATACCTGTGAATTCCATGGAAACTAACACTTCTATTGGTACTCATATGAACTTTTTGTGTGCATGTTTCAAAATTAATCAGAATATCTTGCTGCATTGACAAGAGGTAAATTAGCATCTCTTGTATGTAAATGAATTTCCTGAAACCACATGTTGCTTCTTAACAAAAGCAGTGTTGAATTTGTGCAATGTGAGCAGGTAATTGTTAGTTTTTACATTTAAAAAACTGACGGGAGAGAGTTAAAGGTATGACTGATTCTGATTTACAGTAATAAATGTTAATTTGAGCTACAGGGTTTCCCATAGTCGGCGACCGCCATGCAAATTATTTTTCTTCTAAGAAAATTGTGAAAGTTTTACTCATCTAAACGGTTGATTAATAAAACAAGATAGTGACTTCCGCCTCAAAAAACAACCATTCTGTTCTAAGTCTGTCAGGGTACGGAAGCAGATCCCAGAGCAGAGCCAGAGGAGTTGAAGAAACCGTTTATTCAAACCAAAATCATAAGGAATAATCCAGTGGGGAGAAGCAGCCAAGAACATGCTTAAATAGAGGGGGAAATGATGATGAGGAGCAGGTGTGCAAGGAAGCAGCCCCAGGATGAGAGGTAGCCACGCCCCCTCCCACACACTACTCTGTAGAAACAAAAGAAAGGACAAAATCAACACAAATTAACCACAAGGAAAGAAAAAAGAAACCAAACCATAACAAAGACACATGGAGTCTACACTGCTTATGTGTTTTTTTTTTATTATTATTAATGTTTATTCAAGAAAATGAAACACTGTCCTAGAGAAATCGTTTGACCATTTTTACATATGTATATACTACGTGTTCAAAACTTTCACGTTTTTTGTGTTTCTACGCAAGTTTTTAAGTCAGTTTTTGAGCCCTACGTACAAACAAAGAAGTGACTGTTTTAACTGTTTGAAAATGGATCATGGAAGAGAGCTTAATAACTGTGGTTTGGACCCAGCTGGAATATAACAGCAAGTCTTTCATTTATCGGACAAGAGCTGTGAAAAAAAAGCGTTACTTAATGTCAATGAAAAAGCATTTATACGCGTTACATAGACATTACATTGGAAGTGGCCGATTGAACACACATTGCTGAGGGCAGTGTGAACGCAGCATGAAAGGGGTTAAGCGCCTTAGATTTATTTTTAAGACTTTTTTTTTCAGTTGGTTGGTAGTTATGTGAATTGAAAAGGATGCAACCCACATGTCACTACAAAATCTAAGTCCCTGATTGGTTAAAGTTCACCTGGTTTAACTTTTAACGCCCATTTAATGACCGCACATGTTTTTGTAAATCCTCAAAGTTGATTTAAAAACAACCCTAACCTCTTTGCTAAGTTTACAGACAAAGCAGAACAAGTGATTTATTTTGCGCATTTGCTAAATTACTGATAAAGTTGCAAAATGAACGTTTCTGACAGAATGCACAAAATGCTACAGGGAGAAGAAATTCAAATAGATTTAGCGAACAGAATGGGATTTAGGAAGCGTGAAATAGGAATGCAGTTGGAGTTTTGGTAACATATTCAGCACATCTGGAAGGCAGGTGCAAACGGGTGAAACTCACAGTTGTTATTTTGAAGAGTAGGTGTGGATACCACCGAGGACAACTCTTCATTTCTGCTTATGGAATTACTTTTAATGCTAGGGGCAGAGATTTTTTAAGACATATTCAGCTTTGCAATCGTTTGGATTTTTTTGGGGGGGGGGGGCTAATATAGTCTTGAAATCTCACGCGTTATTGTAATTAAAACTGAAAATAATTATTTCTTATAATTTGTATCTCTTTTGCCAATGTCACACTTTTATCTACATTGTTTCTTTTGTGCACAGTCAGCTTCTTTCCTCCAGTGCACTCTCTTTTTTTCTGCTGCTGCGTTGCGAGGCAAGTAACTCCGACAGCCTTTACCACCACCTCTACCCCATTATTTGGCACAGGTACAAGCTTACCAACTGCCCAGTGTGCGCTACAATGGTTTGAGCATCCCACCTTAGTGCTTGTGTCAAAGAAAACAGCTTGCTTTGTAATTAATAGATGTCATGCCATGAAGAACTTGTTTCATTCTAGTTGCACTCTGATCCTTTCGCTCCATCTCTTTTTTTTTTACGTACTAAATCCTTAACCCCTCTTTAAATATTTGAGTTTAAGTCTGTTATCAACTGTGCAATCCCTCTTCACTGATCACTATAAATCCCAATCGAACACCATGTGTGATTTATTTGCATGCACAAACAATTTTACCCTTTTTTTAACAGATCTTAAAAATGTAGTCTCCATTCTTAGAAATATGTATCTGTTACTTAACCTTATTCTTTTATATAATGTTTTAATTTAAGTAAAGCACATGACAAACATCATTTCATTTTATCTTATTTTTAGTCAATTTTATTCTAGTTCAAGACAGAAATTGCTTAAATACCAGCTCTATTTAAGTTAATTGAATTATTTGGGTTTTTTCCCCAATTTTTTTTACTTACACCAAGGTTCACTTTAATTTCAGGAAAAAAATGAGAAATGTTTCCTCATTGAAAGTTTGAAAGTAACTTCCTGTGGTTATTTGAAGGTTTTTATCAATCTGGGGGGGAAAAAAAAAGGTACACATTAGTATTTTGGTGATCTTTATTGGGCAGAAGATAAGCAAGATTAGGAGAAAACAAATAATATTAACAACATTTAATAAAGTATTAAAATAAAACATATTGGTCATGGAGAGAATTAGTTTACTGTCATTGCGCCGGACCAAACCAAGGTCTCTCTTCGGAGTCAGACTATTCTCTCAAATGACTAACTACGTCCCATAAACTTCCCTCTTTATGGATCAGTTGTCTCTATGTTTGAACCCTGCTGCAAATACAGGGTCAGTTTTCAATTGGTTTAACATATGTGAAACATAAGATCCAGTGATGTGCACACAGTGGACGCAGAAAAGCATTAGGAAAGGGTCAAAACACCAAGCCTCGTTCACATAAAGTTACAAAACTCAAATAAAAAATCCAGTCTATAACAATTTTCAACACTGCACCCAAGGAATTGCCTTTAAAGTGCATGATACACTGTTAAAAAATAATACAGACCCCCCCTATAGTCTTTTTTCTGTGTTTTTAAATAGCGCTGAACAATATTTTTTTGTTGCTTTTAAAATGTATTTCATACTCAGATTCCTACAATGCATTATGAAACTGGGTGAACTTGGAGTGGGGGGTCCCTTTTTCCTGGCAGTAATCACCATGTGTACTGGTTCCCTTTGGGAATATATATCACTGTAATCTCAAACTATGTGTAATACCCTACATTTATTGACCATTTTTTTGTAAAAGGTCTATGAGGATTTTTTTCTTCTTTGTAAGGCGTTTAGATGTCTGGGTTTTTGTGACCATATTTTTGTTGATGCTAGAACATCTTTTCTTAAGACAGAAGGCAGTCTCTGTCTTTGAATTAAAGAAAAATAGACATACCAGTAATGTGGCTTTTATTCAAGTTTTATTTACCTAAATTATACTGTTGTACTGTTCTACCACGTTTTGCTGTTAAACATAAATTATTCTGTCAGTATTTTAAGAAGAGGACTGACGGTGATGAAAACAAATAACATCAAAACATGAAATCATTTGTTTATCAATAATGGAGACGCCAACATGTTTGCTACCAAACTACATTTGCAACTGTACAAATCTATTTGGCATACCACAAATATTTATTTATTTTTGCTACAGTTCAGAGTGTGTTACTGACCTAACCCCATTGGAATGGCTTTCAAACAGACACATCACAATTGAATATCCTTCTTTTTTGGAAACATTCCTAGGTTCTCGTTCAAAAGTATTCCATTACTTTCAGACTAACTTTTACTTGAATTCTGTAAATTTTTTATCTAATTTTTACTATGAAGCTGTACAACAGTTAATCTGGTAGAATAACCGATGGTAGGCTGGTGAGAGGGCTGGGCAGTGGTGCAGTAGTTAGCGCTCTTGACACAGCGAGAAGACCCTGGTTCAAATCCCTGCTGGGACCTTTCTGTATGGAGTTTGCCAGTCCAGTGTCCTCCCACAGTCCAAAAACATGCTTCATAGGTTTATTGGTTTCTCTAAGATGTCCATAGGTTTGCAAGTGCGTGTGTTGAAGTGTGTATGTGCCCTGCAACAGGCTGGCAGCTCGTCCTGGGTGTATCCTACCTTTGCCCTACAGTAGCTTTTAGAGGCTCTGGTAACCCTGTGCCACTAAAAAGGGATGGATGAATATTTAAGATTACATCAGATTGACTAGAAAAATATTTCAGCCTGTTTATTCTGAATGTAAGACTATTTATTACCTACTAAGGCCATATATAAGGTAAATGATATCTAAGACATCTGAAGCCTTTATAAGAACTGTGCCTACCCTGTTAGCACGCCAGGTAAAAGGAAGACAATGTTGTTTGGTACTTTGTGGAAACCAGCTCCAAGGGTTTCAGAATTTCCCCTAGCACACAAACAGCCTTTGTCAGCTTATTTAGTTACTTCAACTCTGTGATTCTAATGCTGCTGCTCCTACAGATCAGGGCATATAAAACTGCACTCTCCACAACACACTCATAAAAAGATCTGGAACATCTTGCTTTAAACACTGAGGGAGCTAAACTTCCTAAAAATGTACATCCTGCTTTGTCCTGTTTTTATAAACTGCCTCAGCTCAGTTTATTTTCCAGCTGAAAACTCAGGTCCCTTTAGATCCTTGACTGCAAGCACCTTCTTTTCTAGTTTGGAAATATTTGCTTTTGTTTCCTTAAGCCTACAGTCACTTCTTAAGTATTTTTGAAATTCAAAAGGACAGTTGTTTGCCCATACAATATACATACAGAAGCAATATGTATTGCATTCCTCCACTAATACACTAAACACATCAATATTCTTGGCTCAAACCAATATACCTGGTCATATTAAGCACGATAATGACATTGTCATGACTGTAAACGCAATAAATATTTTCCAGTTTGTGGTTCCAACCATCCTTCTAGAGATTCTACAGTATCACATAACCATCCCTTCATTTATTTGGATCACAGGCTGTTGTTACATGAAGGGCAAATAAACAATACCATTTTTTTTAGTTGCAGTCACCAACTGTGGAAGAATTCCACAAATTACTGGTAAATTGGGAATGGAAAAAAAGAAAAGCATAATTTAAGATGAATTTCATTGGAATATTTTGGCATACCTTATTTCTCGAACTATGTGGCACAACGGATTACAAGTTGCATCATCAATGAATAGTCTAGTTTCAAAAATGTGTCCTATACAGGCACACTGAACTATAAGGCACACTTTACTAACTGCTTTCACTGTAACCCTGGACTTGTTTATAACATGCTACATGTTCGTCAAGTTAGAGTATTCATAATACCTGTAACTCCAAACATTGTTTGCAAGATATAAAAAAAAAAACAGACTGAACCTGCAAAAACAAACATTACTGTGGCTAGGGTTGTTAACTCCCACCAACCTTGTAAAAAAAAATATATATATACATAGTAAAAACCTCCTTCACCACTACATATTAGCCAGGGAAGCATATTTGCAAAAACAACCAACCTTGTTTGCAACTTAAAAAAAATCTGACATTTTCACAGAGTACTGTGTACCTCTCAAAATCGCTTCAACATCAGTAGACAGAACCAAAGTTAATCAGTATAAAAGGAACTCCAAATTGTAAGACACACGCTTTTTTAAATATCTATAAATGTCTTTTTAGGCTTTTAAATCTGCCTTATAATGGGGAAATTCCGGTATTTGTAATATGGAGATAATGGATTTATTATAGTAAATTGCAGCGTAAACAGCAGTGTTTGATGACATACTGGCAAAAAAGCTATTTTTTCTTACAGATAGTAACCTTGAGTTTTTTTCCATAATGCAGTAATTTCAGTTTAGTATCCTGGGACGCCACCTGTTAAGAAATGCAGTTCCTCCTACTTTCTTTTTTAATACTTTTTTTGTCTGCTAAAAGTATAAAAGCTAGGTGGATTTTGAAGTTGAATGTATGTTCTTATAGTCTCAAATACACCCAGGTACCCAGGCATATATGTTATCACAGTCTTAGTTTAACATATAACACTTTATTCCCAATTTTATAGCTGCATGTCGGTTAATACTCAAAAAGCATCCATCTTACCAGTGATCTAATGTGGCTTATGCTGACTGAGCAAAGAAACAGCTGAAACCTCCTTTCCTTTCCTGTCACTTTAGCCTCTGATTTGCATTTGCATGCAATGCCTTTCTTTTATCTTGGCAAGGATACCAAGTATTTTAACTTGCATTAGACTTTGAGGACAACTACAAATTGCTTGCAAATGTACTCATTTGTTGCTTTGGTGACTCATAAACAAAATGCAAACGTTTCTCATAAATTTACAAAAAATGTTTTAAATGTTAACATGCAAGAATAGTTCTCTCTATCACAAATGCACAAACATTTAACTGAAAAAAAACTGACAGAAAAAGAAAACATTACTATTTTTGAATAGGCCTAAAAAAGTATCTTACAAATAATAATAATTATATATATATTAATAATTACGAACAATAAATAATAATTAAATATAAGAACAAAACATTAAAATATTTTAAAAAAAGTTAAATATATCAATATATTTAAAAACAGTTATATTTTTTTTATTAACAAATTAAAATATCCAAGCCTTTTTTTTTATCTAGTTTTTATCGTGAGCTAAATAGCTCAGGACTGGTACATGAGAAATCAGGGTTTGATTTCCAGGGAGCATGATGAGGTGAATTCAGTGTGGGTAGTTAGACAAGACCCTTCATGCTACTGCCTACCTACGTATCCACAAAGGGTCCCAGGTCTGGGTCTCCCTGTGCCGTTCCCCAGCCCAGGTAAAGTACAGGGTTGTGTCAGGAAGGGTGTAAAATGCTCTGCCAAAACTGAATGTGGATCAGTGACAGCTGAATCACTGTGGCATCCCCTGAGAGGATATGACGAAAGGTGAACAGCATGTTTTGTAATTTTGATCAACATCTCCTATAGACAATTCCATCAATATGTTTTCCAAAGCCCCCAAATCCTTTGGGGGTTTACAGTGTTGCTGGAGCCTATCTCTGCTAATGTTGGACAAAGGTAGGGTAAACACTGGATGGGTTGCAATACATTGTAGGGCCAGTCTGTAAAATATGTAAAGCTAAAAATATGTGTCACAATATCGAATATCCCATTAGACCAATCAAAAAGTCTGTTATCAGCACAAATGTCAGACTTATGTAAACCATGTTCATCTCTATGCGTTTAAGTGTTTGTTGGACTTCCGCTTACATGAATGACTTTTCTAATGCACTCTGACATGGAGGCTATAAGCCTGTGGCCCTACCTAAGAGTAATAGAAGCCCAGGTTGTTGTGATAGCTGCTTTTAGATCATCTGCTTTGTTGTGGTGTGAGTCTCTCATTTACTTTTTGACAACAGCCCATACATTTTCCATTATGTTTAGGTCAGGTGAGTCTGCTGGCCAACCAAGCACAGTATTATCTTGGTAATTGAATTGGTACTTTTGGCACTTAGGTTTGGTTCAAAGTTCTGATGGAAAACAAAATGGAAAATATCAAAAGACTTCCTCTTTGGCACTGTGTTTTAAAGGAACAAGCTCTGTCATCAGGGACTTTGTGGTGTTAGTTGGTTGTGACTGATTTAAAAAAAAAAAGGAACGAAAAGAAAAAATT
This sequence comes from Adrianichthys oophorus, assembly GCA_036245035.1. NCBI lineage: Eukaryota > Metazoa > Chordata > Actinopteri > Beloniformes > Adrianichthyidae > Adrianichthys > Adrianichthys oophorus. The sequence continues at coordinate 8,625,606 of BSAI01000201.1, read as the reverse complement.
GAATTTGCCTACTTGTCAAAATCCATGACTATTTAGATAGTGGATAGTATCAAGTACCTTTATGTTCATTTTAACCATTAACTGGTCAGGGCTGACAGTACCACAACACCATTAAAGGGCCTAAGTTGCCTCCATATACTAAGGTGTTAGAGTTCGGCTTCTCCTTCTGCTTCCCTTCTTCAGCTCGGATGTTTCTGCTAGGAAGTCTCCAGTTTGCTGAATCTCTCCAGCTCTTAAAGCTTTGGGCCAATATTTTTGAATGAAGGATTTTGGGATAAATGTAGGAAGATTTGTTTGGTCTCAGTACAACAAGAGCAAGAGTTTGGTTTGTATTGTGAGCAGTAAATGGAGCTGTTCTTTTCATCATGGATGTCTTTGGTCACCATCTTTGTCATTATTTTTATTGACAGAATTCTTTGATACAGCCATGGGCTGAAAGGAGTCAGCGACCAAATAGACATGATCTCATACTAACAGCTGAAAGGTATGTCCTTTGCAGGTTGGCTGGATGCTCACTTACAGATATGGTTAGGAGGTTAGTCACTTTATAGGAGCAGTAGGACATCTGTGCCAGTTGAGATAGCGTCAGGAAGTTTTTCAGATTCCTCTTGAACACCTCCCTGCCATATTCCAGTATGTCCTCATGGAAGAAGATCCGAGAAAGACCCAGGATGCACATAGGGAACTATGTCTCTGGCCTGGGTGATCCTCTGGTAGAACAAAAGAAAGTGTCTCTGCAGAGGTCAGACCAGACCTATCTGGTCAGACCTTAGACTGCTGTCCCTAAACTGGGGAGGATGGATGAATGTAGGTGGATTGTCTGAGCCAAGGTAATAAGAAATGTACTGTTCCACTAAGCACTCTAGATTCCACTAGGAGTTGTGTTGGTTGCCCAATTTGGAAATATCTTTCCATCACTCCCTGTCTTTCTAACCCCTCATACCACTTGTTTTAGTTGCCAAACTGATCTTGGCTTTTCTCACACCATCTCAAGATTAAGTCCCTATTTATAGAAATATCAAACTGTATTACCTAAACGTTGTGACTAAATAACATTTATTTCCCTTGCAATGTCTTCAGAGCCACATGCTGCTACAGAGACAACATTTGAACTTGGTCATTTACAGTAAAACATTTCTACCAGTCACAAGCTTTGTGCATTTTTGGAGTCCAGTCTTCACTCACAGAAATTGAGAATTATGAGGTTTTTTAGAGTGAGCAGACCTTTGCTGAGGACATTTTTTGACTCTGCAGTAGCCTCAGTTCTGCACCATGATGATGTTTGCTGGTGTCCAAGCAGCACAGACTAAGAAGGGGAAAATACTTGATGGACTGGTCAGGAGGGGCATCTCAGTCATGGGCTGCCTAATGGATACTTGTGTGTGAGAGGAGAATGTTATGTTATGATGCTGTTCTGTACTGAGGGATCTCTCTGCACTTTTCAGTGCAGGAAGGAGCACCACTCTGTGTGTATGTGTTTTTCTCAATGCTGTTTGACTGTATCATCATTGAAATATAGAAATCATAAATACATTTGTTAAATTTTAAATAAGCTAAAGTAAAATATATGTCAATGTTCATCCAGTCTCTTTATGTTGCATATTTTCTTTTCATTATGCACTTCTGTCTCGTGTAAAACAGCTTAACAAGTTTACTTCCTAATGTGAGACCAATAGAGTTTCATCTTGTCTTAAATTTGCAAGAAAAAAACGATATTCAACCTTTTGTGTGCTTTATTTTCATTAAACAATTTTGCATTCTTAACTTTCATAAAAGAGGGAAAATTAAAGGCTACAGTTGTCCAAACTACTACCAATAGGAAGACTAACTAAGCATCACAATTTCAGCGACACGGTGTGATTTCAGGTAGAGGCAACGGTGGGTACACCATAGACAGTCTGTCGAAGGGCCCATGCAGCTGGAGGGATTGCGCTCACTATGCTGGCTCCCGGGAGGTGAGCTGGTGCTTAGACAGAGAGCCGCTGCAGCATTGGAGAGGCAGCCTAAATGGGACTTCTGAACTTAATTGTATTTTTCTTATTTTCAATGTGACAAAGCTAGAACAGGTCCCTTAATTTTATTCCTGTTTGTATTTTTGCCTTCAGGGGTTAATGCAGGACAGCAAGCGTACAAACTCAGTCAGTGAGGGACAGAAACACTGCGGGCATAGGTATCATCCAGACGCAGCAGGAGTGGACTAAACGGTACCAGAAGCATCACTGAATAATCTCATGAACCCAAACATGGAGACTTGATTACCAATGTTTTTGTAGAGCTCTTCAAAATAATAATCCTGATATCTCAAAATCATCCATGTCTTCAATGCATTGAAAATAAGATAAAGACAGACACACCTCAATGTAGCAATTTGAATAAAAACATTAGCTGTCAACTCTTCCCACAGGCAACTGGGGGTCAAGCTTAAGGAACACTTATCTGTATAGGTGGTGGGCAGAGATATTGCAGAACTTTAGACATGTATATAAATAAATATATATAGATATATGTATATTAATATAATAATTATATATATATAGTTATGTATATAGTGTATATATACTGTATATATATATATATATATATATATATATATATATATATATATATAT
>BSAI01000201.1:8588277-8622897 GCA_036245035.1 Adrianichthys oophorus | reverse complement strand
ATATATATATATATAAATCTTCCACTGAAAGAGCTGGATAAAACGTAGCTGTTTAGGTTATGTTTTAACTTTCAATTCAAAGTTAGTTAGAGATCTTGACCCAAAACTAATTTATTGTTGTAAAACAAAAACTAGTTCTTAAGTGGCCATCCTTTTTTTCCCTTTTAGCTTTTTAATTAAATCAATCTATTTATGTTGTATTATTGGTACAATATTATTTTTGGTTGACTTTTGTGCTTTTTGTATAGTACCAAATAACAAAAAACTGCCCAGACTGGCCTCTTGCCTGCAGGTCTTCCCCCTCTTCCTCTGGTTTTGAGGCTAATGCACTTGACACTAAAAACAAATTTACATGACACTATGTGGCAAAGAAAAAATACTTTTGTTCATAACCTTCTAAAAAAACAACAGAACTGGCAGATTTGGGTAAGATAAACTTTGTTTTTTTATGACATGGCCAATTGCCATGTTTTCAAAAAGTATTTTTTCTACTCAGAATCCAAGGTGCTAAGTTTTGTTCCAATGTAAGCTGACAATGTGAGACTTTTAGCAAAGTGTGGAAATAGAACCAGGAACAAACACACAAATAAAGTCAAGAAGATAAAAAGAGAAACCAGACACTCAAGAGAATGTAGGGAAGAAAATCTTTTTTTGGCTTGGACAAAATATGTTACCATACATCTGACATTACTCTCCCATTACATCAAAGTACACTGGTTCAGTGACACTATTTTTACCCATCAATTCATTCATCCTTTAACACTCTCCCAAAATAGGTTGGAGTGGCGTTAGAGCACTTTGAGCAGAGATGTTTACATCTCTAAGAGCTCCAAGCAAGAGCTCTACCAGTGGGACACAGAGGCAGAAAAAAAAAACATCTTCCTTGGCAATACAAATCAAGTTCCTACTGCAAGAGACCAGATGGTCCCAGACTCCAAGCCTTCAAAGAACCTCCCATGGGACACCACAAGAAACATGGTCAAAAGCCTTTTCCGAATCCACAAAACACAAGTAGACTGTATGGACAAACCCCAATTGAGACTTCTGTTTAGGTGTTAAGTTGGCTCACTGGTTCACAAGCACAAAGAAAAACACACTTTCCTCCTTTTTTCGTTGATGTGGAGTAGACCTTCCATTGAAGGCTAAATATTGTGATACTCCTATGGAGCCTATGTTTATTACCCAAGTCTGCCACCTTGCAATGTCACAAAGATGTGTGATCCAAGACAGCATCACAACACCTAAAGACTTAGACATTTAGACTTACGCTAACTTCAAACTTCCCACAGCAATGCACGAGTCTATGTAAACATAAAAAACTGCGCCAGCATTTCTCACCAAGTCCTTTCCAATTGTAGGTGGTGGATGTGCGCCAATAAGTAGACAAAGAAGAAGAATCCCCACCCTGCTTGTCAAGTATGAACACCATGGGTTAAACACGTATTTAAGAACATCCACAAGGTGTATACACAAGCCCTCCCACTGCGCCAGGGAGCCCAGTGTGGGGCCCCACCCCCTGAGAGCCCCCCCTGCCCCAGACAAGCCGCCCACCACCACCCAGGAGTTCCCAGCATCTACCCAAACCCAGGTAAGAGTCAGGGCCCCCCAAGGGAGACCCACCTCAAAGCTCCAGGCAACTGTCCACCCATCCCGTGGGAGATCCAGGAGAGAGCATGGCAGGGGCCAGCCGCCCACACCCCTCTCCTGGCTTCCGGAGGAGTGGTTTGTCCTCATCACCCCTGTGTAAATTAGTTCATCCCAAATCTTGGCAATCAGGTCCCATGCTCTCTCCTTCCTTACTGAGTCCTTGAGAAATGCATGATTTTGTTGTAACGAACTGGACTGCAGATGGCACGCAGACAAAGTTAGAAGTTGTTTATTGTGACCTGAAGTCTTAATTAGGAGAGAGGGCTGTACTGAGCTGGGGCAGCCTGGGTGGCAGGTAATTGAAGACAGCTTCAATATTAAGTGGCGTAAATGGCGTATACTTATACTGAACTTTTTTACCTTCCTCGAAGGCCCAAAGCACTTTTACAGTTACAGTCCCATTCACCCATTCACACACTGATGGCAGCTCAGCTGTCAAACACTGGAGCCAACCTTCCACCAGAAGTAATTTGGGGTTCAGTATCTTGCCTAGGGACACTTCGACACATGGGGAAGGTGGAAATCGAACTTGTAACCTACCAATTGGAGGTCGACCGCCCTCCCACTGGGCCACGGCTGCCTCTAATTGATAATCTGGACAATCTGGGAGCTAGTGGAAGAGGCTGAGGCTTATAAACTGGAGTCCTGATGAGGGGGTTACAGCTTACTGAGACAGAGGTGGGACTGACAGAGGGAAGCAGATCAGGAAGGTTAATTCTCCACTTAGTTTGTGCAGAAGTAGGAAAAGCACAAGGATCCCAACAGTCGTGATTGATGTTGTTTTTTTGTACTTCTAAACATAAGCTTTTGTCACCCATGGTGAAGATGGATAGCAGTGTTATCCGCGCTGTTAATGTGCATTATCACATGGGCACATAACCTTAAATATGAAATAACATTTACTAAACTTTTATTTTGATAGTACAACGGAAATGTTTATTCTGAAACCCAGAAGTGTTTCCCTTTTCTCCTACGTCTTGTTATGTAATTGCTTATGAGTATTCTATTTGTCAACCCAATGCAACAGAGATGCAGTGCAGACGAACTAGTGTAAATCAGGCTTTAGTGCCTGCTTCTAACAAACAACTGATGCTGATTAGCATCTAAAGAAATTCTACCTTTATTTGAGGATATACTGAGTTAGTATTGTAAGAAGCTCTGCACCTGGAGGTGCTATCTGCTTGATCTTCTAACAACTTCTATTAAAAGCAGACATTTAGTATGTAACCATGACTAAACCATTGGTCTACTTTACAATCAAGGATTCATATTTGAACATTTTGGGATATTCCAGAATTAATAGCATTTTTTTTCATGCTGAGTCATTAACTGAGTTAGAATGGAGTTGTTTCAAAACTGGAATGAAGAGCCTGAAAATGTCCCAAAGGAACTCGCCAAATCTTATAGTACTGAGCTCACTAGAATCCTGCTGTTTCTCAACAGTCCTGGTGTGATGGCACTTCTGGATATTTTCCAGTTTCAAAGGGTTGTCAGTTCGATGCATGTTCTCTGTTGCAATGCACTTAGTTTTTTTTTTCTTTCTTTTTGTTTTCACATACCAGCTAGAGACAGTAACCTGCTACAAGAAATTACACTTGAAAAGACAAAACAAAGGGAGATACTCTGGCCACTTAGAGTTCAGTTACTTTGCTCATTTTTACCCTGGAGTAAGGATAAGAAAAAAACAAAATAAAAACATTGGCATTCCCTTGCTCGGCTTTGACCCAATAAAAAGCTTTTGGTGATCCAGCTCATGTTTTTAGGTCAACCAACAAAATATTCTGCTTTCTGCGCTGATATTGATCTGAATCCTCCAAAACTTGAAAATTAAAAATATCTCTTTTTTTGTCTTTAAACATACATTAGTATCTTTAAATTGGTCTTTTTAAAGCAGCACAAAGCTGTAAACAGCAAATCATCCCCTTTTAAGTTACAATAGAAAAGTAATCAGTAAATAGATGCTGCTTTACATATTCAGAGAGGCGCTGACGTTATTTTTGGAGCTCTGCTTCTAGCAAAACCAGCAAATGTAAATCAAGTATTCCCCCTGCCTTAGCTCAGTTGATAGTCTCAAACGAAGCATCTACCAACCCCTGGGGGGGAATTCTGGCTCTTTAGCTAACTGTTCACAGTTTTTTTTTTATTTTTTTTATCAGGATTATACAGCAGAAAACACTGACAGGAGCTCCTGTAGCAGCATACAGATGTTTGACTTAAACGGCTTGATTGGAAAACCTGAAAAAAGGAGGAAAAAAAGGATCCTTCAAATAAAACTAATGTATAGTACAGAAATAATATGTGCAACATTTAAATCTCCTTAAGATCCTTTCATTGTGTTGCCTGAACATCAAAAATGCTGGTCGGTTCCATCATGTTTGTCACTTTCTAAATCCCCCCTTTCACTACATTTTTCCTAACTAATTATGCTTCGGTCATTCTGTCGAGTGAGATAATTCTTCTCCTTTTCACTCGAGTAGAGACACTTCCTTGCAGAAATGGTGTGCTGCAGCTCACCACCGTGTTTGAAGGAAGCACAGTCTGGAATAATCTGTACTTCTAGATCAAACTCAACAAATAAACAAGGTTGATGATATATATGTATATATATATATATATATGTATATTTTCTCACCACAGTCTCGAGCCCAGAGCCCCATTCTGAAAACGTATTGATTTGCAAAAATAAAGGCGTGCACTGTGAGTATGACTGTGTTTAAAATTAATTTATTGCATCTGTATGAAAAATCTATAGCAATGTTTGAGCTGTTTGTGCTCACAAACTGTATAAGTTGTGTTTGAAGCTTTTGGTGGATGTTTCAGTGTGTTTATTTTTCTTTTCACCTCACATAGTGTGTCTCCCGTAAATCACTGCTGTAATATCCCACATTTTGTATTCCTCTGGGCTCCAGGTATCGCACATAGGAAATATACAATTTAGGGTAAACAGTTGGTCCTCCAGCAGTCTTTCTTCCTCGCTAGTATTGCAGTGTAGCACGCACGTGGAGAGAAATGTGATCCCTTCCGTTAAGAATTGCCTGTGTAATGAGGAAGTCATGAATAATACAGTAACGGAGTAATAACTTTCTCATTATTAAGCAGTAATGGCCATTAGAGCTGCTCTTTGTTCTTGCACTGTGCAGTGCAGCTAAAGCTCACCACAGAGTGAGCCCATGTACTGACCTGCTTTCCTCTTGCATTGTCCCTTGTTACATGCAATTCTTCTTTTCTTTGTCTTTTTCTTTTTTCTGATAATATAAACCACACAGAAGATTGTGTTGCTTTCTGAGACTCATTTTATTAAATGCTATGGCCAGAAATCTGATACAAATGATTGCAAAATGTACAAGTAGATGTGCCAGCAATACATCCCTAAATGAAAACTACATTAATCCATAAATTGTTAGATAGATAGAATAAAAATAAAGGGCATTTTTTTCATTAGAAACCTAGTTTGCAGAAAAACATCAGTGTGATGTCATACATTTGTGGGGCCTTGCGATAAGCACCATTATATATCTTAACATATCTCCTCCAAACACAAAAGTAATGTACCAGAGTCATGGGCGTTAAGCTTCTTACACACCGGGCATTGTGTGCACGTTGATTTGATTATTTCTCCTCTACTATCAATTTTCAACTGGTTGCTACTTCCATGTTTTGAAAAGGATGCTACTAATGGGTCATTTCCAAATCTGAGTCACTGACTGATCAAAGTTCAGTTGGTTTAACTTTCAGCTACGTGTTTTGGACTTAATGAACTTGTGTAGCATCGAGTAAGCACATGAGTTTTAAATACAGAAGCCCGAAACATACATATGTGTGTGTTTACATAAACTTTTCATTGGAAGTGGTCACTTGAATGCGCTTTTTCAATCCCAGTGTGAACGTAGCATCAAGGTGTAAATAGTTGTCTGGGCTCCAAAGATGAACACCCTCTGAACAATCACTGTTTTTGTTGAGTCAGCCCTATGACACAACGAAGACTCAATTGTGTGTTCAAGCATCCCAAAACCAACCCAGAACTACGCCAGTACTTTGTTTGCACCTATACCCTCAGTTCTATAAGCACAAGTTGTAAATCAAGCAGGAATGAGCAATCAAAATGTTCACAATTAGTTAACCTTAACAATTATTGGGACACATTCCGATCTCCAATATGGAGATAGAAAATTCAAAGAGAGAGATGACAAAAGGAAAGTGAATGATGTCCAAGGAGAGAAGTCAGGAGAAACCAAACTCTCCCCAGCAGGTTCAACCTTATTGGGAACAAGTGTCCACAAGAAGAGCAATGGAAACAGAATGGAAAACAGATTTAGAGCAGATTTAATACACTGGCTAAAGAATCAGATAACAAGAATCAACTCAGTGAAACAAGCAGATTCCACAGAACACAAAAAACGAATACTACAAACAGCCATACTTTTCTTCTTTCCTCAAAAGGTCGATTTATTTTATATTTAAATGTTCAACAAAATACATAAAAGGGATACATGTATATTTAAAAAGGTTTATCTAAAACATAGACCCTACATTATAAATTTTGAAATAACCATTTACAACAAATCTAAGGTAAAAAAAAAAATAGGAAGATATCAAAATACATAGACTTTTTTTTTTTTTTTAAATAATAGAATAAAGCCTTTCTGGACACACAGTTATTATATTTTAAATTTACTCAGGAAGACCAAAATGTAATAAGACACAGGAAAAAAAATATGTTAAGTAAAGTTTAAGTAAGCTAAATGCACCTTTTATTTAAAACTCGTCAACTAATCATGAATAAAATAAAAAATGTAAAATGTTGGACATAATGATATGACAAATAGAACACAAAATCATACAAGCCTCGCGACAGACTGGATGTACCCTGCCTACGGCCAACATAAGGCTTAGAAAATGAATGGATGGCTATATGTAAACAACATTCTGCTATTCAAAAATATACCCCATGTATACAGTCAAGCCTGAACTTATTCTAACCTTTGAGCTAAAACAACTTTTTTGACCATAAAGTTTTTTTTTTTGGTCTGAAAATGACATAGGCGTGTCTCAGAATGTAATACGATGACAACAAGAGGCAAAAAAGCTTTTACTCTTGCTAGTAGTTGAAATTATTTTGGGTTTCACAGTATACCATAGTATGTCCACTTACACACACTATCAACTGCAAATTCATAGAAAATTCTAAGTATAAGAGTAGAAAAGAAGAAAAAAATGATTTAAACATGTAAAATGTACACATTTCTTATGACGTGGAAAAGTTAAAGGACAGAGCCACGACCTGCAATATATTACATATATATATTACCTCAAACTGTCTGATTACAACTACATAGTTGACTTTTTTTTAAGAAATGTCCAGAGTGATGGATACATTATGTTCCATTGTACCAAAGATCAATATGACCCTTTTTTTTTTTTTTGCTGCAAATCACTTATTCATCTCAACATTGGGGCTTTAATTTCCAGTACAGTCTTAGTTAGACTGCCAAAATGAACATTAATGTATGACATGAAAAAAAATGTGAATTAACACATTTTCTACTATCCTATGACCTTTTTATACAAGTGTTATTAGGTTTTTTTTTGTTTTAAATGATGACTATTTCCTATTTATTTAGCATTTCTATAATTTGCTCTTTTCTATCTTTTAAATGACAAACTTTAAATCATCCAACAAATATTTGTGTTTTAGGTCAACATTCAAACATACAAGTAAAATATTGTGTCTCGACCCAATCCCTAAACTCAAATAGTGTAGTGATAATTAAAAGCTGTAAATATCAACCTCTATCATTTGCTGTGGTGCATACAGGCATTTTACACAGAAGTGATCCACTTGTTATAATACAGCACATCTTTCAGCCTACATTTCTTTCAGAGCTGTCAGAGCCAACAAATAAGAACACAGCTCACAGACGAAAATAGACATCCTCTTTAGTTTCTCTGGTTGTACCATGCATGTCAACTACCCTTTTAGAATCTAGAACTTGTTCTGAGTCTCTTTAGTGACAGCTTGCTTTTTAGATCACTGCAGCTTATGCAAAGTACACATGCAGACATCAACAACACATTAAGGCAGATGGTACAACTAGGAAACTGAGACACTTGAAATGATCTAAAATGAAGGGAACGCTGAAGCAAAAGGTCTAAATTGTAACAAGCTATAGGCCGTATTTTTGATACACATTTTAAGAGGCAATCCATATATAAATATATGTTGTGCTAAAGAAATGTAGGTTTAGACTAAACGTTCTCATTGTGGGACTGGTCGTGACAATTCCGACTTAACTATCCTATAATTTAGACTAAAACTTTAGTAAATGCTCTGTATGCCAGACCTTTGCGATTGTCATCAATAAATATGTTATTATAGCTTTATGGGTTTTATTATGTTTGTTGACTAAGATGGGGCCTTAAAACAATTGTGAACCTTTGTTTTGCATTATTTATTAATGCAGGACCTTCTAAAAGTTAATTTGTATAATTCTCACGAGCCACATATTGTTTAATCTCATAAAGTTAACATTACCCACTATACCCATCTAAGTATTCTCACATATTATTCCATTTTAGCTGACTCCAAATTCCCCAGAGTAATCTGACAGCATCTGTGTAATAGTCAACCCAACACACTGGCAAACAAACAGTGACTTGATTGTTGAAAAAGTTAATAGGTAAAGTCTGATCAACAAGATCACAGCCAGATGTTTGTTAAACTATGGATGACCACTGAAATGATAAAATGTTGGTAGTTCTGTTTGTTAAGACCATTAAAGGGTCTGAAGTCTTTTTGCTTTTCACAAATGTGAATGCCTGCTTTGATGATGGTTTAATGCTAATTAAAATGCAAACAGTTCCACTGCAGATACAATGAAGCACAGCTGTTCAGCCTTGCTTTAACCAACTAAACAAAGAAAAAATACTCATGCGTGTTAAATATTTAAAACACAGTCATACTCAGTTTGCCTTTCTGTTTGCACCATCTTCCATGAAAACTGTGAGTCATAGTGGAGACAATGTATCCTGGCAGTTCAAATTAGATCCTCCATGTTGGTGGCAGTAGGTACTAAGTTAGATTTCCCTTGATAACAGAGACATTGAAAATGATCATTAAGCAAATTGCAGCACTCAAGCGGAAGGTACCCCACTGAAATTGAAGTAAAATCTGAACATAAATTAATCTCTATTTTCATATTGGCTAAAACTCCATAAGGAAGTTGTTGAGCCATGGTTCAAGAGAGTATGGTAAAAATGTGAAAAATGAAAGAACTTAAAATGCCAAAAAGGAACCAAAAGACTGCTCAGGTGCAGTTTTTATGACACAACAGTTTATGGCAAGCTTTGCAATGGTGTAGTGGTTACACTTTACATTGTGACAGAGCCTGGTTCAAATTTTGGTTGGGTCCTTCCTGTGTTGAGTAAGTGCCTGCAGGCTCTAAAAAGCCAAAGTTCCAAAGATTTATATACCTCGATTGAGAAAAAAACAGCTATTACTCAGTTCCTATATTTGTTAGAAAAATCATTCTTGCTTACAATTTTTTGAGATGTTTTAAGCTGATTGTTCTTTATTGTGGCTTATTCAACTTAAAAACTGGCCAATCAGATGCCTCAATAACAGTATATGGTCTGGGATCCAACATTCAAAATGTCTGACAAATTCACCCAAGCCCACTTTATCATGTGGTATGGGTGTCGGCTTCTAACAAACTCACTCCTGATTGGTGAGAGTGGTTGACATAGAAACAATTACACAGCTCGATTCGCATCAATTATGGTTTACTAACGTGTTCTGGATCCAACATGGTGGCATCCATCCATGTATTTCCTAAACCTTAGTAATGACTTTTGGGGTCACGGGGGTGCCGTAGCCTAACCCAGCCACTTGTGGCATAGACAGGGTACCCCCTGGTTAAGTTGCCAGTCTGTCGCAGAACCACAACCACATACACTTAGAATTAGAGAGACCAATTAACCTATGAAGCATGGTGGCATCCATATCACGAACAAATGGTGACTGAAATGATTCCACTTTGTTGTAGCTGAAAGTAAGCCATTTTCTTTGGGTGACATTCCACTCCCTCGGTTCAGTTCTCACATATAGTCAATGCTGGCAACCTGTCTAGGGTGCAACACACAACCAGTGTGTTAACTGTGACAGGTATTCAGCAGGTTCAGAAGAAAGATGGAATAATGTATGGATGTTCTCACTGTAGGGCATTCATGACATGTAAAAATACTGTTAGACAACAACCATCCATCCATCCATTTTCTTCCGCTTATCCGGGACCGGGTCGCGGGGGCAGCAGTCTAAGTAAAGATGCCCAGACTTCCCGCTCCCCAGCCACTTCCTCCAGCTCCTCTGGGGGGACCCCGAGTCGTTCCCAGGCCAGCCGAGAGACGTAGTCTCTCCAGCGTGTCCTGGGTCTTCCCCGGGGCCTCCTCCCAGTGGGACATGCCTGGAACACCTCCCTAGGGAGGCGTCCAGGGGGCATCCTAATTAAATGCCCGAGCCACCTCAACTGGCTCCTCTCGATTCGGAGGAGAAGCGGCTCTACTCCGAGTTCCTCCCGGGTAACCGAGCTTCAACAACAGCTTAGACAACAACTGTTTGGTTAATATTAGTGGTAAGAAGGCCCAGTTCCAAGCACAGGCCCAATTAGGCAAACCCACACTGATCGGCTCTAAAGAATTAGACCACATTCCTAATACTTTATGTGACACCACAAATCATCTGCAGTCTTGCTTAAATGACTGCTTAAGCTACAAACCACAAGCCACCCACTGTATGCACTAAGTAAAGGATTGGCTTTTGAGCTCAGGGTGAGGGAACAAGATGCAGGTATGCCAGCAGGTAGTCTGGACAAAACTACAGTTTGTCCTTTGCTGTGACTAAAGCCCCTGGCTGCAGTTTGAGTTAACTGTGGCATCCATTTGTAACAAGTGACAAGAGTTTTTGACAATAAAAACTTCAGAGTACAGACGTTTAATTTACAGCATAATTCAAAATGCCTAAAAAGTGGCTATCCAAACTTAGACATGAATTCATAAATAGCATAAATCTACAGCAAACCTTTGGTCTATTAGCTGTTTTTTTTTTCAGATACATGTCTGGCCTTGACTTTTAACTTTTTTTTTTCTTTTTATTACATCTTCTTGTTGTTTTATTTTTTATTACTCTCTATGTATTTTGTACTGTAACCCCATGGTTTTCTTGGCAGACTGATCTGAGATATACCCAAAGATGGACTGAACATAAGATGTGATCACACAAAATTTGTAGCCGTGACCACAAACAAAACTTGCAAAAATATCCTAATTTTAAAAGACTGTTCATTTGTAAAAGTGGGCTGTGATTTATTGTTCAATTATTGTTGAGGCAGCTTCAGAGCATTAAGAGTGAGCTGACAATGAGAATGAAAGAATTCATTTATCAAGTCAACTAAAATAGTTCTGATTTGTTAACTGATCATGCGTGAAAATAATAGCAAGAGCAAGATGATCACATTTTTTAGTCCCAAATTTCTCATTTGTAGCCCTTAGATGAATTTGCATATAATGCTTTAGAGGTTTTTTTTCAGTATAACATCTACATTTGGCAGTAAAAAGGGACTCTTGGAAACAGTGCAGGTGAATGTTGGACATTAGGATCAGTATTAGGAATTTTCATATTTTGGAGCTTTAACTTTGCTTATTTATTCATGATTCATGATCTGTAAACCTTATTCCAACTCTGCATCTATTTAACTATGAGACAACCAACTAGTTATTTTCATTTGTTGACAATCAAGTCTAGACAACAAGACATCTCACTAAAGTCAGACAAGAATTAAAATCCAAGCTGACATGTAATTCTTCAATTTAACAACGATATACTGCCTAATTTGGATGCTTTAAAAATATTGACTACTAAGTCTTCCACTGAACGGCTGCTGTTTCCATGGAGCGGAATCTCAGCAGCAGTGGGCAACAGTGAACTCAGTGCTGATGTGTGCACTAAAGAAACTGCATCACTTAATCGTTTTCCATAGACCTGGATTGGAAGAAGTTTTCCGACTTTCCATGTATGTTATAATGAGTTTAGTACGAATATTTGCATTCATACAATAACTTTACAGTTGCAAAAAAAAATCACCAAAAAGCCGACACAGTCAAATGCTTTCATTTGTGTCGGTCCCAAGTTCATATAAATGCTGCGGGGAAAAAAGAAAAACATATAATATAAAACTGAAGCTAAATTAAATGTGTGAATCACAAACATAAGCAATTTCAAAGTGGTGGCTGAGGTGAGCGCAGCCAGACAGCATAGAATGGTGGGGTATAGGATGACTGATGATAAGAAATAAAAAAAGAAAAAAGGGGAAGGAAATGACCAATTGGTGGAAGTTGAGAAAGAAAACGTGCTATGTGCTTTTAAGGTGGGGTTAAAACAGGCTTTGGGAAATCAAGAGGTTCTCCCAGATGATCGGACAGATATAGTGGTCAGGGAGACTTAGAAGAAGGTTATTGATATATCTTCTGGTATAAGGAAAGCAAAAAAGAAGACTTGGTGAAGGAATACAGAAGTTACATAAGGTAAAGGTGGAAGTGGCAAAGATCATGTGGATCATGATTTTTGCAGATGACAATGTGGTCTATCGAAGGAGCAGGGAAAAGGTGGAGAACATCTGGAAAAGTTAAAGTTTGTTCTGGAAAGGACAGAAATCAAAGTCAGCTAAAGCAAGACAGAGTACACGTGTGTAAATGGAAGGGACTCAATTGGAATGATGAGGTTACAGGAGCAGAGGTGAAGAAGGTGGAGGAATTTAAGTACTTAGAGCCAACAGTTGAGAACAACAGAGAGATTTGGAAAGAGGTGAAGAGATGTGTGCAAGCAGGTTGAAGCAGGTGGAGGAAGGTTTCAGGTGGGATGTGTGAGAAAAAAATGCCAGCATGAAAGGAAAGGTTTAGAAGACTGTGGTGAGAGCAGCCATATTTTTGGTTTTGAGACAGGGGCTCTGAGAAAGAGACAGAAGCAGAGCTGGGGGTAGCAGAGACGAAGATGTTGAGGACCTCTTTGGAAGTGATAAGGACACGGGATTAGGAGGAACAAGAGGAACAAAATCATGTTAGATGTTGTGGAGATAATGCCAGAGAAGACAGCTGATAATCATAATGATTAGGTTATGCAGCAGAAAAGTCTTTAAAGAACAACAGAAATAAAAAAGCAAAAATGTTTTATAATTATTATGCAAGCCATCTTTCTCTTATAAGAAAGTAAAATTGAAATGAAAACAACTCAGATATCCCATTAAAAAGATGGACTAGTAGAAGCAATTAGGCAGAAAAGAGTAAAGTGAGAGTAATATTGAGTCCATCCGCTGTATCTGGTTGGAGAAAGTTGGATTTTGAATTTACAAAAAGCAGTGTAGAGTGCTTGACGTGTTTAATAGCTTTTTAGTCTTAAAACATGTGCAGTGGGATTTTGGTTGAGAATCCACTTATTCATTTTTTAATGTAATTGTGTTATCAGCTAATAGATGTTTGGTCTAAGTGCATGTCATGCTGAAAGGAAAAAAAAAAAAAACATTTCCTAGAATGTGCTTTTCAGCAGGCTTGATTGCAATACAGTATGTTTGCTCTGAAATAGCAAAGTAATTCTCTAATTGGATCAGTCTATTTAACGCATGCACAGCCCATAGTACCAGAGGGGGCAAACCCAAAAACCAATTGCTTTTCTAAGTAGTTGGAATTGTTGCAAAAAAGAAAAAATATGTCATTCTTCTTTTCTATTCTATGCTGGGCATCAGACGATGACCTCTGTCAATATTTGGCTGTATAGTTATGAAATCTTAACAAAAATACTGTTTATAATGAAGTAGTGACTTGTCAATTATTCTAGTTTCTTTATTGTTCAATGTTTTCATCCAAGTTAGGATATTTCAATTTAGAATGGTACGAAATAACATTGCTATATTTTATTTAGTTCAAAAACGATATGCAATTGTCTTTATTAAGCATTGAATGTAAAGCTTCTAAACCTAAATACAACATTTCTCACGTTATGACCACAAACATTAATATGTTTTACTGGAATTTTATGTGAAAGACCAATGCAAAGTGGTACACACTTGTGAAGTGGAAAGAAAATTATACAACAGTTCAATTTTTTTATAAATAAAAAACTGAAATGTGCAGTGTGCACAAGTCCATCATTCGCAAATGCAAAGAGTATGGCACAACTGCAAACCTACCTAGACATGGTCATCCACTAACAGGCTGAACAAGGAGAGCACAGATCAGAGATGCAGCCAGGAGGCCCATGGTGACTGAATGAACTCCAGAGATCTACAGCTCAAATGGGGGAATCTGTCTATAGATCAACAATCAGTTGTGCACTGCACAAATCTGGACTTTATGGAAGAGTGGCAAGAAGAAAGCCATTGTTAAAAGAAAACCACAAAAAGTCCCGTTTGCAGTTTGTCATAAGCCACGTGAGTGACCCAGCAAACATGTGGAAGAAGGTGATCTGGGAGGATGAGGTCAGAGGAGACCATATAGAACTTTTTGGCCTAAATGCAAAGCGCTATGTGTGGCGGAAATCTAACACTGCACATCACTCTGAACACACCAGACCCACTGTCAAACATGGTGGTGGCAGCATCATGCTCTGGGGCTGCTTCTCTTCAGCAGGGACAGGGAATCTGGTTAGAGTTGATGGGAAGATGGATGGAGCCAAATCCAGAGCAATATTGGAGGAAAACCTGTTGAAGTCTGAACAACACTTGAGACTGGGGCGGAGATTCATCTTCCAACAGGACAACCACCTTAAACATAAAACCAAAGCTACAATGGAATGGCTTCAAATGAAATGGGTTGGAATGGTCCAGTCAAAGTCCAGACCTAAATCCAATCCAGAATCTGTGGCAAGATCTGAAAACTGCTGTTCACAAACGCTCTCCATCTAAGCTGACTCAGCTGGAATTGTTTTGCAAAGGAGAATGGTCAAAGATTTCAGTCTGTGTATGTGCAAAGCTGGCAGAGACAAACCCCAAAAGACTTGCAGCTGTAATTGCAGCAAAAGGGGGTTCCACGATGTACTGACTCGGGGGGCTGAATACTTCTGCACACTCCACTTTTAAATTTTTTGTTTGTAAAAATATTGAACTCTTGAATAATATGTGTGTATAAGTGTGTGTCACTTTGTGTTGGTCTTTCACATAAAATTCCAATAAAATATATTTATGTTTGTGGTCATAATGTGAGAAAAGAAGTTAAAGAGGTATGAATACTTTTGCAAGCCACTGTAACTCAGACAACCTGCCATGCCCTTGTACACGAGACAGGGGCACGGCTTGTCCATCAACTGCTTGATTGACAAGATCAACAGTGAACCATAATACATGAACACTGTACATGGAGAATTCTTTATCTGCATTTTTTTGTAAAACAAAGAAAATATGTGGTAGTACCTTTTCACAGTTTCAAATCTGTTTTATGGTTAGACTTAAAAAGAGCAGGAAGTATGAAGTTTCAGTAAAAGTTTACTTTCAGAGTTCAGCTTCATTTCTTCCTGCTTTGTAACCACTGTGATTGTAACTTAAGCGTCTGAGCTGAATGACACTCTGTTGCGTAGAGACTAATGGAAGTTCTTGTCACGCTATTAACGCTCCACTCATCATACAGCCTGTCTAGACTTGATACAGCTTGAAGTGACAGCATCCCAGAGGGGCAAAAAAGCATTAATTGTAGAAATATGTCAGTGGAAAGTAAGTAAAATGGCTTACCAAGGACAGGCCTCAGAAAAGAGAAGGAAAAAAAAGCCTCATCAGAGGACATATGCTTTGCAAATCAAGTTTAAGCAAGCCAATATTTTCTCAGCCTCAAATTAACGTTTTCATTTCAAGACGAGATGGTAGACTCCGCTACGTCTAAACACGATTACCACAAAATCTAGAAGTGTGCACCAAGTCAATTTTACTAAAAGGCAAAACAATCAATTTGTGATTTCTCTTCTTACAGAATTGGATTTTCTGGTATGATACACGTTTTTTTTTTTTGCCTCCATCTCTTCACCTGTAACAACAGGTGTTAATAAATGTGCAATCTCACAAGTGTTTGTAATCTGGGCTAAACAATTATCCTCATTCAGTTTATCTTACAAAAATGTAACAGCTTTCCCTTTTACACATGTATTTTGGTAATTTGTTCAAGCATATTTTGCATTAACCTTCCAGCAAAAATATTTTCAATCAATTGAAGTGTTCAGGCAAAATTTATTATGCACATGCTTTCTGGAATCCTTTTATTTCATTCAGTGTTTTTGGTTTTGCTAAATTGTAGCGCATTGAGCTAAATCACGCTTCAGAACATTTCCAGCCTGTGAGGTGAGATAACAGATTAGACAAATCTTTCAGAAGCATGATCAGTAAGATCCTGCTGTTGACGTGCACCTTTTTCTCTCAACAGGTTTGTAAGATGAATGTCTAAATCATGACAAGAAATATACAGACCTAATGGTTTAATTTCAAACTATATAATAATTAGCTTTTAAAAATGTATACATATATATATATATATATATATATATATGTATCAAGTTGACATTAGAGGAAAAGTCATTTCTTTTGATATGATGTTAGTTTGCTCTATAAAAAGATGATAAGCCAAAGGCGTAGCAATATGTGTTTTTAACATGCTGTGCGACATGCAACAAAACACAAAAAAATTTCCTTTTTTTGTATTATGGTCGTGAACTGCAAGGACCATATTGTTTTTGCAATACAGCGCCTTTGGGTGAAAATTTGATCTCCACCACATACTCAAAAACTCACCAAAATTTGCACTCAACTAATACCAGAGGAAAATGAATTGTGGGCGTAGGGAACAACCCCCACCCCCCAAAAAAACTCTATGACATCACAGCAGGAGAAACCATCAAAAAATGAATGAGGCCGGAATCTCTTATGCAGGTTTGCCTGCAGGACATACAACGTAGCTAGCAGTTTTGATTACTATTATATTAACAAAAGCACATCAGAGAGTCTAAATTGTACCGGATAATCAGTTAATTATTTAGCTGATTTTTGCTTTGGTATAATATTGATATTTTTCAAGTAATTCTAAACACATACTTTAGTTCTGATGTTCTTTTTTCCACTAAGCAAGTTTTAATTTTTCCACAAATGCACCAATACCAATACTGTGTATTTATTTCTGGCTTGTTCTGCCAAATCTTGGGAAGGTATCCAGTCGGAAGATATTTTGAGAAAAAGAGGCAGAAATCTCCCATCAGTGCAGTCATGATGCAGAGCCACTGTTAACTTTCACATCACTGAAATCTCATCCTAACTCTGTGTATTGTCAGCAGAAAAATCAGTGCAGTCACTATTATACTACACTCTGGACTCAAATTGAATTTTAACATAATCAACACCATAAAACATTGGATAAACACTGCATTGATCAGTCAAACTCTAACTTTAAGTTCATCAGACAAATACTTGCAAAAACACCACCTAACTAAAACTTTCAAGCTTTGGTTGTGGGATGTACAATGAAATTACATTATTTATCCATTTATAACACATGGATGAATATCATAAAAATTTAACTTGTTAAATCGACTTTGCCTTAGCTACTTTTTGACAAAGGGAGGTTTTTTTTTTTTAAACTGATTTAACTGTGAAACATGAACAGTCGGAATTATTTAGTGGTTGGGCTCTGGGCCGGAGACATCTTGCATGCCAGTGATGAACTTGGACCAGGTGAAGAGACCCTCAAAAATTTAGGAAAGGCTTACCTCAAGGTGGGTCTGTCCTAAAAGAGAAGCCATTTTGAGAGAAGAACAAACACATTTACATGTAGTTAAAAGAAAATGATTAACTGATTGCAAGAAACATTTTATTTTAAAATCATGGCTTAATTAGTGCTTACATTAGAATGCCTAGAGATCAGGCTTTGTCCAATAAGATGGCGCTGCCTGCGTTGAGTTGCTATTGAACACATGAAACTTCAGTCTTAATCCATAAGCACGTGATACTTGGCAGCTGATTGCACCCATTATTGGGCTTTTCAGCAAATTGATGCGTGGAATAGCAACTGAAACACCCATGAGTGGAGTTTGTTAAGAGTCATGACCTGCTGTTTACATTTGAAATAACCGCCATGTGACTTGAAATACTCTAAGAGTGTATCTTGATAAACCCAGAGATAAAGACTTGAGATCATGGAGTGAAAATGGGAAGTGTAATAGAAATGCACGAATCTGAAACTGGAGGAGAAACTTTAGCTATACCCTTAAGTAACAATTTGATAGACTCGTAGTAGAAAAAGCTAGGTAATTTAGGTCACAGCATCTAGCTACAAACTGCACCTGCTAACATGCTGCGGATAACCCACACTTTGTCGGAGGCAGCGATCAGTGTTATATGATACAAAGGGATGTGGAAAGAAAAACAAAAGGCAAATGATTTCCAGGCATAGTCTTACAACTTTAAAGTAGAGTGAGCTAGACCTTTTTGCATATAACGTTAAGATTTTGTGCCCAGGAATGTGATGTGCTGAGAGAAAGAAATAAGAAAATAGGTGACAGAAAGCCAAGTAATCGGATGCAAGAATGGCATAATATCAATTAATGCAGAATGACCTTTGATTATAAAGTGAACTGCTGCTTTGCTTTTTCTGAAAACTATTTTATTAGCATTTCGTCATTAAAAAAATTGTATACGCATTGCGCTTTGGAAGTTGTATAACGTTGTAGCACATAGGACAGTGAACGTGTATTCTTTTCTAGAAACTGTGTCTGACAGATGCAAAGATGAAGAATTTTTTGTGTTTACAATCTCCCACTCAATATTCACAAATGATAATGACGTTTCAGGGCACGGCAGTAAAAAAACAAAAACAACAGAAAATAATGAGAATAAAAAATATATAAATAATTAGCTGTGTGACAAAATCTTGAGAAATATAATTTTAAGTGCCTTATGTTGTACTGTGGAAGAGAAAGTACAATCATCAGCCAGCTTTGGTTGTTTGTGCTTGAATTCATCATGTGAAAACAAACTCATGAAACCAGAGAGTGTGTTCATTGCTAGAGGCACAGTATTCTTTTTCAGAGGACAGCAAGTGCCAAAAACGGAATGTAAATGTGACTTTTGAGTTAGGAAAGTGGTGACAGAGGACAAAAAGTGCAGGAAGTGCACACTTGATGAGGAAACTTCAACTGAACATGACTAAGAAAACCAAAACAAGAAAATTGCATAAATATGACTAAACAAAAAGGCAGAAGTTAGAGGATCTGTCCCTGATGAACTGAAAACTAAACTTAGTTTTAAAACATTGTCCTATTGCGCACGAAGCAGTTTGCACCGAAAAGCTTTTAATTTGAAAAAAAGATTGTGCTTAAGTATATTCCAAGCAATTAAGTATTAATAACAAACAAATTATTAATTGTTGCTCACTTTATACGAAGATTTGCATACAGTACACACATTCACAAACTTTTCTCAAAGCATGTTATTTAAACATTTTTGCAAAAAACCCAACACTGACAGAAAGACTTTTTAAACTGCAAGAATTACAAAATTGTAAAAATTTCAATAGAAATGGTCTGATTAACTTACATTATAAACATGAACATGTACTAACTTAAAAGTCTGAAGTTTCTTTCATAGCAATTAACACACTGGCATATGTACATAGCAGAATGATCTGAGAACATTTGGATTCAAAGATTATATTGTTGCATTTTCATTTCATAAGAATAACATTTATAAAATAATAATGATATTAGGGACATTTTTCTGGAAAGGTTGTAAACAACATATTTAGGAAAAGCAACTCCTTCAAATTGTTCCAAATAAATCTTAACAATAATAATATTTTTTTTGTTTTTTTGTGAAATTGCTTGAATAAAGAAGAATTATTTCTAAACTCTACAATTGCTTTTTGCTCAAGGTAAAATTGAACAAATAAAACCACTTACTTTTTATTCCATTTGTAAGATGGCTCCCAAAGTAGTTTAACCTCTTGAGGATAAAGTAAAATGCTGCCATTAAAACACATTTCTATAATTCTATATATTTGTTTTTTAAACAAAACGCTGCAATGTTTCAGGAACCTTTCATCATTGAAATATGTATTTTGGAAAAAACCTTTTGTGCATGATGTTTGCTGTGTTTTTGTTACCAATCTGACCATGTATTTCATATTTAACAAGTCATTTTGTACATTTATTTTATTCCTCTCCACGATATCAATCATTGTTAAACTCTGTAATTTATCTTTTACATTGCTAGGAAAGTCAATCCTTTGTTTTGTCCTGTTTCTATATTTTTAGAAAACAACAAAGGCGTCTTGTTTTTGCCTATTTTTTTTTTTTTTGTCCAAAATTATTTTGGGGATGATAAACAGCAACCACAATTCAACAGTCGCCTGAGCTAGGATGTAAAAAGACAGCAGAGTGATTTAAATTGCTATAATGAACTAAAATAAGCCTCTAGAATTAACAGTTATGATGTGCATTGCAATGTATACACAGGAAAAATAAAAGCACTGTTATTATTGCTTCCCTCCACAGAAAGATTGTAATTTTCATCTCCACTGTCTTTCACATTGACGCAAATGGGAGCATAACCCTGTTGATGAGAAAGCTGGTGGATGAACAGTTACTGTTTGCCTATTGAGCGACAATACCAGTCTCCAAATGGTGTCATTATTAAAACCTTTTTCTTAATATTAATATTTTTTAGGAATGTGTACATTTCAATAAGTTGGAGAGTTTCAAAATCAAGTACAAGGTTTGCTTTCCATTTACTGTGCATTTCAAAAAACATTTATACATTTTGTATTATACATTTAATTGTTTTTTCTCATTCTATTTCCCTTTTTGTTTCACCAGTTTTAGATTGTAAATCCTCCACAGCTGTCTTGAGGTGTGTAATTTAACCCCCAGTGTATTTAAATGTCTGGTTTTCAATTCTTTGTTGTCAGCTCATCTGTTTTGTCACTCTTGTTGCTCCCTTTGTTTTTGTCATGTTGGAGTTTGTTTATTTGATGTTTTTTTTACCCTTGTCTTTTTCATTTTGGATCCTAAACCACCTGTTCCTAAGTAAAAATTCATTTGCTATGTGATTAAAAACGTTTTTTTGCATGCACAATATTGTAGACAAAGATATCAAAAGCTTTTTTTACTTCTGATGCTCACACTGGGCTCAGAAACGCACGTTTGAGCGCATACTTCCAAGGAAAATTCGATGTAAAAGCGTGTATCAGGCTTTTACGTTCAAAACTCTTGCATTTGTGTGTCTCTACACAAGTTTTTAAGTCATTTTTTTAGTTCTACATAAAAAATGCATGAAATGCACTGAAAGTTAAACCAGTTGAACTTTAACCAATTAAGGACTCAGATTTAGTAGTGATGTATGGGTAGCGTCTTTTTCAAAACATGAAAGTGTCAGCCAACAGTGAACCATAACGGAGAACCTAATAATGGTGGTCCGTGCCCGGCCAGAACTATATGACACCAAGTTTTTCATATATCGGAATAGAGCTGTGAAAGGAAAAGCCTGGAGATTGGCAAGATCTGCACCACTTCGACATTTTGCAACGAGTCTCTTCCAACTGTGAGTAGATGCACTAGTATAGGGTAGCGATAAACCTGTTTAAATACCATACCCCCAAAAGCGCATTCAAAAACTTCGTAACTACGTAACATTATAGCTATAGCAATTTGTACTGTAAAATGAAAACTTCGCGGTAAAAGTAGAATCAATGATAATTGATGATTTAGAACAGATAAACATGCACACAATGAGATATAAAAGCAAGATGGTTATTGTTCATTTGACTTTTTAATGACTTCTTCTAAAACCAGAATTTACATCCTCATTTATAAAGTCAACATCGTGTTTTCCTTCAACAAGGGAATATCTCCAAAAACAAAAGGGGATGTTCTTTTATATTGTTCATATCCTGTATAATGTAAAACCTTTGTTACTTAAAGATAGGCAAGAAGTGTCAGTGACAGATGTCTTGGTTTAGTACAGACATCCACTTTAAAGATCAATCCAAGTGTAGACAACACAGAAACTGACAGGATGGTCACTAATTAATCTGCTGTTTATGTTGACAAAATGTCAGCCTGACATCTGCACACAGCTGGCTAGACAGCACTGGCTTTCCTGGCACATGAAGGCTGGTTATGAGATATGAAGCAAGCAGTGAGGTCAGATGATCTCTGTTTGTCTTCAGACACGATTTCTTGTTAAAGAACACAAGCTGAGGAGAGTTTTTTTTTTGTTTTGTTTTTTTTCCCCCCCGTCTCAGTTTGTTAACCATCAAAGTGTTGATCTTTGAATCAATTCTAAACACTCTTAGGATGTATTCAGACTGGACACATTTGGTTTGATTAAAGAGAACCAGAATTTGTTTCCCCTCAAAATCCCAAACAAAATTTTCAGTCTGAAATCATTCAAGCAGACCCTGGTCCGGGACCAGGAAGAGATCTGTGAAGTGGCCTGGGTTTGTTTTTAAACGGACGGAGGTCTGGATCGCTCTGGGTTTCTTCAGTCTGAATAGGCTCTGTGCTTGGAGCAGAAAAACTGGGCCAAAACAATCACTGTAGCCAGGCATTAAGGGATGAAAACAGAGCAGGAATGCACTGTAGCAACTATGAGGAACGGAGAAACATGAAGCAGCATGTTTCATAGTCATCGTCAGTAAGCATCTTTCAGCATGCCTCCCCCGTACCAAAGTATAAGTAAAAAGTGTTGTACTTGACATTAATACAGACATTCAAAATTCATTCATTCATTTTCCAATCTGCTTTATCCCTTTCGGGGTCACGGGGTTGCCGGAGCCTAACCCGGCTACTCATGGGCGAAGGCAGGGTACACCCCAGGACTGGTCGCCAGTCTGTCGCAGGGGCCACAATCACACACCCATGCACACTCACATTCACACCTAGGGACAATTTAGAGAAACCAATTAACCTGTAAAGCATGTTTTTGGACGGTGGGAGGAAGCCGGAGTACCCGGAGAAAACCCACGCATGCACGGGGAGAACATGCAAACTCCACACAGAAAGGTCCCCGAGCCAGGACTTGAACCGGGAACCGGTTAGGAGCGCTAACCACTGTGCCACCGTGCAGCCCGTACATTCAAAATTGGTCAGCGAAATATAAAGTTTGAGTAAGTGAACTATCCTGACAAGGATTGCAAAGCTTAGAACTTCCATTATTCTTTCTCTTATTACTTTGCCCCACCCTCATAATTCCTGGACAATGCCTGAAGAGTTCTTCGGTCATTTTAGTGTTTTTGTTTACAAGCTTTGGTTCGAAACTGAAACTTCGGTAGACGGCAGTCTAAATACAGACCAAGGTTCAGGACTTGATCTGCACCAAATTAAGTGGACTTTGTCTGGACTTGCCAGTCTGAATGCACCTTCACCAACTTACTCCAGTCCACAAAGTGAGTTCATACAGAATTTGGTATACTTCAACAGTTTTTTTTTTGTTTTGTTTTTTGTTTTCTTTTTGAGGACATGGAAGAAAAAAAGTTCATCTTTTCTCCCGAGATAGCTTTAATATTACCAAAAGTCAATTAAATAGTGTGTAAATACTATATTATTACTCAATAAGAGCCCACTGAGAGAAAAAACAATTATTTGGTAAGTAATAAATGATCTGTGTTAAATATCACTATCACTCAATACTAATATAAAAGGTCCTAAAGCTGTACCAAGCCATTCTAAACCTCTATTCTACTGCAATTAAAGTCAGCACAAACAAAGCATAAAATAAAGGGCATTGCTGAGCTTCAAAACAACAAAAAGTGTCAGAGGGTCAAAGCAATATCCCTGTCAATCTCACAGCCCAGTGTTCTGTTCAAATTAGGTTTAATAAAGCCCAATGGCTTGTGTGCTGGATGGGATTTGGTTCCAGCAAAGCATCTGTTATGGATTATCAGGCTTTGTTCCAAGAGTGTATTTACAGCTAAGGAGATTGCCTTTAAATCAGTTAAGTGTTTCTGGACTGTAGATAAGGACAATAAATTGGCAGGTGCTTCTATAAACATTGATTTATAAAGTAAATATTGCAAAAACAGCCTTTATTCATCAGGAAATCCACTGACGGACCACTCAATGGAATCACTTTCACATTTTGAAGCTCAACACATTTTTTAATTGCTATATCCATTCCTCTTTATAAGTCTAACTGCTTCCAAAAAATGTGTGCGTGCATACAAAGTAGTCGGCATGAGGCACTTGCAATTTAATCACACATTTTAATTTATAGTGTGGGCCCCACACTTGAGAGTATTGAGTCTCCAAAAACTGGTGAGAGTTTGCAAGATGTTTTCTAAATGCTTTTTTTTTTTTCTTTTCTCCTACAACATTACATCAGGGTGTTTAGGAATGGATTTTGCTTATAACACACTTCTGGAGTTGGTCCAAGTGGCAGTGGAAGCACCCTGCCTCGGTTGCTGTATGGTTTTGTGCTCCTCCCCTCTTGGTTCCTGATTGCTTTACATGCAATATGTGTGTGTCTGTGTGTGTGTGTGGGGGGGGTTGTTAGACAACACTACCAAGAAACAGGGGGTAGAACTCATGCCTCCAGATATTACATTTTTATTGGGCCTACACCTTTCAGTACATACATCTTATGTACATACATTTTCCATCACCAGCTTGGTGATTGGAGCCTGGTTGGTCATTTAAACTTTGCCAACAGGATATCCTGTTTTGTTAACATGTTTGCTATCTCCAATATCCCCTTTGTCTTTTTATGTCTTCCTGTGGGGCTGCATTGTTGTCTTGTGGTTGGTACTGTTGCTTCACAGAAAGAAGGCTCTAGTTTTGAGTGGAATTTGCTTGTTCTAATGCAAACCCATGTGTAGGTTTTCTTCATGGAGTGAAAGTGTCCAAAAAGTGACCAGAAATTTCGGCCAATCAGATCAACCAGAAAGGTTACCGCCCCCTGAGTGACAAAACACCCCCTGAAACTGAACGAGCGAAGAAAAAGACTGAGCGCGTGTGGGGAGAGCTCTGCGCGACCGCTCAGTTGGGGCGAAAAAAAAAACTGAGCACGCGCGGGGAGAGCTCTGCGCGCCCACTCAGTTAGGACTGCGTGGTGCAGTTGTAAGATATGCTCACTCAGTTATCAAATATGCGCCCTTCAATTAATGGCAGAGATGTGACGCCATACAGAAACCTCCCCGATCCTGCACAGGACCAAAAGGATTTAAATGATGACATGATGGATGGATGGTCTGTAATACCCCATTTGGCTTTTTTTTCTCTCATACCCAAGTCCCCCCTCAATGTCTTTATTTTAATCTGAAACAAATTATACAATTTAATCAAATACCTGTAAATGATGAATATGATATGATATACCACAAAAATTCTATAATAAATACATATAGGACTAAGGTAAAGGGATGTTATAAGCAAGTCATTTGCTTGCACATTTGAAATAATGACTTTACCCTTTATATGTCTGCAATAGTGCTGCCTTAGCAAGTTAAATTCAACTGAACTAATCAACATCCAAACAAATAATGCCCCATCTGTCGAGAGCAGTACAAAAAGAAAGTTTGAAATTGAGGTAGGGGTTTGAAATACAGTGAAAACGGATGTACAATCTTTCAGGCAACTTTGGCAAATAAATAAATACCCTCTGTAAATTATGTACTGCCATTCCAACAACATAATAACCAATCTTTATTACTCCCCTTTGCCCTAAACCATTTAATGTCTGATGGAGGAATTGTGATGAGACTAGCTGAGCCACTTTCACAGTTCTGCCGCCTGTGTGACATGTGACAAAAAAAAGTCCCGCGGCCCTTTTTCCAAGAGGCCATGTGAACACGTTTATAAAAATAAGACTGTCTGATGATTGCCCAATGGGATGTTAACATCAGGTAGACAAGTGATTTATTGTACCATCGAGAATTCACGATAGACTTTACAAGATAGGAGGTATAAGTGTTGTTATTGCTTTGAGCATCAAAGAAAAGCTGCCAAAGCCATTTTCTCTGACTGTACTTAGGAAAGAAACAATGAATCAGTAATCACAGTCCCTTGGCTCAATGCAGGCTGTCAGAGTCTATGAAAGAGTAAATGAGTTATGACAACATAAGCCTGAATAAGAATTGTGAAAGCAATCATTACTGGCCATGCACCTACCTCTTTAATGGGGCTGCAGGAGGTGGATGTTATTTGTAACTTTGGTAACACTTTGCAATGAGGTACAGTAAACAATTTAAGTCAATTGAGTTTCATTCAGAAACTAGCTGAAGTTGCTTTTTGGTTTTTTAAAATTTATTTAAATTTCTATCAGCTCCCAAAATGTATGTCTCCTCCCATTAGGCACATCTCATCAGTTTCTCATCAGGATATAAACGCAAACCAGATGAATTATTACATAAGTCATCATTATATATTAAGTCATGAGTAACATAAACATACAGTACAACCCAACTGTCTACCTGTTTTATTTTACCTTTAACCAAAGAAACATTTAGAAACTCACCTCCAAGCTCTGTCTAGGCAGCATCATGCAACATGGTGAGGTTTAAAAAAAGAAGCGGAAACATCATAGCTCACAAAAAAAATAAATCCCTAAAATTTGGCTAAAACACTTTGACAGCAGTAACCGTTTATCACTATATCAGTCATCTCACAAGTTGGGAGGAACGTGGCCCTCGAGGCCTGGAGTTGCCTATCCCTGGCATAGGGTGTTAAATCTACGCAAGGCTGCTTTTCTCTGCTTCAAAATCCACTAGAATTGTATTAATTCCATCGACAGTTAAAGAGTTATAGTATAGAAGAAAGAATGTCAAAGCTGGAGCTAAAACTCTCTAAAGGGTTAATGAAAACACGAGAGACTAGGAGCATAAAGGCACAGCAACAAACTGAATTTAAATGGAGCTTGATTTGATTTGCCACTCCAAAAATTAACGCTATACCCATTTGCTCACACTATGAACATTTTTTCAAGCCAGCGATGTTGATGGGAATTCATCAGTCTGCAGTGTCTTATATTAAAATATGTGGATAATTCTGGGAAGACATAGATGACATTTTAATGTCTATGTCCTTTACAGAAATATCTCAAAATACTGGCAACAAATAACAAAAAAAAAAAATTGCAGTACTGCATAAACTATAAAAAAATAGAGGGTTTTGTCTGTAGAACTGAAAACCATTTCATTAAAATTTCTATCCAAAGTATTTACTTTTGATTAATCATTCTTAGCTGCTCTGTGTTTTTTTGAAACAGAACTTAGTGAAATGTATACTTGTTAAATTAAAAATTTAGGCTACTTTCAGAAATCAATGGAATAGTTTTGGAATACACTTTAGGACATTTACCAAGCTAATGACCTTACTGTGATATATTCAGTGATATTTTCTAAGGGTGTATTCGGTCTGGCAAAATCGTTTGGTTTGGTCCGAGTCCACAAATTTGTTTTGGATTAAGTCCTTAAGATTGCATTTGGTCTGTATTCAGACTGGCGTCTACGGGAGATTTCTGTTTCAAACCAAAGCTTGTAAACAAAACCACATTGGCCAGGAAGTACGAGGCGGGTCAAAACAACGAGAGTGAGTCGGAGTAGCACTTTAAAGTTTTTTTTTTGGGATGGTTAACTTATGAAAATTTGATATTTCAATTACCAGTATTGAATGTCAGGAACAACAATTTTTACTTGTTACTTTGAAACGACGAAGGAATGTTACAAGACGTTTGTGCTTTAACTTAGAGGATGTTAGCAGCTGCATTACTGAGGCTATGAAGGAAGGAAAAGTGTTTATGACATGTAGATTGTCGGAAAAACAGTGAGAAGCAATATAATCACATTAAAAATTGTTTTAACCAGCCTGCATTCATCCGAACACATTTCAATGAGTTGCTGTCTCATCATTGAACTACAAGCTAGCTTTTAGCTGCGTGTGCAGCGCAAAAAGACACAGAAAAGCATGTAAGAAGCGTTTTCAGCTGTGTTAAAATAAACTTTCTAACAAGTAAACAGTTGGACCAGTTATTTCCTCTTTGATAACACAACAATCAATCCTTTACATTTACCCGTGGCTTCATTCCTAATGTGTTTACATGAAGAAAGGATGAATTAAAAGGATGTGTTAAAGCATTAATGTTGACAGCTCTAAAAAAAGTTCAACAGCAATGAGCAGGTTTGTAAAAGAATTGGCATGTTTTATTAAAGTCAATCTCCTTTTCAAAAGCTATGCTTTTTACATTTGTTGTATGAGCATAATAAAGTGATCAATAAAGTTTTTTTTTATAAAGTAAATTTTGGTTTGCCTCTTATACGTTATTATTTTCTTTCAATTTTCCTGGTAAAAATAAAATATTTGTGATTTTAAAAATGAAAGACTTGACTTTTGCCTGAAAGTCTTGTATAATTTTTATTGTGACTGGAGCTGACCGACAACTTCAGCTCCTGGTGTCTTCATGCTGACTCATTGCATTTGGACCAGAAGACCAAAAGTCTCAATGACTCAAAATCAAGACAAGTCACCTGAATGAGTGAGAATCTTCGAATCCTTGACATTCCGCTTTCACTGTAACTTCCTGATCATAGCAATTTCGAACGGGCAATGGCTCGAAGGACAAAAGCTTCCGCCTCTGGCACTGCCCCACGGAAATGCCACTAACACTGTATGAATTCCGGATTAATAAAAGATCTGAAAACAAGGTCAAAGACTTGCAGAAGAACACAGAGCAAGTTAAACTTAACTTCCACTTCATCCCCGAAGCGCTGAAAAATACTTAGGAGATAGTTGAGGCAGGCTCTGTTGAAAGCTCCCCCGCCGGCACGCAAAGCTTTACTTTTGATGTTAATTCCTTGAAAGCTGTTTCTTTAGCTGGGGATTAGTGCATGAAGAGCTAGGCTTACCATTCTGTGGCTAATAAAGATGAAACATCTAACTCAGGTACACACACTCGCATGGGAACAGTGTCAATGTAGTTGCCTTAATTATAAGGAACTCATTTTGCTTCAGCAGCTATAAGAATAGGACGACATTTGTAGTTTGAAAATACTGTGGTATTAAATGTTAAAAATCCTCTGTGTTCTTTAGACCCAAGTCTTAGGGATAAAATAATGAGTATGTAGGCACATCACTTCCCCAACTCATGCGATCAAAGCTGCCTTCGTAGTTTGCTCTCAGCTTCCCCAGCTTCAGTCTTCTTACCATTCTTCTAAAGACTGACTGCTATGAAGTGTGTCCATTACTGCTGCTGATTAGCCTCAGTGTCTGTTCTGTCTTGAGTGAATGCCGTTGTTAATGATACCACGCCGGCGTGCATGGAGAGCCGACACCACAATTCATCTGCCTGACCAAAATCTTCATGATTAATAGATGTTACGCAAGAAGATTCATCCCTTTGAATATTTGAAATTGTTCTCCCCATCACTGAGTCCTCTGCTTTGACAGCTTTAAGGAGTAAATTAATCAGCCACATCAATACATCTTCCCTGCTTTCAAGTCCAATGAACATTTTTTTTCTTTCTTGTCATCACTTACTTGTAATAGTAAGTGATGAATAATTACCACCAGTATGATTAATTCCTGAGACCCTTATTTATTCAAAATGCAGATATTATTTAAGTTTACTTCCCACATATTGACAAGAAGACAGTATCACCAAATTAACTCAATAAGCTTTCTAACATGGACCAAGCATTAATTCTGCAACATTAAAGTTATTCATGGCAACCTCAAATCAAATCCTATTATCACAGCTCAGCTTAGTGGAATTTCATTAGCTGTTGGGCCACACAGTTGCTCCGCAGCTAATGTGTCTGTGTTCACTCGCTTATGTTCTGAGAGAACGTCTTGTTCAAGGTGTGTTTTGATTACGGATAAATCAACTACCCTGTTTACTTGCATGGGAGAGGCATTAATACACTTTGGTCACGGTTGTCAGTTTGTATATAGGTATATCATGTGGCAGGAAGGCACAATAATGTTGAAGCCAATGAGATTTGTAAGAGGATGCTTAATCTTATCTGTCTCATTTGTAAAGATTTGGTTGGAAAACACATCTGCCCAACCTGTCATTGTTTTACTATTTTATGCTGCAGAGATAAAAATCTGATTATAAATCGCTCGAAGAGGGACAACCTCCAAAATGTCTGTCAAGTCAACAATTTAAAAACCTGCCCAATAAATATTTTACTGCCTGGTTTGATGGGGCCAAACTGTCTATGTCGCAATCATTCGATTGGGGGCAGATCTGCCTGACTAGTTTATGGTTGCAATGTATAAATATTATCAGAGAAAGTCAGAGTCCTGTTTCGCAGGATAGGCCCTTGATGATTTAAAACTTGCTCAGTGAAAGCATGATCATAGCAGATGATCACAAACCAGCAGACTGATAATCAGGTGAGTGTAATTACAATCAGAGGCCATACAGCAGTGTTCCCCAAATGTTTTGTCTCTGTGGACCGGTCAACCCATGAGGATTTTACTGCGGCCCAAAAAATTTAATAAGAAACAGTTCTGACAATATATTTGATCATCATTTCACTCAGTCATCTGACGTGTGCAATTTGAAGGATTGATAAAAAACATAAACATAATTAAGGCAGGATTATGTTTTCTTTTTTTTATTTTATTGTCTTGAAGTTGTAGCCTGTTCTCCTATCTGTTCCTGCACTTATCCAATTTGTAAAGAAAGGTTCCACAAACAACTTTTCTTGTGCTGTACGCCCCTGGACTGCTGTTTGCGCTCAGATGACTGAAACGTAATCGAGAGAATCCGGTCGATTTTCCAAACCAAAAGATTTTGCAGAATAAAAGATCGGTCAGACATAGTCATTTTGCTCCTCTGACCAAACTTTACAGTTCAAGTGATCAAAGGTGTAGCTGAAAGAATCTGGTTCCTTTTCAAAATAAAAGATTTTTCTAAATAAAAGATTTTCGGGAATTTAAACAAAATAATTTACTATTTGTTCAGCGAACCGGTGTCAATTGATCAATTGGACCGGTACCAGGCCACAAGAGGACCTGGTGGCAGACAAGATGGCAGCTAAAAATCATTAGCCAGAAGGAAGTCAGTGACCCCGAAAGGGACAAAACGGTATGAAGAAAAACAAGACTACTATTGAATAAATGCTCACAGTTTGCAAAAGTGGTGCAAAGGTAGAGTATCTTTGGACAAAACACTGTAGCCCACATTGCCCCTAGTGATTATACAGATGGTTGGTGCCAGTGTTTGTGTGTGCATGGATGAATGGGACTGTGACTGTAAAGCGCTTTGGATGTTCAATTAAGGTAGTACAGTGCTATATATGTATCTTCCATTTAGCATTTCATCTTATCTGCATTGGTGATAATGCTGGATTTTAATTTTTGACTGCTCAGTGACAAGGCAGAAAAGATTTTCCATCAAAAACTGTAAAGTATAAGGTGACTACACTTTATAAACAGTTTAATCTTCATGTGGAAGCTATAGACTGATGTTCACATTTGTATAGCACTTGTGCACTCATTCTATACACACACATGATTATAAATCAGTTAGTCAGTTGTTTTACAGTTTTATCTCAATCAGTTACACCATTGACTTTTGTTCAGATAAAAAATTACACAATTTACCACATTATGTATAAAGCACATACACTATCACCTATAAATGTACTCTTTTGGATGCTCTTGGGTTGGTTGCTGCTGCTGCCTCTTTTGTTCTACTGGAAAACTATTGTTCTTATATGACTTTTTCAACTCTTTCCCAAAAAAGACTTCTTACTTCTCCTCCTCACTGGTCCCTGAGTTTGAGGAATTCATAGGGAACTCCATGCTCCCTCTCATTCCCTCTTGTCTCTCGCTGTTATAAAATGAACTTGCTGTAATACTTTGTGGGAAAACATAAAATCAAAATACAAAATAGATTATACACCATTGGAAATTATGACATCTTAACTCACAGATGTAAAATTCCACAAAATAGCTAAAGATAGATTTGGAAACTGGTCTACGTGTATGTATACATACATTTTAAAAGTACTTACTCCACAAAAAAAAAAAAAAACCTCTATAAAAGATGGGAAAGTGGTTAGCGCTCTAGCCTCACACCAAGAAGGTTCCCGGTTCAAGTCCTGGCTGGGGGACTTGAAACAAGTTTGCATGCTCTCCCCGTCCATGCATGGGTTTTCTCCAGGTACTCTGGCTTCCTCCCACCATCCAAAAACATGCTTCCTAGGTGTGCATGGGTGTGTGATTGTGGCCCCTGCAACAGACTGGCAACCAGTCCCCTGCCTTTGCCCATGAGTAGCTAGGTTAGGCTCTGGCAACCCCTTGACCCCAAAAGGGTTAAAGGTTTGGAAATGAATAAATTAATCTATAAAAGACATTTTGACATTTTCTTCACAAGTATGTTCAAGAAAAGTTTGCCATCAAACTTCTATTATGGATATTCTTTTTTTCAAGCAAACAGAATGTGCTTCACATATAGGGGTCGTCTTGAAATCTAGTCAGGCTACAATGGTTGACAATGTCAAAAAGGTGGCATGACTGACTGGGTTCTGATAAATGATAACAAGGTTCAGTAAAGTTAAATGCAGTTCCTTACAATGTGTTACTGTTTATACTCCCTTTTAGTGCACATTAGGTTTTTAGGGGTCCTTAACCTTTTTCCACCTCTGCTCCCTATGAGGTCTCCATCCTATTTGTTCCTCTAATTTACACACTGATACTCTGTCTTGCTGCAGCTGACCTTCATTCCTCTCCTTTCTAGAGCAAACTTCCACCTCTCTATGTTCCTCCACACTGCAAAAAAAGGAATCTTAAAAAAATTACCTAGTTTAAAAGCAGTTCTCATTTTCTGTCTTTCAAAAAAATAATTTTATCAAAAAAGCAAAATAGTGTTAGTTTGAGAAAACGTGTCTTTTTGACAAAATAAAAAGAATTATTGCCACAACCATAGCTGTTTTTACCCTATTAGTAGATTTTTTTTGCTTATATAAAAAAAAATCTGCCAATGGGCTAAGAATTTTTTATTCATTTCTAAAGAACCTGTTTTTGCAGTGCACTTGCTCCCTGTTCTTGATACATTTTACAATGTCATCTGCAAACATCAGGGTCGACAGAGGTCCTTGTCTAACCTCATCTGTCAGTCAAAAAGTATAAGTTTATTATGAGTCAGAAATGTAGAACAACTTTTGTCTGGTGCTCATTAGAAAACCGTGTGACTTATTCAAAACAAAAATGTGAATTTTACATTCTGTGCATTAGTCCTGTTAGCAGTTTTAGAATCACAAGAATTTGAGTCCTCGCTTTTTAGTGTAACATATCAGTCCAAAATAAACAATCAGCACAAACTCAAAAGCACATTTTACCAACAAGGTTAAAGCAGTGGAAGTACAATGATACATTAACCAGTAATGATAATAGCAATACCATCCATCAATTTTTTAACCCACTTTCTCAAATTTTTCTCATTTGGCATCATGGGGTTGCTGGAGCCTATCCAGCCACTGAAAGTTGAAGGCAACTGAAGAGTTTATCAGTTGAATCACAGAGAACAACCAATTTTTAGTCATCAATCGTGAAGCATGTGTTTGGACTGTGGCAGGAAGCCAGTATACCCAAAGAAAACCCATGTATGTACGAGGAGAACATGCAATGTCCATACAGAAAGATCACTGCTGGAATTGAACCAGGGCCTTCTCACCTTGAGGCAAGAGCCAAACACACAGTCGAGCCAAAAAATTAATACAAACAGTGATATACTTTTATTGTAATAAATCTAGCCAAATGGAGCCAGAATATGCATGCAAGTAGATTCTACTCCAGAAAGCTGATAATTATCAGATACAGAGAACATGATCCTTATTTCAATACCTTTAGCCACATTGTTGGACTTGTAGCTTTATCATTCATTGTGAAACATATAGTTGAACTGATAGTATTCGGAGGACAGATGACAATATAATTATAACTATGTTATATTATAGACAAGAATACTATATAATCAGTTGCTAATTAAGCTTCTTTAAAGACGAGTTAACAAGCAACCCACATTTTTACCTTTTTAAGGCTTTTCTTTTAAAACATGTGCGTGATAATAAAGTATTATTGCATGTTAATAAACGTGTCACAAGCAAAATATAAAACATTTTCTAAAAATGAAGGAACATTTGCTACAAAGTCCTAGTAAAGTAGGTTGCATGGTTGCTCAAATTTAAGAAAAAATGAATTTTCTCCAAATACTTTGTTGAAAAAAATAAATGTAATACTAAATATTTCAGTTTTGTTGTCATGCTTTCATCTCCCACACTGCAATTCTGTGTCTGAGTTATTTATTTATTAACATTCAATGAAATAATTGTAAAATCAGTCTAAAGTTTTTTTGTTTGTTTTTTTTTGGTCAAGTCTTCTTCAGAAATTCAATGTGCCAGAAAGAAAAACAGGTTTAATGATTAATAGAAAAACAGGTTTAATGATTAATACTCCACTTTCAAATGTTACTTTTTTCCTTGTGTGCCTCATTAATTCATTCTTTTTACAACATCATAAAGGATTTGTACCAGAAGCAAAGCATCAACACATCCAGCATCTTTCACATTACACCAGGATTTTATGTGAGACTATGTTGGACTCAATGCTCAATTGCAGCAAAGAAAAAGGGTTTCACCTGTAAATAGATGATATTAGAGTCAATGTCCTGAGAGCTTCTACAAATACATAAATCAACACCTCCTCTCGCCATGAATAGGCTCTGCAGCGCAATTTCACTGTGGAAGTCAGGTTGCACCTCGGGCCAAGTGTAAAACAAAGCTGCCTTACCTTTTTTGTCTGCATCA
Organism: Adrianichthys oophorus; assembly: GCA_036245035.1. Lineage (NCBI taxonomy): Eukaryota > Metazoa > Chordata > Actinopteri > Beloniformes > Adrianichthyidae > Adrianichthys > Adrianichthys oophorus. Next base: position 8,588,433 of record BSAI01000201.1, on the reverse strand, counting down.
AACCTTCACCACATACTGACAGTTGACATCTTTACAGAATAATCTTCTTCAACATCCCTTTAGCAGATTTCTGATGCACAAGGTCCATAAAATTGCAGTGTTAAAATAAATAGATAGATAGATAGATAGATAGATAGATAGATAGATAGATAGATA
>BSAI01000201.1:8528686-8577889 GCA_036245035.1 Adrianichthys oophorus | reverse complement strand
GACCCGGTCCCGGATAAGCGGAAGAAAATGGATGGATGGATGGACTGTATGGGAGTAGCTTATTGATTAATTGAAAAGCTGAGGGGGAAACAGGTTTTTCTTTTTTTTTTTCTTTTACACTGGCAAGGCAACAATGTCAACTATAATCTCACAAATAACTGTACCTGTGCTCTACAAGTACTGTATAGGGAGGAAATATATACTGCTGGAAAACTGAAAGGCCTAATTAAAAGACACTTGTGGAAATGATCTCAACATGTTTTGCTTTTATCAGTAGAATTAAAAGCCTTAGTGGTTCTAATAGGAAAATTCCGCCCCACTGAGGCAGATAATTCCTCAGTTTGATCTCATCAGGTGGGATTTTGGTTTTCATCTGAACTAGTCCCCTGGGCTTTGGTTCCACTGTAACTAAGTTATTAATAGCATCACCAGTGATGAACTGTCAGCATCCTTTGAATGGACACATAATAATATGCTCACAGCTATAGGAGCCATGTTGCAGAGAGGGAAATTGAAGATAGTGCACGCACTTCATCTAATCTGACAGTTGTATCAACACTGATTCCACTGCAAGCTGTTGTCATCGCTATTTTGTGTGTTTTATTATGGGATTAGGATACTAAAACCACATTACTGTTTGTTCCCTCCATGATCCTGCTTGGGTGTGAATCCACCTTCAAGTAAATGCAATAGCGTTTCTTCTGTTGCTTTCATACAAAGTTGAAAAGCAGACAACAAAAAGGCAGGGAATCAAAGCGAGCTAACCCCTTTACCAACTTTAACGCTGTTGTACCTATGTAGTGCCCAATCACGATAAGTGCTTTCTATTGATTCAGCAGTCTGTTGCAGCCCTCGCTTTTGATTTGGCCTATTAGGTCAATAGAGAAGAAGAACCCATTATCAGCATGCTTCATCTCGACGACAATATTTTGCTTTTGCTTGTTGAAACAGCTTTTAGCTGTGTAGCCATCCATGTGAGCACATGCAAGTAAAAAACAAGCCATAGATTTCCTCCAGCTCTTCAGCTGTGACATTTGGATATGTACTCGATGCTCAAGACTTCTTAGTTACACTCCAGCATTTTGGCTTAAGTCCATAAATACTAAATGTGAACAGAAATAGGAGTGAGTAATTTGAAGCGAGAACTGTTTCAAGGAAGCCGAATTATAATCTCATCGAGAGTCTGTAGATAATCCTCTCTACGTCAGTTCAAGAAGTATCGAAGGCCCTGGATTTTGAGCTGCTGTGATTTGACAGAAGCTCAAAATCCAGGGCCTTCAAGTCTTTTTGCTGTTTTACTCAAAAAAAGTGTGGCTTTTCTGTGTGCATGTGTGTAGGCGTGTGTGCGTGGGTGTGTGTGTGTGTACGCCTGCTTCAAACACCTATGTGGTAGGCTTCATTAGAAGTGCTCTCAAAATGTCAAAGTGCACAACTATGCTTGGTCTGCTGGCAGAAGTGATTTCAGGAATATACCATATTTAGGCTGCACCTGAGGTACTTGGAAAAAGGAGAGGAAGGAGAAAGATAAAAGAAAAAATAATTCAGATCATTGTGGTTAAATAATTGCCTTCAAATTCCATTGGGAGGTTTGATTTTAAATCCGATTGCTTTCTGTACCTGTCCACATGCCTTTTCCACAGATCCATATGAGAATGTGGTTTTGAAGCACAAGAAAGATACAACAAAAAACAAAATCCAGACTCAAATTTAGGGAAGGGAAAAAAATCTCAAACCCAGAAATTGAAGAGGTACTAAAAGAGCCTTAGTCACCCATTCAGGGGTTGCTGTGGGTTTTTCGGTCTTCCTGGTCCATAAATGGGTTGCCCACAAGAGAGACTTCATCTTAAGAGGACCATGAGGGTGTCTTGTAGTTCTCTTGTGGCTCGTGCAAATACTTTAAGGGGTGTCATGAAAATGAAACATCCCATATGGTAAATGTATTGTGAAGTACTTGTTAGGGTCATGTAAGTTTTACGCACTTTTGACATACAGGTGATGCTTTTGCATGGTGCCCTAACATCACACTAGTCATAAGTGAGGTGCGGCAATGGCTTCTTACTACTGTAACTACGTGCAAATGCTGCACTCATGGGGTATGCAGGTGATACGTGAGGGTCTGTAGCATAACAACTGTTATTGTATCATTTCCTAATATCAAACTGTCAAACACAGACAGCGCAACAAGTGGTGCGTAAGGAGTGCAGTTAATATGTGAACAACACTAACAGACCCCTTACAGGTTTTGGGTGGGTCAAAAAATGATAAATCTGTATGACACACCTGAGTCCCACCTACTTCACCCTTACCTACCCTTACGTGTTGTCTACGTACTCACCAGGCATGTGTGGCGTGTTTAAGGATGCACTGAACGTTGGTTCTTGAATGAACTTAAGGCATTTACACTGGATTGTTGCAACCCAATACTAGCATATGACTTCACAGTTGGAAGAGGCTTGGAGCAAAATGTCAGAACAGAGCAAATCTCGCGAATCTTGCTTCAGGCTTCTTCTGTTCGGACGGTCCTGTGTTTTGAACAGGACACTATCCATACATCACTACCAAGTCCGAGTCCATAACAGGTCAAAGTCCAACTGGTTTAACTATTGAAGCGCGCTCAGTCGCTGCATGTTTTGTATGTACAGCCTGAAAAGGAACATAAAAACGTGTGTAGTGACCAGCGAATGCAAAGATTTTGAAGACAGAAGCCTGAAACATGCAAATACATGTGTTTACATAGACTTTCCATTGAACGTGGTCACTCGAACGTCCATTTCTGAGCTCGGTGTGAACGTAGTGTAGGTGTTCGCAATGACCTGTCAGGGAGAAAGGTCTATTCTCCAGTAGGCACGTTTCTTTTTTATTTGAACTGTGTAAAAAACCTGACCTGCCACCTGCAGTATGTTCATCAAAAAATGTGCATGAATGTTTTCACTCCACGGGCTCACTGAGCGGTCTATGACCTTGATATTTCATGTGGGTCACCTGCATGGCCCATACAGGTTTGCCCAGTTTTTGCCTTCAGACAGCCTATAGCTAGCCGCGAAGGCAGTTGTGACTAAGGCATTACCAATGTCAAACCAAACACATCACATCCCTTGCAAGTTTATGTGCAGAAAGTTCATCCTAAAGATCTAACTTGAGAAACAAGTTTGATCTCCTTTTAGTATGATTAAAGTAGTTCATCCTACAACACAAATAACATCAAAGGAAGCAAACAACAGCAGGTAGGTAATGTCCTACGGCAAAAAGAGAAGGGAGAAAGATCTTTTCTCCAGCAAGCGTATGTTTCTTTTTTAATTTGCATCATATAAAAACCACAGATTACACAGACATCTAAAAAATGGCACTAATTCTCATTGGTATACTTTCACACCATTTGTTCAGTCACTTGACAGGTTGGGCTTCTTGAAAAACTTGTTAAATCCTGAAACAAGACCACTGGGACATGTATTGATTCCATGATTCTGCAGAACTCTTTTTGTGTGGCTAAAAATCTTTTTTTTATATATATTTTGTGTCAATGGAGTTCTGTGCACTACACTGTGGTACAATGTGATGCCTCCAGGATAATTTTGCATGACAAGCAGGAACGCAGTCCCAGACGTGCATGTTACTCTACAGTATATTTATAGTATATTATCTGTACAAAAAATGATTTAGTAAATCAAAATTGTTATGCATGTGTTTGTGTTTATTGTGATATGGAATGGAAACTGACCTACTTTCACTTCGAATTGTTGCATGTGAAAAGGTTTTTAAACATCATTCTAATTCAGTCTGGTCATTTGGTGCCATTTATGCAGTTTAACCTTTTAACTAAACACTATTGTCAAAAGCTAATTCCTGTTCTTATTGTTCAAGTAATTGCTGTTTACCAGAACTGAAGGCTTTGCGATGGTTAACAGTAGCAATGATACCAGCAAATTGATTTTAATTTGATTTTATTATTCTAGGACATTTTGACATTACACTGAATTTTCAACCAGTATTATCTCTAATTGGGTCTATGAAAAAGACTTTTAATATTGACTATAATGTCCAATAAATCTACAGTTTTGCTTTTCACAAGAAACACCCAGATGTAAGATAACAGAGCACATCCTATACCTAGAGGATAAAGATCTGACAATCAGGACTGTCCTGATATCCCCTGCAGTCTGCCACATCTCCATTTCTTTTTGCTCCAGGGAAAAAACTGCAGTGTTTCATCCAGCTGAGAGGGCCATTGCTTGCCAGTTGCTCTCCACTGAGCAGTCGTCTAATGCCAGAGCAAAGAGGAGGGCAGGGGGGGATTGCCTCAGACACTGCCCACCCAGGCAATCAAGTGTTGGAGGATTTGTGGGAGGTGGAATTAGTCCATCTCCACTGGCTTTTGCTGCCGCTTCTACAGCCTCCTCTCAATACCTGTCCACCTACTCAGCAAGCCCTCCAGCCTGAACTACATCTTTCAACTGGCTGTCTTTATGCAAACAACGCCAGCTGAATTCTCCTTTGCCGTCGATTCCCACTAACTAGATGAGCTGCAGTGTTTGCTTTAGAGGCTTCTGAGTTATTCTAGGTAGAAAATTATGTCTGCACCCTGTTTCTGCCAGACAGTCTTATAGTAGTACACAAAAATGTCAAAAGTAGCGATATAGCGATAAAAGAAAAAATGTTATCATGTAAATATTATATTTATTTTTGTTTTGTGTATTTTCTGCACAGTAGGGCGCACAGGATTACAAGGCACACCATCAATGAAAGATACATTTTTGAAATGATGTAATAGAAAAGGCGCACCAAGCCATACGTATTTTTATCATAAAACTTTGTAATTTGTTTGACATAAAATAAAAACAGTCAACAGCTGTTCCGACCTCGGTCCACCTTTCTTTCCTCAGCTACAGCCCACTGCAGTCTGTGCTCATGCTCATTGGTGTGTGCTAGATGAACGTGATGAGTTCAAGTACAATCAGACAAACTGACAAACACAAAGGTACAGAAGTTGAAAAAAAAATACTATTTACAATGAATTTGGTGGAGTTGAACCACTCAAGAGAAAGAATTTGTTACACTAGCAATAGGCTAACTCTGGAACTTCTGTTTGACATGCTACTCGTTAGCATTTGAAACATTAGCTGTATTAGCATATTCATAATAGGCCTAACTGTAGCTACTAACCTAGTGAGAAACGCGTAAAAAAAATTGACTGATACAGCTAAAACAAATGCTACTGTGACTACTCTTAACCTTGTTAGCGACACATAAAAAACAGTCAGACACTTCTACACGCTAGCTGCGTGACAAGTGTTAGCCATGTAAGTGTATTCAAATGCAAATACACTACAGGTATTGCAATACATGTAATTCCCAAACACGTAAAAAACTGATACCACTAAAACAAAAGTTACTGTGACGAGGCTAACTCCCTAGCCTACCTTGTCAGTAACACATAAAAACAAAAAACACAGTCCGACACTGCTAAACTGTAGCTCCATTAGCATATTCACATTAATACCCATCAAAACATTTTGACAGAACGCCGAGAACCTTTCAATGCGTAAGCACAACAATGTCACCATGTGGCGACCAAAATGCAAATTTTTCAGCAAATCTGGCAAGTGGCGGCATTTGTAATTGGGAGGCGGCAGTTGCATTTTTACACGCTGCGCAGTGTCCGTGGAAGTTTAAAGAAAAGTTAAAATTTGATGGCGACTGGACAATGTTTCTCAAAATAAAGGATTTCGGACATTTACATTTTAAGGTCGCTTGGTGGCAGTCCAGTGACAGGTGGGGATGACGCCATTACATACTCAGGCGACAGCTGGGTGGCTACAGGTCGGTGAAAGCTGGAATTGCCGGCCGGCAGCAGCTTTGTTTGGATGATGTGTAAATGTCTCTGTGGCACTGGATATGGAAGGGGCGGCCTTCCGTATCTAGTGCCTCCGGCCGCCAGCCAACCGATAGACGGGTATATAAACAGTGGGCCATTCTACTTCCCTGACGGCCACCTTACTGCCGCCGTCTACATTTGTGAACACACTAACAATCTAAAAAAAAAATCGGGCAGTGGCATGAAATCTTAAAGATTTTATCTATGCTTTCCCATCGCGTGGTAACAGTGGTGGCAGTGACTGTAGCCTATAGCGCACCATCATTCATTCATTCATTCATTTTCCAATCCGCTTTATCCCTTTCGGGGTCACGGGGTTGCCGGAGCCTAACCCGGCTACTCATGGACGAAGGCAGGGTACACCCCTGGACTGGTCGCCAGTCTGTCGCAGGGGCCACAATCACACACCCATACACACTCACATTCACACCTAGGGACAATTTAGAGTCACCAATTAACCTATGAAGCATGTTTTTGGACGGTGGGAGGAAGCTGGAGTACCCGGAGAAAACCCACGCATGCACGGGGAGAACATGCAAACTCCACACAGAAAGGTCCCCCAGCCAGGACTTGAACCGGGAACCTTCTTGCTGTGAGGCAGGAGCGCTAACCACTGCGCCACCGTGCAGCCCGCGCACCATCATTTTATTAAAAAAAAAAAAATTGGGCTTTTGATGGCACCGTATAGTGTGAACAATACGGCATCTTTGCATATATCTTCTTCAACTATACAGTTTATCAGTTCTCTGGTCAATTTTCTCAAGACTTATGCAAAGCTTTTAAAAGATTAAAAATTATTGTCTTATAATAGAAAAGAGGAACTCTTTTATATTCCACCAAGACGTTCTTTATTTTATTTACAAACACATCAAAATTAAAGCTCTGCTGAAAGCTGGCAGCGAAGAAATCTGGGGCAGCAACTTGGCCCAGAGTATAGAATTCAGCCTGGTTTCAAGAAAACTCCCTGTTCGGATATCAAGTGGCAGTTTACTGTTTTATCAAGATGAAAAAAAAAAAGATATTACATAAACAGTGCACCCTTAAATGAGTTTAATAAATAGAGGGAGCTTGACTTTTTTTTTTTACTTTTTCTATTAAAATCATGCTGTAATAGGGTTGTCAAAAAAAAGGCACAGAAAAATGGTTTAAAAATCTGAGATTTTCAGACAATGTAAAATTCATTTCGACCTGAATTTAAAACACCAAAAGCAAGTATGAACCTGATCAAATTCTTCTTTTTGATGAAAACCTACTTTCAGGTTGTGTTTGTTAATTTATATATTGAAAACTTGTACGTAAGGGTAAAAAAACACAGTTAAAACTTTGATTGTAATCTATTTTGACATGTTTTGACCAAAACATACCTCTGTAAATAATAAAGATGTTGATGAAAAAGAGAGTTGAATACAAATACAAACGTTTGAGCGATTTAACATGGTGTTGTGGATGCAAAAAGCACGCAGTTTCTAAAGAGACCTGTTTTAATCACTGCTCTCCAATGCAGCTCCAAGAAGTGCCAATTAAAGAAGCCATCTTTCTTTTGATGAGATTAAAATGCCAAGCTTCTGACTGACTCCAATGTGTTGAGAAATAGCACAAGGTTGACGTGAACGCTAATAGAACATGACACAGAATTTTTTTTTTTTTTTTTTTAATCATCATTCGTCAAAGAAGAACTTTTTATAGCTAATGATACATAGGATACATATATTTTTGAACATTTCTGAAGTTTGTTTGAAAAACAAAAAAATAACCTGGATCTAAATTATTAAATGGATATTAGTTGATGAAGTTCTATGTCTTTCACATAAGCACATAAGGTTAAAAAATGATTTGTTTGTTAGATCATTATTGAATTTTTCATGAGTATTGTCTCATCTCATCCATGTAATTTTTTTCTGTTAAGCCTTAATAGGAAAACATTAATATACATCAGTCAATCTAACTGGATTAAATAATTCCTAATTTCTCTCTAGATCAGGGGTGTCAAACTCCACGCCTCGAGGGCCAGGGTCCTATATGTTTTCCATCCAAGCTGCCTTTGAAGCTCCTTATTGGCTAAACACACCTGGTTCAGGTAATGAGCAGCAAATTCAGCAGAATTTCTGGAAAACCAGCAGAGACCGGCTCTTAAGGAGTTAAACACCTCGGCTCTAGATCATTAAAAACACTTAAGAATAACCAAAAGCCAGCACAAGTGTCCCCTTAAAATTAAACCACAAATATATATATATATATATATATATATATATATATATTTTTTTTTTTTACTATGTACATTTTCTGTCTATGTTTCATTGAGAAATATTTAAATCCATTGTATTTTACTAGAGGTTGATGAAACTGCACATCATACCCAAATTCCATTAAAGAAAGATTAGACAGATGCTGACCTCTACAGGTATGATTTTGACTTGCATTCTTGATATATATCATTTTGTATTATGAAGCCTATGATCAGGCTTTCTGCAAGACAACATGGAACAAACTGGTTATTTACATTTTACAGGAAAGCAAGCATTTCTTGCCTTTGCAGGAATGGATTTCTGTGGGCTGTGGTTTTGTTGTTCTGATCGCTTGACAATAGGTCATCACATCCTGCAAAAATGACGAGCATGAGGTGCCTTGTGAAATACAGCGTTGTTAAAGGCTGTGATGGATAATGAAATGTCTCTGTGGAGCAGAAATGTAGGGGCGGAGCAACAGGAAGGCAGACAGCTAAAGCAAATAACTGGGCTATCAACCTCCAGTGACAAACAGCCACAAGCTTGACTGAACTGGGAACAATAAAGCAGGTAAGAAGGCACAGTGGCAATGGAGCACAAAGTGGAGATGACAGCCTTTAGGACACCAGTGACAGCAGCTGAGGGTAGACTGAGTACAAGTGAGTGTCAGGCAGAGGGAAAAGCCATAGTGGTTCAACAAGCATTAATGGTGACTGGCACATGAGCCACAGACAGACACAGCAGTCTGTTTCCTCAAGGTCCTCTCACACATTTAGTGGTTACTTTAGCTCAGGAGTACATAATGATGTTTCACTGCGCAGATGTCTAACCTTACAAAAGAAAACTTGATGGACTCTTTCCATTACAGCTATTATAATTCAAGAGGTCTGATTTATAAAGAGAAACTCGGGAAAAGCTCTAGTCTAGTCCTTTAGGGGAGTCTGCAGAACTTTCAAGGCAATATACCTTTTTTTTTCCCAGAATACCACAAAAAAAAAGTTTTCTTCCTAATCAACACACATAATGCCTTAGTAACAAGTGATAAAATATGCAAAAGTGACCATTAGTAGTTAGGATATATATCAAACAACTTGTTCCATTTTTTTCCTATGTTTTTTCAAATACTTACATTTTTGCTTGACTCATTTTGAAAACATTTTTTTATTATCTTTTTATCCGACTGTTTGGTTAATGTCATGTTTTTTTCAGCTCACATTTATAATTTATTTTTTGAGACTTTTAAGACTTTCTTCTGTCCCAGCACACCATAAACTCTCTGTCCTAAATAACTACATTGTTAATGTTAGTTTATGACGGAAACTAAAAAGTCACATTTTAGTTTTGAATTTGTTTAATTCCTTCTAAGGAGTTTCAATTGTTCCTTTAAAAAAAAATCTTAAAAACAAAAATGAAAAATCATCAATACACTGAAATAAGTCATATAGATTAAAAAAAGCCAATACCACAGAACTTTAAACAGGTGACAGAACCTAAAATTTGTCTATTTTTGTCACTTTGGAATTAAAAAAACAAAGTTCAAGTATTGTGTAAATGGTATAAAATGAAAACCTATTAAATATATGCAACAATTAAATGTTTAATTGCTACAAAGATAAAATATATCAGATAAGAATATTGGATTCAATTAGAACAGAAGTATCTTTTTTTTTGTATAAATCTGGGGAATGTTCCCTTTTTTTAATACATTTTTGAATACATTTTAGTATTTTATTGTATAGATGCAGGAAACCTGCAGAAATACAGATTGACTTACCAGTCAGAGCTTTAATGTCAACATTATTTTAAAAAGAGGAGAGAAAAACAATGATGATCATAATACACAAAGTAAAATTATCTGATGATCAGCAATTAAATACCAAAAGACTCTTTCGATGTTTGCTGAGAAACACCACCCTTTCCTTCATTAAGCCTGCTCTCATTGTTAGCAAAGTCATCACCTGTCACTAAGGATATCTTCTGCTAAAGCTTTCGGAAAGCTGCATTAACAAAAGATGCACACAAATATTGATCATTTCTGTTTTGGAAAAACAAAAAAAGGAAAACAAATGATACTCCCCTTAGAATTGAAGTTTACGTTTTAACAAATTAAACAGATCCACAACTTTTTGCAAGTAAATTAAATATTGAACCGAATTTGATGCCAAACAATTATGGGATTTTACAAACCCCCAAACTGGAGGAGCAGATCCCTGTAAAGACCTCAGACATCTCAGTCCAGAAAAGTGCAGTGCTAAGAACAGCTAAGATACTGCACAGGATCCTAAAGCTCCCAGGCCTCTGGTAGGGGACTGGCAGCTTTGGGTGCATTACCACCCACAAAGGGTGAGATGATTTATATAAAGGGGAAAAAAAACTCCATCAAATGAATGAAGTAAAATGTGCATTTAGGATCTGAAAATGTACACATTTAAAGTTCTTGTCATAGATTTTTTACGCTTTATAATACATACAATATTTAGATTTATCGAATAATGTGTTTAATTAAATTGCATAGAAAAAAAGACAATTCAAAATAGATCATGCAAATGGTTTGTTCTTTAAAAGGTATATTGAAGAAAAAAATCTTTTACCAGATTTTTTTTTTTCTTTTAACAACCCTAAAAATATACTTATTTTAGCCTTTTTTTTTCTCTGTTTTAATATGTCTTTAAAAAGATAAAGGCTGAATGAAAATGGGGGAATGAAAGCCTTCTATCACAATATTGGAGTTGTTCCCATATTTGTATATTATTGCCCTAATGATGCACAGATTCTATTTTTCTGTGTCTGTTTTCTTTGTCAGCATGCAAATTCTAAACTGCCTTTTTAAAGCTAAGCTTGTTGGCAAGGTTGAACCTTCACTACTCCTATAATCTTAAAAGACAGACTTAAGCTGCCTTTTGTTTCACTGGAACAGACACATTGCCCCTTTTTTTTGCCTTCCCTTATGTTCCAAATGTCTAATGCCTTCCTTTTACATTAAATTGAAATTAAACTGAAAATCTGTCCCAACATTTGCCAATAGATAAAAAAAACACTTGCAACTACAATCTTTGTCACACCTACCCGTAATGGGTGGATATAGGCTGTCTGCAGGTGAAAAGTGGGCAAACCTGTATGAGGCTCGCAGGCAGCCTGCACAAAACATCAAGGTTTTGTAATTAACCTTTTGGTGAATCGATTGTAGAGCGAAAATGTTCTTTTTTTTTTTCTTTCAACAAGCATGCTGCAGGCGACAGATAGTAGCTTACACTTAACCAACACACAAATATAGCTAAGGGGGAAGTAGGTGAGATGAAGGCGTGTCGTTTTTTTTTTTTACCCCCCCAAACTCTGCACAAGAGGCCACTCGATGCTGTTCATATATTAAGAGCTCACTTGATGCGTGCTGCCTGAATGTTACAAATTAGGGAATTTAACAATCAGAATGTAGTTTGTGTGGGAACCCTACAGGCATTATGTATCACCTGAACACCCCGTGTGTGTGGCATTTGCGCGTGGTCAGAAAGGGGCCAGTACTTGCACCTAACAAACAACTGCAGTACAGCCTAATGCTGCATTCACACCGGACACAGCAGGCGTGGCAAGGGTGTCAAGTTTCAATGTTAGTAAATGTAAAGATCTGAGGTGGCGCGGATTTGGCGTCAGGTGCAGCGGGGTTGACGTACCAAACAGGGACTCAGCTTTGGGTACGTGATATTTTCAGTGACTAGATCAAAGGGTAGGAAAATAATTTCAATATGGTCCCGCAATTCGAGGATTTCCATGCTCAACTACCATCCATTTTATTATTCCGATGGGGCTGTGGGGTTGCCGGATATTGTCCAATTACTGTTGGGAAAAGTCGGGATACACCCTGGAGAGGTCGCCAGTCTGTCAAAGAGCCCATGGAACTGCCACAATTGAGCATGCTATGCTAGCCAGCAGTCTAGACAGCGGAGTAAACAAACTCTGTCTCACACAGGGGGCGCAAAGCTTGATAGCTCCACTGCTAGCAAAACTCCGCTAGCTGCAAGCTATCCTCGCTATGCTAGCCCCCGCCCGCAGGCGGCTGGCTGAACCCCAAATTTTTTTAAAAATATTTCAAAACAGTAAAAATTTAGAAGAGTTTAAGTCATTTTGTGGAGTGCAACAATAAATCCTTCCATCTATTCATCTTCTTTACCTGCTTTGTCCTGTTCAATGTCTTCTAATCTCCCAAATAATCCCAAATCTGAGTTGATTTTTGAAATGTTCAGAATATCTTTATATATGTGAGTTTTTTTTTCCTGTTGCAAATATTTCACAACTTAAAGTCTTTGCAAATGTGAAAATTTGAAATTTTCCAGGTTGTGGACTTGAATGGGGTTTTGTGTCTTGCTAAAGCATTCACATTTAAGTGAACAATGAACTTGCTGCCAAGAACTTCCATGAGTAAATATGAGGTTAAATTTAAAGAAAACTGATTGGAATGATCACGCAAACACAGCAAACAAAAGAAAGCTGTTATAACAAAGCTAACAGTGAAATTCATTGTGAATGGGTTTATTGATTGCCTAACATCAGCAGACTAATGTGAAAATAGGAATTCACCTGAAATGACTCAATTTCAGCTCGAATGAATCAAAACTAGATGTTTTAGGGAACAAAAACACAATGTACAACATGTTATTTAGCACAGAGTTATGGGCAAAACAACTGAGATTTGTGATGTTAAAATTTGCTGTCAAGATAGTTTTTTTAAATTACTGACCTAAAAGCTTTAGAAAAAGACTGCTTCATCAGCTGCAATCATCCCATTTGAGTACACAAAGTTTAACCCAGTAACCCCCACATCAAAGATTTGACAGAAAATGTAAGTGTATTAAAAGTGTTTTTAAACCCTTTGATATAAAAAACAAAAACCAAAAAAAAAAAAAAAAATGTTGCAAAAAAATGTTTTTAATGAGATCTTGATAGTATAAATTATAATGTGTTTTGGGTGATTTGGAAAGTTTTTTGCTCAGAAAAATGTTAGTTTGAGATACATATGTATCAGCCGGAGTGTACAGGAAAAAAGTACAGTTTTCACTCACTGTCTCAAAACTGACCCACACATTTTTAACATGGCGTAACTGGATAATTAAGAATTAATTATCAACAAATTTCACATTCTTTTAATACAGCGAGTAATCATTTCAGAAAATGTAAAAAAAAAAATTGATTCATCATTCTTACCATTAAGTTTGGAAAATTAGCATTTTTTTCACGCCCAAAATGTTTGAGATTTCATGGAAGCACTCATGTTAAAAAGAGCAAGAAAAGCTCCTCTACTGCCCCCTAGTGGAAAGATGATGCACTAAACATGGATCAAGTTATATACAATGGGTTTTAATTAAAATGTGGATCATGCTAATGAAATGGGGTTCAGAAATGCGTGTATCAAGTATAATACAAATGGTTATATGGTTAACTGTAAACTCCAGTAGGACTCTTGTATTAGAAAAGTTTTTATGACCAGGTCTGAATTAACAAAGGTGAGATGGATTTTTGCTTCTTTCTATGTCCAAAGCTTGGAATTAGATAAGGTCTCTGACAATCTACAGATGCCTCTGAATTGCAAACTCAGCCTCAGTCTCCCATGACTTTGGAGAAATCCAAATAGCTTTGGACATTTGTGGATAAGGTAAGTCCTGTAAAAAAAAGTTACTTGTGGAAAAAATCAAATGAGCTGAAGTGATACTGAGGTTTTTGTCATTCTTTAAAAAAAAAAAATCTCTATAAATGTCAAATGGTCTGCAGCTGTACAATGCACACATACAAAGTACCTTTATACTGCTTCCCATCAACGAATTTGCTCACACAAACACACGTGGGGGAGTGGCCATACCAAACAGTAGCTGTTTAAAAAAAGGTTAAAAAAGATGAAATTTCTTTTTGTTTTTTAGGCTATAACAATTCAACTGTTTGGTCAAGTTCAAAAACTGAGGACAATTAAGCAGTGGAGAACTGAGTTGCCTTGAAATTTTGGCTTTCCTAACTTTTTTTTCACCAGAAGCAGCAAAGGGTTCATTGTATTGCCCAAGGAGACAATGGGACAGGACCGGAGAAGCTCAAAATTCAACAGTCAACCTTGGGTTGAGAGTTAACAGGCTTTAACAGCAGTCATAGTTACTCTTCATTTTTCTTCTTAGTCTGTCTTTACACAAAGAAACAGCTGCACAGCAAATGGCAGATTTTCCTTTTCAAAATGCTAATGTTCTATAATGAACCAACTGTCTAAATATTTTTACTGCATATACAAAGGAGGAATTAATTTCCATGCAAACCAAGCTAAGTCTTTCTCAAATGTTGACAATTCTACACCTGCCCATTTGGGTTGCTTTGTAGGGCGATGACGCAGTATTGATCACACATTTAAACATTGAAAGACAGCCACGACATGATTAACTAGCCAATAAAAAAAATAATTAATTAAATAAAAATAATGCTAAAAAAGAACATTTTATTTTATTATGGAGCAGTGGCCTAAAACACTGTTTAACAAGAAGTGGGCAAGAATTTGCTTGGTTTGAATTAAATCCTGGTGGAAAAGTGTTAAAATATTAAGATTGGACAGCTTTATAACCGGGGCAGTGCCAGGCAATAGCTTGGGGTTGCTATTGCAACTGTAAAACTTGGCAAAGCAACCCCATGCCAGGGGTGGCCAGTTTCAATGTTAAGTGCAGACATGATCTAAGGTCCTGCGACGCGATATGAGCGTCAGCTGCAGCCCTGTCGCTCCTGCGGCAGCACAATTTGGGCAGCGCGGCAATACCAGAGTTCAAATATCTGAAGGTTGGCGAGGTCAACATGTCAAATACCAAGTTTTGCATATGCGACATGTTCAGTGACTTGGATCAGCTTGTAGGATTGGGGAGGCAGTCTGCTTGGATCTCCTGAACTTTTATAAATGTTTCTTATTTTCACTGAAGCAATAAAAAACAAGTGTCTTAATTGTATTCTTGTTTTTATTTTTTCCCCTCTGATTAATACGGGACAGTAAGGCCAAATCCAAATTCTTCCCCTACCCCTCTGGCTTCTCCCTACCCCTCCATTTGTAGGTGCATTTGAAGGGGTAGGGATATCCAAAATAGTTTTTTAAGGGGAAACCATAGCGACGGAGGGCTCCGTATCCCTCTGCTGCGAGGGTGTTCCACGTCGCGCTGTGCTGCAGAGTTATATTAAGTTAAATCATACACATTCATTTAAATGGGTGTGTTCTCAAGCACAGAAGTTTACATTTAATGTAAGTTCTGACTTTTTGCTTTAGCATGACTTCGTAAAGTCATAAAAATTATATTGTTATGGATTTTCCAACTGCTGGCAGCTACACTCTAACGTAGGTGACCGGTGACTGTTGATGATGTCATAGAGTTGAAGTGACAACTAGAAGACGCTATTTTTCCATATTTTCTATAACTCTCCATTTGGAGGGCTAAATGTAATGCTAGGGAGAAGACCGCTGGAGGGGTAGAGGAATAATTCGAATTTGGCTTAACTCTTCAAACTGGGTCAGGGGCAGACACCATTAGGCAAAGGTACACTTAATGAAAGTGTCTAAAACAAATTTCACACCCATCATTATCTAACTGTCATAAACACATCCCTAATCACTGAAATTGCATATTACTGATCACGTGACAGTGTTTCATCCTCCTGAGTGGTTATAAATTAGTGCATTTAATATATGTATTGTTTGTTCCACCCAAGTAAAAAGAACTTGGATTCTTGACATAATGCCACCTCAAAGTGAAGTAATGACAGTTATTTGACATTTCACCTTAGGATGTTTTTTTAATAATTAGTACAATTGCTGCAGAGAGCCTTATGTTATTGTTTGGCCTGGGACCGTCCGCCGTCCCCAAACACATATTCCATGTCTTCCATGCATTGGTAATGAAATATACACAGAAACCACTCCAAGTAGTGATCAGGCTGAAAACATGGCTGGTAGCTCCTCCCACACGCGTCTGGGGCGTCAAGCTTATGGGCACATTTTTGGACAGGCCTTGAGCAAAAAATTTGCATCGCATGGATATATATTCCTGTTACTTTCCTTCTTTGAAATGCAAATTTACATAAAAACAAATTAGCTGCTCCTTTTAGTCTATTAGCAACCTTTAAGCTACTGCAGAGAAAAATCCTGGAGCCGGCCCTGTTCATAACATCCTTCAGCCTTGTAAATTCCTATTTGCAGGAAATCATTATTTTTGCTCAACAATGTTCTGTCTGCAAATCTGTGTTTTCTCCTTTTGACATTTTAGTTCATTTTGTTAATGCCAAGATGAAGGCACTTATGTTGTTGTTTTCTTCTACAAAATGAATCATGCAATGCAATAATGTGTGTATATATATATATATATATATATATACAGACAGACAAAATTTTGGTAATGAAAGACAAAGTCACAATGGTCACAGATATAACTTGAATCTGACAAAAGTACTGACAAAAGTAAAAGGCTATTAGATCATCTCCAAGCAGCTTGATGTTCCTGTGACTACAGCTGCACATTCATTCATTCATTCCTTTTCCAAATCGCTTTTTCCCTTTCGGGGTCACGGGGTTGCCGGAGCCTAACCCGGCTACTCATGGGCGAAGGCAGGGGATACCCCTGGACTGATCAAAGGTGAACTTCAAGCTGAAATAGCCCAGCTTGGATCCTGGCATTCTGGCCAACTAT
The DNA here is from genome assembly GCA_036245035.1 of Adrianichthys oophorus. NCBI lineage: Eukaryota > Metazoa > Chordata > Actinopteri > Beloniformes > Adrianichthyidae > Adrianichthys > Adrianichthys oophorus. The sequence goes on along the minus strand of BSAI01000201.1, from coordinate 8,561,108 downwards.
AGACCAATATCAAATGTTCTTTTTATTTCAAAGATCTTAGAAAAGTTGTAGTTAAACAGCTATACTGTCACCTACAGGACAATAGCCACTTTGAAAGTTTTAAGTCAGGGTTCAGGCCATACCATAGCACTGAAACTGCTCTAGTTAGAGTCACCAATGACTTATTACTGGCCTCAGAAAAAGGACTAATCTCTATTTTAGTTCTGTTAGACCACAGCATCTTACTCCTGAGAATAGATCATGACATAGGGATCAGAGGATCTGCCCTTCAATGGTTTAAATCCTATTTATCTGAAAGGTACCAGTTTGTTAACGTAAATAGACAGTCCTCTCATTGCAGTCGAGTTAGCCACGGAGTCCCACAGGGCTCAGTTCTAGGACCCATTCTGTTTATGCTTTACATGCTGCCTTTAGAGAACATAATCAGGAAATACAGTATTAATTTTTACTTTTATGCAGATGATACACAGTTGTATTTATCCATTAAGCTGACCAAAATGACCGCTTAGAGAAACTTAGTGCCTGCATTAGTGACATTATTCTTCTTAAATAGTTTTAGCTCATCACCTGTCCCTCCGGGGTTGAGGATCCCTCCTTCGTGTGAGCAACCCTGAGGTTTCTTATTTTTCTCCCCCAAAAAGAGACAGGGTTTTTTTAATGAGTTTTTTTCTCACCAAGAAGGACGGTGTAAGGACACAGATGTTTGTTTTAACAACCAGCTATTGTTTACATTTTTATGATTGACTTTATGTTTGTTGGAAATACCAGTGTAAGCCCAATGAGACGTCTGTGGTTGTGATATTGGGCTATATAAATAAAATTGAATTGGATTGAAAGGAACATCAGCGTCAGATCGCATCATCTGTGGTTGTTTGACACAAAGTGGACTTCATTGGAGAAGACCAAGGAGAACACCATTGTTGAAAACAAATCATAAAAAAGCCAGACTGGAATTTGCCAAACTAGATGTTGACAACCCATAAAGCTACTGGGAGAATGTCCTATGGACAGATGAGACAAAAATTAAACTTTTTGGAAAGGCATATCAGCCCTATGTTCACAGACGGAGAAAGGAGGCATATCAAGAAAAGAACACAGTCCCTACTGTGAAACAAGGCGGAGGCTGTGTTATGTTCTGGAGCTGCTTTGCTACATCTAGCACTAGAGAGAAATGTACTGGCCTGTGTCAGAAAACTTGGTCTCAGTCGCAGGTCATGGATCTTGCAACAGAACAATGACCTAAAACACACAGCTAAAAACACCCATGAATGGATCAGAGGAAAACATTAGACTATTCTAAAGCAACCTTCTATGAGCCATGGCCTACAGTAAATCCTATTGAGCATCTCTGGAAGGAGCTGAAACATGGCGTCTGGAAAAGGCATCCTTCAAACCTGAGACAACTTGAGCAGTTTAATCATGAAGAGTGGGCCAAAATACCTGTCAACAGGTGCAGAAGTCTGATTGACAGTTACAGGAACTGTTTGATTGCAGTGATTGCCTCAAAAAATGCCTTTTTTTGGCAATATTTCTGCTGAAGCATGGTTGAAAAGCAGTGTCTTGTTTTCATTGGTTTAATTTCATAGCATTTTTATTTATTACTTCTGTCAGATTCAAGTTATTTCTGTGACCATTGTGAGCTTTTCTTTCAGTTACTGAAGGGGACCAACAATTTTGTCCATGTGTGTTTATGTATATAAATATATATAAATGGAATAATAAAAATCAATTTCCTCCCGCATTCTCCTGTGCCTTCATCTATGCCTTGTGATGTGAGTAAACCTGCTTGGCCACAAGGTTGTTACAGATGTAAATATTCCTTAATCAAAGTCTTGACTGTCCCAAAAAGGATCAATAACAAGTAAAAAGGGAAGAATATGTGATTTTAGTAAGTTAGGTCAGTCATTCTAACAGGTCAAATGGTTTAAATTAGAAAAAAGAAAAGTGTCCAAATGGGTAGTTAATTAGATAAGACTTGAGATTTTGTGTTAAATAACATGTGCTTTGTTGTGATGATACAAAAACAAAACGTAAATATCTTATACAAGATGAATCTTTTTAAGTTTAATAGTAGCTCCACACTATGAAGAAAAGAGCGTGCAAAATGAACTAATGTTGAAAACATTTTGATTAAGGGTTTAATAAAATCCATTGTGAAAACCCTGTTGCTGCTACCTTTTTTACTTAAAACAAAAATCAAAATATTTCTTTTGTTTCCTAATATTTTGTTCCTTTTGAAAACTGTAAACAGCTAAATAACAACACCTGAAAATATTTCCAGAGCCTTTAATCCTCTAATTTTGGAGTTGTCGCCAGCGACACCTCAGTAATACATGCTCTTTGAGTTATCGCAAGTCTTCGACCATTTATGCAATCGATGTATATCAGCTGATTCTGATGCAGAGAAAAACAGCTTTGCACCGATGTCCAACACATTACTGTTGTAAAATGTTGCACAATAGTACAAACCCGGTTTTCCCCAAGACAGAATCAGCTGTTTTACATTGATACTTCACTACTGTAATGTGTTGGATATCAGTGCAAAACCGCTTTTCTCCGCTTCAGAATTAGCTGGATCATGTTAGTTGCATCCACACGTCATAGTTAAAGGGTTAAATGGTCTTCCAGTCTGGGTCACTGTGCTCTGTAGCCATGGGAAAAGTTGCTGACTTTGGCTTGCCCTGAAAACACTTTAACAACACTTTAACAAGGCAAGCCACAAAAAGTCATTTTCAAACAAGCTGGTTGTTCACAGAGTCCTATTTCCAAGCATTTTAGCAGAACATTGAATGAAAGGAATACATGTTCAAGCTACAAGGATAACTGCAGCCTTGGAAAGAATGTCAAGTGATATCAAACACCCTGGTGGTTTTTAAGAAAAACCTGCAATACCTGCAACTGAATACCTGGATCAGGTGTCAACAAGAAGCTACAATGACATGTTACTTGGAAAGCTTGGAGAAAACTGGCCCTCAAGACCTAGAGTTCGACAACTGTGAATTAGAAGTACATCTTAAGGGGTTGACTGAGACTGAAGTAGTTGCATCAAGAGCCACCACACAAAAAAAAACATGAGATAGTTGGTACAAAATATTTGATTTCTTGTATTATGCCTCTTGAACCAGATGCAGCATCAGAAAAATCCAACCTGTGCAACAGAGAAAAAAAAACTGGATGGTTGCTCTGTGATCCAAAGTTTTCTTAGATAAGAGTAACGTTTTCATTTTATTTAAAAATCAAAGTCCCACAGTCAGAAAGAAGAGTGGAGAGGCACAGACATGTCACTTGAAGTCATGTGTGAGCTTCTAAAGACATTGGTGGCTTGTGGTCATCTTTTGGGGTTGGTCCACTGTGTTTTCCACAGTCCATTGTCAATACAGCCTTCTATTAGAAAATTCTCAACTACTTATATAGCCTTAAGCTGTATATAGAGATGCCTATTTTATGTCCCAGCAGAACTTGGCACATACCCACACTACTGAAGGTACCATTTCCACTGTGTTTCTTGACTGACCAGCAAACGTCCTTAATTAAAAAGTTAATTGAAAGTATTGCTTCAATAGAAAGTATTTATATTCCGCATGACTAGCATCTGGATTCATAAAGATCCAGCTGTAGATATAGTCAAGACCACATAATGTAGAGCCAAAGTTTAATTTTTTGAACCAAATTATTTTCCATCACCACAATGTGTTTACATGGTTTTTGTAGGCCAAGAAGCCACTTATACCCTATGAACAGGGGCATTGGATGTGAACTACGTCTTTGTTGTGGTCTTAAGTTCTGTGCTCTCCTCACATACAAGAAGACTTCAAGCATTTGCATGAATGATGGTGCCCTTTTAAAGAAAGAGATGCCTTCTCCCAGAAAACCATAAAAAATGACCAGTGGATTGATCAAATTTCAGGCAAATAAAACGGCTGCCTGGAATATGAGAAGTTCTCTGGAAAGCAATTGTAAAATGAGCTTTGGTTGCTAAAAGGATAGGAGGAGAGATATGAAAGTCCAGTGGTATGAGAAAGCTCACTTTAAGATGCAAATGAGGGTAACTTGCTGAAATTAATTCTGTTAGTGTCAGAATCAAGAAAGCAGTGAACCATTCATTCATTCATTTTCCAATCCGCTTTATCCCTTTCGGGGTCACGGGGTTGCCGGAGCCTAACCTGGCTACTCATGGGCGAAGGCAGGGTACACCCCTGGACTGGTCGCCAGTCTGTCACAGGGGCCACAATCACACACCCATGCACACTCACATTCACACCTAGGGACAATTTAGATTAACCAATTAACCTATGAAGCATGTTTTTGGACGGTGGGAGGAAGCCGGAGTACCCGGAGAAAACCCACGCATACACGGGGAGAACATGCAAACTCCACACAGAAAGGTCCCCCAGCCAGGACTTGAACCGGGAACCTTCTCGCTGTGAGGCAGGAGCGCTAACCACTGCGCCACCGTGCAGCCAGCAGTGAACCAATGCAAGAATAATGGCTTTGCATGCAAATTGCATAAAGGAACTAAAAATCACTCATTAAAATGAAGGAATTTATCAGTGATGTTTCTCAAATGATAATTATTCTGAATGCCACAAGAAAGCTCTTTGCAGAAATTTAAAGAAGCCATGGTGTGATATTTGAGAACAATACAACCTTACATTGAAATGCATTTAAAGCAGAAGGGGTTTTTTTTAGATTTGAAAGAACATCTACACCCTAACAAGTGCTGGGTTTTGCACCAAAAAATGGTGTGAAATAAATGTGTCCTTTGGGCATTCTTGCTTTATGTGCTGGCAAACTTAAACCATAACAAATGAGAGATGACGGGCCAGTGAAAAACATATGTTGTCATGAGAGACTGGTGGATCAAAGTAGCAGACAGCAGGCAGACGAAGGTTTAGACACTTTATAGAGACCAGAAGCCTTCATCAGGAGAAGAGGCAGGACTGGGATGGGTGGCAGGTGAGTTGGCTGGCATGTATTTTCAGAAGCTGGAAATGAGAGCCGGAGCTGAAAATCAGGACTGAAACTGAGAGCATGTGCAGCGAGGTAGGTAGGCAGACAGACAGGCAAAATAAAAAAAATGAAAAATTAAATTAAACAGTTCTGTTCTTCATCTAAGATGATTTTGCCTCATTTAATTATAGATGAGTAATCAACTGACCATGCTTTACAAGTTAGTTTAACAATTTCTTAATTTATTTTAATAAATGGGATGGTAAAACCAGTGAGGTTTAGCAGTACAAATACATGCAGAAGTGGTTGTTCAAGAAAAGAAATACTCAAAACAACACTCCAAGCTGAACATCTGCTTCAGAGCAAAATAATGTTAAAGAAACATTGCATGCTTCTATTTTGTGTGAGTCATTTTATAGCCCCCTTTATGAAACCTATATGCCATCTGAGCAGCATGTAATATGGTCCCAGGCTGTTGGTGGCACTGACAGCATTCATGAGGAACTGTAATGGCAACAGCAAAAACACTTTATTGCATTTGAATTATTGGAGTTTATGAGAAAAATGTCTTTCCAGTACCGCAACGTGATGGCAGGGTTTGAGACCTTTTGAGATTGTTGGGGCTAATGCCCCCTTGAAGAAACTATGTCCTAGAAAACAACACAGGCTTTTGATTTAAAAGAAAAGGCACAATGAAAATTAAAAGATCACAGTGAACGCTTTTACTATGCTTTTTTGTAGATGAAAAGCTGATAATCCTAAGATCTGGTGCCAGTTGATGTGGGAAACTATGGACCTGGTGGTGGAAGTAAGGAATGCCGTCAAGCTTAAGAAGAAATCTTACCGCTTTATGGGCCTCAAAAAGCAACTGGCAATGGTCATTATTAAAAATGTTAAAGACAAGACTAGCCCAAAAGACTAATAGAAACTAAGGCAGTTAAAGGATAATAGTTAAGAATTCCACATGGTCAATAAAGCAGCATTTTTTTTTTCTTGAGGTCCAAACTCAGATTTGCTTTTTTGTTTTGTTTGTCAAATGAACCTTTTAACCAAATTTCACCAACCTGCTTTTTCCTTCTTATTAGAAATTAGCCAAATAGTCTTTACTGCATTGCTTTCTAATGTCTGGTTTCAGACATAAGGTTTAAAATTTGTTTCACCCTGACTCTGGTCGTGAGGTTACACTTGAAAATAATTTACTGTGCAAAGGATTTGAAGCAGATAACTCTTCGCGGCAGGATGTTCCTGACTGTTCATAGAAGCCAAAAACCCATCAAACTGTACAGAAGAATGAAACATTAAATCAAGCAGACTTGGGGCGTGCTTTACTCTTTGGGATGGAAAATATGCTCAGCGCGGTGTTGGAGCCAAGAAAATTAATGACCTAAATAGAAGTTCTCAGTCATCCTTTTGTAACTCATATATATATATATATATATATATATTTATATATATGTATATATATATATATATATAAAACAACACCTTGTTGATGCTCCATCGTATTAAAGCAGTCAGTGTTTCTGCTGAGATTAAAGAGAAATATGCCATAGCTTCTGGTTACAGCATAAAACTCACTGACAGCTACACAACAGAGAAAATGATCTCCTGCTGAGATTAAAAACTGTCTGAATAAACATCCGTGAAGAGAACAGAAAAGTACTAAAGCTCACGGAGACAACAACCACTGTTTCGTAATTTAACAACAGTTTCAACATTTTCTTTATATTATAAGCTACAGTTAATGGCCACGAGCCAAATCAACCATCTTCAGCAGTGAAGGATTTAAATATTGGTGCTGGTAATCTGTTCAGATTATTATACTGTCTTCAAATACATAATTTAAAGGATGTTGTCATATGTTATTTTGCAATGTTCACAGAATCTTATAGCCTTTTTGTATTTGCATTTGTTTTTGTTAATAAGGTTATTTTAGTATTTTGTACACAGATTAAAGCTAATGTTGTGTTACTCTGATCATACGAAAATCAAAATGAACACCTACATAGCACAACGAGGTATCTTAAAAAGAAAAGAAAGGAAATGTTAAGACAAAAATTACATGAAGGTAGTAAAACGATCTTTCCATGCAGAAAGTTATTTTTACTTCCTAAGAAATCCTACAATCAAAGGAAGTCATGATATTTTTGGCCTGGTCCTTAAATGAGAGTCTCGGGTTGTAACTCGGTCCTCATACTGCATGAGGACCACTTTTTATTTCAAAGAAACAATGTAAGTACATAACTCAACATATACTTAAGATTCAACTGTAAAGGGGGCACAACTAAATGCCTGATTTAAAGAACTCTATTTTTAATTTGATTTTTTTTTTCATCTCTCACTGTGGCTGTGACAGTTTAACATTGGGATCTTTAGAATAAATTTTTGTGAAATATTTGAATAAAGTATAGTATACGGTTCTAATATTGTTGTCTTTGTATTGTTTTTTGTGGTAAAACGACAGTTGGCTAGACTTTAGAAACTAAAATGTGAATGGATATGCCATTCATTCTTGTTTACGTTTTTGTTTGTCCACATATTTAACACAAATATCGTATCAAATTAAATGCTTGCTAAAATGAATCGTTACGCTCCTAATATTTTCTGTTTTGAAGCTAACCCACTGGTTCTTTTGGGGGGTTTTTTGTCCTTTTTTCATTTCTCCTCCTTTTTGAAAAATCTTTAAATTGGGGGATTTGGGGTCGCAATGCCTACACTTCATTTAGTGATGTGCACTGTGATCTCTCCTTATTCTGGGTGAAGCTGGGTTGTTATGACCAGACTGTACATGTCAGTAGTGCTCTGACCTGGTTGGGGTCACCCCCTCACGCTTTAACAGCTCAAACAGCTTGTTCAGTCTGGCTGTTGGCTTGTTGATAAAGAAGGCATAGAGCCGCTCCTTCTTGCAAGTCCTTTGAAATTTTCTGTAGGAAACTTTGATCCATTATCTGACTCTGGACGCTGGTTATTCATTACAAGTTTAAAGCACCTTTAGTGAATAATTCTAAGTGTTTCAGAGGAATAAAAGCTGTGTTTTTTCTCTCCACTTTAATGAGGGGGTGTACATTGTCAGAAACAGCTCATTCTGACCTGCTTGTATGATGCAAGATCTTGTAAAACTTAATCTTCAAAAAGCTTCAGTTTCATCTTTATTCATAAGACTTTAGTCAAAATTCCTTTACAGAACAAAATAAAATGAGAGTTTTTATAAATAAAAATTAAACTGTTTACATTTATATTTAAAAATCTGCAACAGCCGAGGAATCTGTGAAATAGAAATTTAACTTAGATGTAAGAATAAAGTGATTTTGTCAAAGCAACAACACAATTCAAAAGTTTAAAACAACAAAAAAGGAATCGATTCTATGTAAGCACAAGTCAGATTTCCATTATAATTTAAAGCAAATGTGAAGTAAACTGTGACGCTTGTCCTTGTAGTGATGACATGAGACTGTCATAAAGGTTGTGGGATAAAAGAGAACATGTTGTTGTCTATTCAAAATCAATTTGAAGTTAATGAAAAATGTGTTTAAAGCTTTAAAGCTGAAATACTCAATAGGAATAAAATTGGCCATCAAAGCAGTTGTATTGCAAAATCATTTTTTTAGACTTTCAGCAAAAGCATTTTTCTTGCAGGATACTTAACAGACACGCTTTTATTGTTTTTATTATGAATGCTTGTCAGAGAATGAGTAAGCACCTCTAAGCTGAAGTGAATGATTGTCTGTTTTTGCAGCATCTTTTCAAAAGGTATCATGTCCATACACACAGAACTAAAAAAGAGCTTAACAGTGTAGTAGTAATTGTTGTAAAGTGACAAAACATTTGTATTTTGTGATATTTTTTTTATGAAAAAGAAAATTCTTTTGAATCTAAAACGTCTTGCCAGGATCTGTTGCAATGATCACAAGGTTGAAAAACAAAGAAGTCCCACCGTCCAAAAACATGCTTCATAGGTTAATTGGTCACTCTAAATTGTCCCTAGATGTGAGTGTGTATGGGTGTGTGATTGTGGCCCCTGCGACAGACTGGCGACCAGTCCAGGGGTGTACCCTGCCTTCGCCCATGAGTAGCCGGGTTAGGCTCCGGCAACCCCGTGACCCCGAAAGGGATAAAGCGGATTGGAAAATGAATGAATGAATAAAAGTTCCAATAACTGATTTAACATTTAGTTTTTTCGGAAATGACCATTGCATGAGCGAGGAAATGCTGTTCCAGGTGTGCATTAACAGGCATAAACAAACTTCACGGAAGGATGAGATTAACACGATAAAAAAAAAAGAACGTGCTAAAATGTCTGTAATTGATTAATTGCGATCAACGCAATATTGTGAAAGCCCTACTTTTTCCATGTGTGATGCTGTCCTACAGTGCTCTTACGCTTAGTTATTTGACCGCATGCAAATCCTGCATGTACACATGTACAGGTGATACATAAGTGCCTGTAAGATGCCCACACAAACTACACTCTGATTGTCTATTTTTCTCATTTGTAACAGTCAGGCTGCACGCAAGGAGTACACACTACCCTTGAACAGCATTAACCGGCTCTCTGTGCAGTGTGCAGGATTCAGAAGGGTAGAAAAAAGAAAGAATCTGTGAAACACACCTGTGTCTCACCTACTTCACCCTTGCACGTTGTGTAAGTGTTCACTCCGACCTGTTACCCACAGCATGTCGGTAGGAAAAATGTACAGGAACATTTTCTCACTATGGGCTCACTGAGTAGTCTACAGTCTTAAAATTGTGCATGGGCCATCTGCAAGCCCCTTACAGGTTTACCCATTTTTCGTCCCTAAACGATCTGTATCAACTCGTGAAGATAGTTGCGACCAAGGCAAAAGCTGATAAAGAGGTTGGCTCTGAATTGGATAAATCCAAAACTATTTAAAAAAAAAAAATTTGTTTTTAAATAAATAAATAAATAAAAAAAACTCATTGCATATTAATTGACAATTTTGCACAAACTTTGAAAAAAAAAACTGACAGAACAACAAATCTGATGCAAATGATGCCTCCTGCTGTAGCATTTGTAGTCATTTGGAATGCCAATGAATCTCTACTGTGACTTAATGATGTTCTTACAGTTTCCCTCCAACAGCTTATTCAGTCTCTCCAGGGTTTGTCAGTAATTCAATGATTTGAAAAGGTTTCATTTTGTTCTATTTCTTGTAAAAATTCCGATAATAGTTGCAATATGTTAACTAAAATCCTCCTTATCTTTACATCACAGCAAAACTGACATTGGAGACACTTCACTCAAACATAAAGTTTGGAGACTAAAAAACACTCACATCACCTTTAGATTGTGTCATTTTGTATCTTATTTCTAGACTATTTTCCACACCCGCTTCTGCATTTGTGCACACACAGCAACATTAGGCACGCATGCACCATTTCCAAGCAACTTCATGACCTGTTCGTTTATGCTTTGGCATCATTTTCTATAAATGGGCAATTTAACAGTTGCTTTCAGCATTTGTAGGGAAGAAAAATGTTCTGAGTGCAGCAGCCTCTTCATACACTTCAAAACTGAGTTCCTGAAGTCTGTAGGAATGTTTTAAGCAGAAATGTAAATGTCAAGGAGCAAACTTATGTTTTGCAACTGTATGTCGCATAATGTCTTTTTTTTCCATTTTCAAATAATATACACAAACTGCATTAAATTATTTAGTAATATGTAGTTCCGAATGTGAATTGACCGCATGCAAAGTTGCTTGACAACAGCTTTAAACATGACATGATAGTTGGAAAGTTATGAATACTCTACTTTGAAAGCGTAAGTTAAAATAGGCACTTTTTTTTTTATTTTTGAATTTCATATAGATGAATTTGAATTTTATGTTTCTGCAAACCAAATTTTAAATTATGTTTTTACCAATTCAATGTAAAAATAAAAAGTGTATGTTAGCTTGGTAGTTGGAAACAAAAATAAAAATATCTTTTGCCTTTTTGCCGACTTTGTGTTACCCTTTGAGTTGCATGTCTGTTCTGAACAAACCTGTAATGGATACATAAAATATGTTTGCATGTGATTAATGTAAAATGACGACAACCTTACTTCTGTCACATTTAATCCAGTATAGATAGCCTGGTAGTTATGTTTTAATGGCATGTTTTAATAACTATTAAACAAGGATGGTGAAAAAAAAATGTAAACATCTTTTTCGCTTGCTCCACAAACAGGTCAAAATCAAAAAGTTTTATTTGCTTAGAGCTCTTCCTTTAGGAAAAAAGAAAGTTTCTCAAAGTGGCCAACAGCCCATCCTCTTAGAGGAATAAAAAACTCTCAGTGCAGAGCGTGCCGTCTGTCTGTGTGCATGATGGAGAGCTGCAGAGCAGAGACATCTGGTTGCTGGTGGGTTAATTGTTTAGCCTGCTCCCATATCCAGCAGTGACCTAAATTGTTCATTCCCTGAGTCTGAACTGAAAGAGCTTCTTTCTTCTTGGTTTTAGTTGTCCCCATTATTTGGCACCAATTTGTGAATGTTTTCTTTAAACACAAATACATTCATTTATGCTGGATTTTTTTGGCCTGTTTTTTCTTGTAAAGTTCAGTTTTCCCCTTTTTAGTTCAAGTCCCTGTTTAATTTATCATTTATTTTTCTTGTTTTTCTTCAATGCACACAGCTTTGCTTCATGCATTCACTTGTGCCTTTACAATTTGAAGATTTCAATCTTGTTCAAAGCAAAAATTCTGTCCTCTCCTTTATTTCCTGCGTCTAGGTCCTCTAATGCACGTTACATTGACACATGGTGAAATCCTGTTTGATGAATGAGAGTTTCATGTTTTTCACTTAATTTTTATTCACATATTAGAAATGAACTTATCTTATATTAAAATTTCCTCACATGTTCATTCAATAATTTCTAAATTACATTGTGTAGTAAAGACATCAATAAATGTCAATAATAAATGGCTTAGTTTTGCTAAAATGTTGCATTACCTGTTTAAGATTAATACAATTTAAGAATAAATCAAAATTAATTCATTCAGATACTGATTTATTTTATGATAAAAAAATGTTTTAAGAAAAATCAGCAGATTGTTTACATGCGTAGACCTGTTGATGGCAGGGGGCTTTGTATTTTTAAATCCATATTTTTACCATCAAAACTTAAAATTTCAACACCACAGTCTTCTAAATACTGTATTTATTACTTGCTTTAGTCCAGGTGTGTTCAACTCTTAATGCTATAGGAGCCATTTGGTCCAGTTTCTTACAGACCAAAACTTAGCAAGAGCTGCAAGGTCCCACTTTAATGCTTAGAAAAATGTTACTATTTTTGTGATTATTAAACCATTCATTTATAAATATAGTTTTAAATGTTTGCAAAATTTAATTTAGAACAGCGTCATATTTTTCCATATATAACAAATTTAACTTGTTATACTTTTGAAAGCAGTACTTCACAGTTCCCTTTCGAATAATAGAACTCACCATGTAAATACATAAACATATATGGCAAAACTTAATTAACTAAAACAAATAAAGCATATATATATTTATTATTTTATTTTATTTAAAGCCAAAGAGCCACAATGGATGTATAGTAGAGCAGCTCCAGAGCCACATGCTGCAGACCTCTGGTTAATCAATTAAAAATTGCCAAATGCAATTTGTCAAGCAATAAAATATTGAATAAGGAGTTTTATCCATTGCTTTTTTAACTCGTTTCTCATTTTTCTGAGAAGGATTTGAGAGTTTTGTTTCCAGATAATGTTTTTCTATTGCTTTCTCTAACTTAGGCTGAGTTTCTGCTGCCTCAGCTTATTTTTTTGTCAACACCTGATGTGGGTTAAGGTATTAATCATCCACAACTGTTTCTTTTCTACGTTAATTACCTCTGCACTTTAGTCCATGGCGTTTCTGTGCTAAACTGTTTTTCCCTCCCAGTTTTGCTTTGACGTCTTTCATTGATCAATTTGTCCTTTTTTGTTTGATTTTGGTTGTATCATTGTATTTTTTCCCCCCTGGAATCTGTTTATTTTATTGATTTTTTTCTCACTGTGGAGGAATGCCTTAGGGCAGGGATGCCAGTTTAGCTTAGTCTGTTTAGTTTCGTTTAGCAACCAGCTATTGTTTATATTTTTATGACTGACTTTATGCTTTTGTATAAGTAACAGTGCCCACTGAGATGGCTATGTTTTGATATTAGGCTATATAAATAAAATTGAACTGAATATTGAATTCATTTTTTTTACATTTTGTTTCAGTTTATCAAACAAATGATAATTTCCTATCAAGCCTGTCTCTGGTCTACTGATCCAAAAACCTTTTTTTGACACTGAAAAGAATTGGTTGCGCTAACAATGAGTTTTTTTGGAAACAAATTGTTCAGAATCAATGAAAATAGTCCTGCAACAGATAGGTGACCTAAGGTCCATGAAGTTGCAAAAAAATGTGTTTTTGAGTAAAAGTATTGTTCCTTAAGTAGAAGCAAAACAGGTGGTCATTCAAATAACAAGACATAAGAGCAAAACAATAATAATAAAAAAAAAAAAAAATCAGTGCTACATTAGTTTTTGATTTTACAACTGATTCATTTCTATGCTCTTCTCAACAGGAACAAAAAAAAAAAAAAACAATTAAAAAAAAATATTGTACATAGAATAGCATAGAATGTTAGAAATCCCACAAGGAAATTCACCCAATGTTGAAATTGGTCTCAGTAATTGATTGTACATGAGAACTGGAAAGAGCGAGTCTGACATCATCCACAGAAAATGGCTTACTTCCGACCAAAGTCAATTCAATCACCATTTTTTCAGGATATAGACACCACAATGATGGAGCCAGATGACAGTAACTGGTTTGACTCACTCTGTGTCAACTTTTCTTTGGCAACCACTCTCACCAATCAAGAGCTTGCTGGAAGGCCACACTCCCACCACTTGAAAGCCGGCTTGAGAGAATCTGTCAATCAAACACTTCAAATGTTTGATATGAACCCACGAACTTTTATTGAGGCATCTGATTGATCAATTCATAACTTGAATAACTTGTAACAAAGAAAAAAAATATGAAAAAATTAGGAATAACAAGATGGGAAGAAAAATATATCAGACTAAGAATGGTTATTCTGACAAATAGAATGAGTATAGCAGTTTATTTCACAAAAGAAGTCTTTGGGATTGTGGCTTTTTGAAGCCAGCGGGTACTTCCTGTTTGGGACGTAAGGGGGTGGAGTCACTCAGTCCAGTTCTCATATAGTACAACAAAAAAGCTTTTAATCGTCTGCTTTTTTTCTGTCTTTCTAGTAACATTAAGGGTATAAATAATGCTTAGATTAGATGCTAAAAACATTTGTAAAAAGTAAATATATAAATATGGTCTAATGTAATGAAGAAACATTTACTGTTTTTTTTTCTTTTTTCCAGAAGGGAGATGCTGTAAAACCACTCAAAGTACGTTTTCCTCTAAAATGTTATTGAAGTCACTGTAACTATGTAAATGTAACTAGTTACATATCCCATTTGATTTTTTTTTTTTTTTTTTTTGTATGTATCCTTCAGTTGATATAAACTAAGGGAAAAAAAAGTAAAATCAGCCAAGTTACTGATGAATGTTCTGGACTCTTTGCCTTTAACTTTTGTAGTAATACAATATACTGAATTCTCTGTCCAATTATATATTTATCTATCATAACATCATTCACAGTGGTCTTAATTTTGATTAAGCAGTTTTCAGACAAAAAATTTTTTTAAAGGTGTTGTTTTTCTACAGCCCAGCAGGAGTTCTTTAGAATTTTCCTGGATTGGTGACATTGATGTCCCATCATTCCTTTGTTTACACTCTCTCCTGCTAGCTTACAGATCTTCACAAACCTAAGCTAACATTATTGTAGCAAAAAAAAAAAAAAAAAATGGTGAACAATATTGGCACAATCCAGCAAAACAGTTTTAAGCCAGATGCCAGCTCTGTTGAGAAAAAAGGCTCTCTCCTTCCTTTGCCAAAGAAATTACATTTTATTAAATATGATCTCTGACCCATAAAGCCACTTTTTTTTTAACAATTATAACAGGATAAAAACACAATGAAAATAAAAAAATAAGAAATTTGATCCTTGTAAAAAGGACATTCTCAAAAACTGCTCTTATTTTTGCCTTCTGTTTAACTCCAACTCTCGTGTGACACGACTTTCCGACCTGACATGCTGTAATGTCACAACATCCACTCCTGTTCACGGTTTTGTGAGAGAGAACTCGGCTGACTCTGACCTATGCTGTCCTTTGGCAGAGGGAAGCCCCAACACGAATTTAACACAGATGAATCAAGAGTGTCATTAAACTGTATCAGGTGGCTGCAGTCATGCTTTTGGCTCTCACGTGTCATGCTGCCTCACGGACAACCAGAACATTTGAAAAAGCTAAATTACAAAAATTGTGATGCACATCTTGGAACACAGACAGCCTATCATTTGAATGCTGCCAGTGAAAAGTTAACCTCATTTATATGCGTAGAAAAACCCTTCATAGGACCTCAGACAAAGATCTTTTCCTTTATTTCCTTCCCTTTCTTCCCACATCAGAATTTCCCATAAAGGGAAAAAAGATAAACAGTATTGTGGTGCAGCAGAGGCTTTAATAATCAACCACACGCATGAGGTAATACGCTAATGGGTTGTTGCTTTTCCTCTATTTTCATTTTAGCAAAATGTCAAATGAGTTTTCCTTTTTCTTTTTGTTTGTGAAAATCTACATTTCCAGATGGATTGCTAAAATTGAACCGAAGTATCTTGGGTTTATTTATTTATTTATGCTGGCACTCTCTCTTTGAGTTCATTTGATGTACTTTGGTCTCTGACGAATGTTAATGCACGCCGGAGCCGAATTTCCTTTTTTACCTTACCCTGTTCAGCAGACTGTCAATTTATACTGAGCCAAACAAATCCCACATCAATTTATGAGTCATTTCTTCCATTTCAACATAAAAGGAAAATAAAATATCTAATGCTACAGTCACAAATACTACTGCTACCACGCGATAGGGAAACAAAGGCCGAATCTTCAAGATTTCATGCCGCTGCCAGATTTTTTTTCAAAATCATTGGCGTGATCACAAACGTAGACGGTGGCAGTCAGGCGCCTGTCAGAATAACTCACTTTTTGTATTCCCCCGGGCTATCCATCTGGAGACAGAGCTGCGGCCAACAATTCTGGCTAAGGCTGCCCAGCTGTTGCCCGATTTCATAATGGCGTCATTCCCATCTGTCACTGGACTGCCACCGCGCAACCTTGAAAGGTGCCCGGACAGCCACTGACCGATGTCAACTTTAGAGAAAAAAAACGTCCAGTCTGTGAAAAATTTGAACTTTTTCCTAAAACCTCCGCAGCCACTGAATGTAAAAATGCAACAGTCGACTCCCGATTAAAAATGCCGCCGTGCAGCCACCTGCTGCATTTGCTGAAAAACTTGTACGGTGGCATTTTGGGATATGTGACCACAGTCTAAGTAAAGGGAAGCATAACAGTTTTCAGCCTCTATCACAAACAAAAGAGGGGTTCGAAGGCAGTCAATCTGCACATCAGCATGCATGTACAAATCAGAGCTATTTACTACACATTAAACATGCTAAACAATGTGGATTTGGCTTAGAAATAGAATGCGCGACTCTGTTCTCCCGATGAAACTGCATTAGTATTTAAAACTGTGGGATTAGGCGTATTCTCCAGCTTTAAAGCTAAAATGTAGTCAAAGACAAAGGGATTGATATTCCACTTTTGCCCTTGAGCAGGGGAAAGAGTAAAAGGGGCAAAATGAGTGTGAGAAACAGTGAGAGAGGGGCGGTGACAAAGAGATAATCTCTTTTGTAGTTTTGATCCCTAAATGTGGTGGTTTGAGTCCCCTCATCCCCAGCTACTTAGTTTCTGCTCTGGGTAAGTGATGCCATGCACTTAAGTTGGGAAAAGCAGGTCAATATGACCACAGAGAGAAAACCACATGTGCCTCACATGGATAGCCCTGGGATTATTCCTCACAAAATGTCTTAATTCCTCTGTTCACTAATGATCCAGGGAAAATGCCCTCTAATCTCCATTCCATTAATTAAAAAGAGCATGAGCCCACGGAGAAAAAAAAACTCACCATCTGCTGCAGTTTCATTTGTGCAGGCAGAAAGTGTTTTCAACCGGGGTTTTGAGAGCAAACTGATGGAGGATGCACTGAGGTGGAAGGCAAACAGACACAACTGTTTTGAGTGTGGATACTGACATGGGGATGTGGAAAACAAAGAACTTTAAATAGGATCAAGCTGTGTTAGAATGCAGGAGGAAGGGAATTTTTAGGATTTCTTGCAGCCACCATACCTTATTAAATAAACGCATACCAGTTCAGCATCCTTATTTTATTTATTTTTTTCCTGTAGTGGTCCCTTCACGGTTCATTATTTCCTTACTGGAAGTGTTTCAAGCAATGTGTTACCACTTCTCCATTCACTACAGAGATTCCTCCTCCCCACGTTTTGCGAGCTGGGCCGGACAAAACACCGAAGAAAGGTGTTGGATAGGATTATACGCCATAGGAGCAAAACTGATGAAACACTCTTATAAGAAATTGAATGTAGTACTTTTGACCCAAGGGCAAAGCCCGGAGGCTGTGGCATGAATTTGATCGGGCTAGTAGGCAGGGAAGATTATCCGAGCAGATGTCGTTTCCCCTCTATTGAAAGAGTGGGGCCAATAATAAAAGCGCGCGCACGCAGACGCGCAAGACGCGCACAAATCTCAGAGATTGGCTTAAAGCCTTTATTTCTCTCCTCTGTTTTCTCCCAGGCAGACAGGCAGTGAAGCAGGCGCTGCTCCAGTTTCACCAAACCTCAAGTTATCTTGATGACTGCACAGTTTTGACACGTTTCTGATTGAATCGTCCTGCTTGCAGATGGATGCGCGCGGTGCCAAGAAAAAATGGCTCGTCGTGTGCCATTTCGCGCTGTTCACTTGTTTCTTGGACGCAGTCTGGGGACAGCTCCGATACGCCATCCCAGAGGAGCTGGAGCACGGAGCTTTTGTTGGAAACATTGCGGAGGACCTGGGATTGGATTTGAACAAACTCTCCGCGCGCAGATTCCGGATAGTGTCGGGTTCCAAAAAGCAATTTGTGGAGGTGAACCTGGAAAATGGGGTTTTGTTTGTCAATGAAAGAATCGATCGTGAGGAGCTGTGCGAGCAGAGTTCTTCTTGCTCTTTTCACTTGCAAGTCGTCATAGAAAACCCCCTGGAGCTGTACAGGGTGGAGATTGAGATTTTGGATGTAAATGATAACGCTCCCAGTTTCCCGTGGACTGAGTTTAATCTGGACATTTCGGAGTCTGCTGCCCCGGGATCCCGCTTTCCTCTGGAAAGCGCGCAAGACTTGGATGTTGGATCCAACTCGCTGCGCACCTACCTGCTGAGCGTAAATGAGCATTTTTACTTGGACATACAGACGCGCAGTGATGGCAGTAAATTCGCAGAACTGGTCCTGCAAGCTCCTCTAGACAGGGAGCAGCAGAGCGCGCATCAGATGGTGCTCACCGCAGTGGACGGAGGCGCACCGGAGAGATCTGGCACCGCGCAGATTGACATCACCGTTTTGGACGCAAACGACAACGCGCCGGTTTTTGATCAGTCTTTTTACAGAGTTCGACTCGCCGAAAACGCACCAAAAGGCACAGTTGTGATCAAACTTAACGCGTCCGATTTGGATGAAGGTCCCAACGCTGACATCACTTACTCTTTCAGCGGACATGCTCCCATCAAAGTGCGCCAGCTTTTCAGCGTGGACCCGCACACGGGGGAAATCATAGTAAAAGGAGTGATTGATTATGAAAAGTCCAGGATGCACGAAATTTACGTCCAAGCCAAAGATAAAGGTCCATCTGCTGTGGCGGTGCACTGCAAAGTGCTGGTGAACGTCCTGGATAAAAACGACAACCTCCCCGAGGTGATCCTCACCTCTGTGTCCACACCTGTGCTGGAGGACGCGCCCCCCGGGACGGTCATAGCCGTCATCAGCGTCGTGGACAAAGATTCGGGTGAAAATGGGAACGTGGACTGTGAGATCCCTCATCACGTGCCGTTTCAGCTACATTCATCTTTTAAGAACTACTACACTTTAGTAACGTCGGATTTCCTGGACAGAGAAGCGATCACAGACTACAACATCACCTTAACCGCGCGTGACGCAGGTTCTCCTCCTTTGTTCACGCGGAAAAACATAATTGTCCAGGTGTCTGACGTGAATGACAACGCGCCCCGCTTCAAGCAGCCGTCCTACACGGTGTATCTGACGGAGAATAACGCGCCAGGAGCGTCCGTCTGCTCCGTGACTGCTGTGGATCCAGATTCTGGCCAGAATGCGTATTTGTCCTATTCTATCCTAGAGGGGGACATACAGGGGATGCCGGTATCCACGTATGTATCCATAAACTCAGACTGTGGGAACATTTACGCACTGCGATCCTTCGATCACGAGCAGCTGAAAAACTTTCAGGTCACAGTTCAGGCGCAAGACGCGGGTTTCCCGCCTCTCAGCAGCAACGTCTCAGTGAACATCTTTATTTTGGACCAAAATGATAACGCGCCAATGATCGTGTCCCCCATTGCGCAAAATGGCGCCGCGCCTTATGAAGTTGTGCCAAAGTCTGTGGACGCCGGGTATCTGGTGACTAAAATCCGCGCAGTGGACGCAGACGCAGGTCAGAACTCGCGTCTGTTTTACCAGCTGCTCCAAGCCACAGACCCGAGCTTGTTCAGCATTGCTTTGTACACTGGAGAGGTCAGAACCATCCGCCAGTTAGAGGAGGAGGAGCCCACGAGGCACAGACTGGTCATCCTGGTCAAGGACAATGGTCAGCCCCCCCTCTCGGCCACAGTCTCCATCATTCTGTCAGTGGTTGACAGCCTGCCAGATTCGCAGGCCGGTCTGGGTGACCTGTCCCTGAGCGCGCATCCCAGCTTCAACCTCACTCTGTACTTAATCGTGGCTCTGGGCGCGATCTCCTTCACGTCTCTGCTGGCTATCATCGTCCTCGTGGCTGTGAGGAGACTGAAGGGCAAGCCGTCAAACATAGAGTCCGGCTTCCCCTCCATCCGCTGCCGCTGCTGCTGCGCGCGCACGGAGGAGAGCACCACCACAGAGGTGTTTAAGAAGACCAACCTAAACGTGCGCATGTCCGCGGGAGCGCCAGGCTGCGCAGAGGCGAGCGGCACCGGTTCCCTGCCTCAGGTGTACTGCTACAAAATGTGCCTGACGCCGGAATCATCCAAGAGTGACTTCATGTTCCTGAAGCCGTGCAGTCCGGTGTTGTCGGTCCAGCAGAACAACGCCAAGAGCACAGACTACCTGACCTCAGGCTGGAGCACGCTGGACCGGAATGAATTGACCAACAACAGAGCAACAAGTCCAAATGAGGTAAAAGAGACAGGTCATCACACTCCTATTGCAATTTAAGTGAAGCACACAATGGTGTGTCGCATGGATTTAATCATCCATTGCGCGCAGGTTTCACACAACACTGATGCAACTATTCAGTTCAAACACCGGATGGCGCAGCAACATGATTTGCCATCACAAACGTCATCTTCTTAGTCAAATTATTATAAACGTTGTGCACTTTTTGAAAATGTTACTTGCTTTTATGTTCCCCTTTCTCTGGATCATCATTTAAAAGAACGGATGTAAAGTACAAACTCAGTGTTATTGATGTTCTTTTTAATACTGCTGGGACAGATCCAAAGTAGTATTTCATTTTCAAAGTAATAGAAGTGTAGAAAATCATTTTAAAACCAATGCCATTCATATCAGAATTTGTGGTTGCTGATATGATTCACAGTCGATTTAGGTTCATTTTGAGCGATCTGACCTAAAATGGATTCAGAACATCCTTAGCCAAAACTTCAACCGGTGTGGCTGGTTGTGTACTGAACAGTGCAGGTGAAGTTTTCTAGATTCTTTGCATTTCTTGCTAGATAATCAATTGTAAATTAAATATGTGTACAAACAAAATAAAGAATTAATGACAAATCCATTCACATTTTAGTTTAATAAAGTTCTGTTTGTTTTCCACATCAAAATAATAGAAACGGAACATTATTCTATGAATAATGGCACTCATGACATTATTCTATGAGTTTGACACAAAACAACAAACAAGCAAGGCCTCTGACACAAAAAAAGGACTCACAATAAAAGCTCCTCCTGGGGCTTCAGGTTGGAGTTGGGCCAGCTGACCACCAGAAAGGGTCTTACAAAAGCTGCCCAGTCTGGGAAAAGACAGCTCTTTCAAAGAGGCGTGAATCCTCCATCACTGGTCCACAGCAGATGGCGTCACAAGGATCAGGTGTAGGAGTGCGGGTCCACAGCTGCAGCTCTCAGCTCAGACACCTACAGAAAGGAACTCTCTCTCACTCCAAGACCCATTCACTCCAGCCCTCCAAACTCAGACACACTGAAACACAAAGAGGGCCAAACACAGAAGGGCCGTACCAACGTTAATGATGGTTGATCATGCTGCTGCCATCACATGTGTGTTGTCCGTTGTGATGACACTTGGCCGTTTTTTTTAAGTTACAGTAAAATAAATCTACCGTGTCTCATTCCAGATGGTGTTTTCTAATATGGATATTATCCATTTATTTCAATTTGAAGCTAATTTATAATGATCTGGGTTCATTTGTTTAACAACTTGCCTCAGACAGATGGAGATCGATCTGGTTAGTTTGATCATAAATTGATCATCAATTGTTACAGGTGAAGTTACATTTTTTAATGACATATAAATGTGTTTTTCCTTTAAAATCACTTTTCTCAAGCAGAATAATTCACTATTTTCTTTGAGAAGTCCACTTTGGCTTCTCTCACACATCCATTATACTAAAATATCTAACAGTTAAGTTGTGAGAGTTTTGAAATTTCCGCATATTTCATTAAATAAAAAAAAGGAAAAACGAGATTTATTTTGTGCCAGCATTACATTTTGGAAACTTCATTCCAAGAGTTACACTTCTGAATAGGGGTCTGACGATTACTCAACTTAATTATTGAATCAATCTATATTCTTATGATCCAACCAGATCCGTTCAACCAGTTCATCAAAATAGATCTATACGTTAGAAATAGTTTCAAAATGAAATAAATCATTTACATAGATCTTGAATTGAGATTGAGACACTTGATTGAGACGCTGTAGGTTTATTTTATTATAGCGTAGGGGTGGAAGTAGAACATTTCACATGGGGGGGGCAGAAGACTTTTGAAGGACGGCAAACGAGAACAGCAGAGTGGAAAGCCTTTACAAGTGAAAGAATCATGTATGTATGTATACATAAAGTATGTAATTTGTGGGGCTCAGGATTTTTTTATTTTCAATTATTGCTTTTGTTTTTTAATGTTTAAAGAAGCTTGCATTGATGATTTCTTCATTTTTGTCAATAATAATACTAATATTGACTCACAAATTGGGGGCAAAGTGAAGCAAAGCTTTTTGCCCCACTTTGCCCCCTGTAGCTCCGCCCCTGCATGAAAAACCCACCAAGTCCCATCACAGTGGACAACACACAAATGTTGGCAGCAAAAAATGATCAGGCCATAGTCTGACTAATGACTATAAATCGTATCGCTAACCACAAATTAAGATGTGAATCGAATCGTTGTTATAATTTAGCGTTAAACCGAAGTACTTTTTAAGTATCTTGTAACCCAGTTTAGTCAAAAATAGTGTTCAGGAAATCTGAGGTAATTCTGACGATTTTATGTTTTATGTTTACAGTTCAAGTATTCAAACAAAGACTGGACACTGACCAAAAACCAGCGCAACTCAGCTTACAAGAGGTAAAGCATCTTGAATCCACTTAACTTACTGCAACCTTTCTTGGTTGTGAATTATAAAACAACCCAATGTAATGCAATCTAGTAAGGTACTGTTTTGATACCTTGATGAGATTTTTCTTTTATTCTTTTTTGTTTATGTGAATACATATCATATCTTTAATGTGTCAGAATGTATGCATAAATATAGTAAGATTGGGGGAAGGAATTAATAGTATTTTTACTCTTCACTTTCTGTTTAGAATGTTTATTTAACTTTTATATTTTGTGTTTTAGAATTAAAGGAAATCAAATCAAAATTTCCTTTCAGGTATAGTGCAGCAAACATGGACGCCACACTTACCCGGCAACAGAAATGTGACACCGATGGGTTTTCCTGCTCTGTGGCACCACAGTACTGGACCTGGGGAAACCACATGAACGGTAGGTTTGATTTTGATAGATTACTGAGTAGATGTAAGGGCTTAGTTGAAAAGTAGAGAGTTTTTTGAGGCCAGGGGATTTTGTTTGCACGGAACTAAAAATCTCATAACACCAGACAGTAAAAGTAGAGATTATTCTACTTCAATATGAAAAACATTGAAGGTTTTACAGGTGTAACTAAGCTTATTGTTTTCAGGTCAAGCTGTATTTGCATTTCAGCTGAATGATGAAATATACTCCAAATGTGAGTAATGCGCTATTTTTTTCCTGCAGATTGCAAGAGGTCCTTTCAAGAAGAAGCAGTTCCAAATGCTTTGTGGAGTCCAAAGTGCCCCCAGCCTCTTTCCGAAGCACCTGACTATCAGCACAATGTCTACATTCCCGGCACCATGTCTGGCTACAGCACTCTGAAGCTGACGCCCAGAGGAGAGCTGGACATGTACAACACCTTCTCAACTTTTGGGAAGAAAAAGAAATTCCTCTCAAACTATGAGCCGTCTTTAGATGGAGACGATGGCATCATAACCAATTCCATCTTCCGATAAGCAGCCAGCTTCTGCTCATTAAATTTAAAAAGAGGTTATGGCAAATCACAGACTAATGTATGTACATTTTCATTGATCTTTATTTATAATAAGCTCCTGTAAATAGGCTGTGAATTTGAAAAAAATTAATTTTATACCTGGAAATTGAGTTATCCTGCATGAAGCAACAATAGAAACCGTTTCTACCACTTTGGCTCCATCAGGACTATTTCTGATGACAGACAGTTGAACTGAATTACAGTTGATGTAAATCAATGCTGAAGTCACCCTGTCTCATCCTGTCAATTTTATTTCAGTTTCTCTTCTGTCAGGCATGGTTCTCCACTTAAGAAAGTTTTTTTTTTTTTTTTTTTTTTCTGGTGATAAACCAGCAAACCAAGCAAAATGCCTTTCAAAAGTTCCTAAACTTGACTTTGCATCATCAATGCATTTAAATCAAAGCTAATTGCTTACTCTGAAAAAAAAAGACTGCATACGCAACATTTGCAATTTTGTGTGATAAAGATTCATGCTGCATCCAGGCCTTTTGCTTGTGCGTGATCACACTGACTCATCAAGGTTATCTGATGATGGGTTTTTAAAGGTTAGAAACAAAAGTAAAGAGATGTGACACTGCTGTAAATGACTCCCTGACAGCCAGGAGATGATACATGTTAGCCACTGATAACACACATGCAAGATACTCTTTTTTTTTTACACATATCTTTAGTAAATCTTTTTTATGTATATTTAACAGGGGTTGATGTACAGCATTCACATCCCTTGACACATATCTGCTTGCTTTTTGGTTGCTCTCTTTTGCCATTTTGCCATTACCTACATAGATCAGCTTTGTCTCTCCTACATTTGTCCCTGAATAAGTGAAATAAACTCAAATTTAACAGAACTGTGAATTTTATTTTGGAAACATCCAAGTTATACAAAACATGGAAAAAAGGGTTTTTGACCAGGGTTGTGCATCTTGAAATATAGTCCACAGATTGAAAGATTTATTTAACTTTGTCGATAAAATACATTCCACTTCTATCTAAATGGATATAATCTAGATATTATAGATATTATACAATTAGTGTTTAAAACTATAAAAATAAAAGTCTTGTAACAAAGAAACTCTTTCCTTTCTAATTTGCACTTTTTATTTCAAGCAACAAAATCAAAATGTCTATAGGACATAACAGCTTAAACCATTTAGACTGTTTTAACTGTTTTAATTGTGGTTGAAAGAAGTGTCAGATTATTTTTATTCAGGTGTTGTTTGAAGTGCTGTGAAAGAAAGAGTTATGCGTTTAATGCACACAACACACATTCCTCACAATGGTAGAAGCAAGCTTGTGATTGGACGTCTTTTTGCTTACATCATATGTACATGAAAACGCAAAGACAGGAGAAAACACAACAGGTAGAGGAACTGACAAAGTTATACAATACTTTAATTCCCAATTGATTTTATACCTCTTTACCAGCATAATCTTGTTTGTATCTGTGGTTTTCAACCCATACTGCTCCCAGTACTAGATTTATTATTACTTATCTTTTACATTATACAGATAGAATTTACATTCTATCTTTGGCAAAAAATTTAAATAAATAACAAAAAAATGTTGTTTTTTTTTTCATTTAAGGTTATCAATAGGCTAATTGAAACTTGAAAAATGCATCCCTGACAAAAATGTATATGGGAAAACTCCCAATTTTGTTTATTAATTGCTTGCAAAGGGCTCCTCTGAATCCTGCGAGTACTGCTTTTGAAAAAAAATCTTTAGGAAAATATCACACATAAAAACACGTATATTTAGAGGCGATAATAATTAAAATGCTGCATGTGCAATTGCCAAAATAAAGTGTATAAAAGTGCTAAAAAAAAGGAATAAAGGTAAACTTTGATTCATTTAACTTTGAAATTCACTGTGAAGAGCTAACTTTAATCTCAGAAATGAGAACGTAATTTTCTAAAATATTCTTTAAGATTCTGATTGTTTCTTTTCTTTTTTTTTTTCTTTTTTTTTATAAAAAGCACCAGATCCAAAGTTTGAGTATTCCAAAACTGAAAATTTGCTAAAATAATCATTTGTATAAAGGCAGCAAAGCATTTTCCATTCATTTATCTTGCATCCACATGTTTCAATTAAAAAAAACGTGACATAAACCAAAAGTATAAGCACCCACATCCTGATTACATAGTGATTTTAAAATACTACACTAACTGATTTTTTTCCCCATACATTTTCAATAATTTAAGCAGTGACATTAATAAAATAATTTAGATAATCTATTAACCTTCAAGAGAAAAAATACACACATTTTTACATGAAACAAATCAGCTTCTAAAATAATAGAAAACCAAATTTAACCCAGTTTAAAAATGAAAATGTGACTAACATCGAATCAAAGCAATACAAACAGCAAAAGTGGACAGAGAAGAAACTTTCATACTTTTAACCTTTTTCCTGACATTATGTTTTTTAAATCTCTCACTTTAAACTACTGCTGTGGAGATCATTCCTAAAATCCACCCTTCACTCTCAGCTGCTGCAGACCAGCGGCTTAATCTTGGGTTTGCTTTTTACAAACTGCCTTTGGAAACTGCTTCATGGTCAAGAAGCTGCTATTAAGTTTCAGATTTATGTCAAATTCTTGGTTGGATTTGATCTAACCAGGGTAAAAACAGCTTCCTTTAATTTACTCTTCCTCTAGTTCCTATACTATATTTAAAACAGCCGAAAAGAAAAAAAAAAAAAAAAAAGAAACTGACATTCTGCCAAATATGAAACATAATTTTGCCAAACGAAATTTCTGCCTAAACTAGAAGGGGAAATTCCCCAAATTAGTGGAAAAATATATTTAACTTTGACACGGACAGATTGTATTTGTCTGCTGAGTGTGTCATGCCAAGATCAACCAACATGTGTTGTTTTCTCTCACTTCAAAGTGTTTCCCTCAACACCCACTAGGGGGCACTTGTTCCTAACAGATGGTTCTGCGGTGAAGGTGCCATTTTTGTGCAACTCTTTTGTTTGAACACAATGATAATGAAAACACTCAGGAGCTCATTCATTCATTCATTTTCCAATCCGCTTTATCCCTTTCGGGGTCACGGGGTTGCCGGAGCCTAACCCGGCTACTCATGGGCGAAGGCAGGGTACATCCCTGGACTGGTCACCAGTCTGTCGCAGGGGCCACAATCACACACCCATGCACACCACTCAGGAGCTGTGTATGCAAAATATTTTTTTTCCCAAACATTCACATAAACATTTGTTTTATTGAAATGTGCAAAATATGAAAGTGTTTTACACAATCTATGGTCAAACTGTATACATTATGGATATATTATTTAAAATGAGTGGGAGCAAAATGTGCTGGGATAAGCAGGGTCAAATGTAGGTTGAAAAGTAAAACAAATACAGAAAAACCCAACAAAGCGACAGAGCAAATGACCTGACAATGATGAACAGAATACCAGACACTTCTATACACTGAGGTAGATGAACTAAATGAAGACAGCTGTGGATGATTTACCTAAACCTAGTGAGTCTGACAAAACATGACAAAAGCATCACAAAACCTAAGCACAGAATCCTCACAGTTATAATGTACTGAAATAATTTATTCGACACTTGTTTCAGAATAAAATCGCTCTCTAAGCGATCAAATACATAGTAAACCTGAAGAGGTAGAGATTTTAAATAAAATGAGTTTGTACCTTTTTAAATTATGTCACATTTTTCTTGTTTACTTGTTACCCTCCAGTTGTTTTCTGGTCAAATCTGATTGATTTACATCTTGAAACTCTCATAAATATTGTGTTTTACCTCATCATGGCTTTCTAATACTCTCCACACCACGCAGTTGATCAAATAAAAGTGATGATCACCTCTTACATTGAATTTTGAGTGTTTGAGAGTATCTTGTTACCCCTGTGGTGTTCCTGGTCAAAAGTGACAGCCATAGAAAATGAATGGATATCAAGACTAAATTCATCCATTACATATCTGTGCCTACCCCTCATGTGAACCAACTTCCAGATGAAACAATGTTTCTTGTCTTCATACAAACAGGTGTCTGGGATGTGAGCCTGTCTCTTTCTCACATGAACCACATCTTTCAGACTAATTAGTGTTTTATCTTCACACAGACCCCATGGATAAAGTTTGATATTTTCCTTAAGCTACTTTATCTCTGAGCACAATAAGAAAGTGATTGACCAAGTGGTTTCCTGACGAAGAATGAAGAGGGCTGTGACAAAGTAATTGTATCTACTTGTCACCAGTCTGTTAAAGTTCACCATTACTATCACTTTTAGACATTGTGTCGTGCAAGAACAAGACACACCACAGGTTTGAAATGTTTATTGATTTGTGTTTCTTTCCTCTCTTTCCTGGTGCCCAGAGTACATATAGGTGGCCAATGCCTTCACTTCCTGTTTGAGGGTTGGGCATAAGAAAGTAGAGAGGGAAGGGGTTTGGATTTGCTTGATTACCTTTTTAGTTTGTAACAATAAATTTTTTATTTATTTTATCTTTTTTTTCTTTTGATTACAAGAGTTCAAATGTATAATTCACAAGACTGTATCTTTTGTTGTTGTTGTTTTTTTTTTTTTATTTGGTTATGTTGGCTTCCTTCCTGGGTGTGGCCAGCCAATGAACTGGAGCTCATAAAAGGGAGAGGACCTCAGTGTGAAGGGAGGCTGAAGGGGTTAAGAGCAACTGTGAGCTGTGCGATGTGGGTTTCCTGTGAAATAAATAATTCCGATCCTGAACTTTCTGGACATCTGCCCCCTTTGTAAACCAGGCCAATATGGTCACACTGCATTGTGACAAGGGCACTGAAATTGCTCTCCCCAAACAAGGGCATGGGCAGAAAAGAAAGCACTGTAATCTCTGCGCTCCTAGAGCAAAAAAAAAAAAAAAAAAGAACAAGCCTGAGATGCTGCAAATGTGGTGCTTATGTTTGTTCGCTCTGACCTGGGGTCCAATGCAACTCATGTACATGAATACACACACACAACTTCCTGTTTGTGACGAACAGGCAGAGACATTTGGATTCATGTGCAACTGGTTTAACAGAGAGATCTGACAGACATGGGCAAGGCAGGACGAAGTCAAAAACCAGGCAGGAGTCTTCACTGTACTTCATTTCGATTTCGTTAATACCACGGAAGTCGATACATGGCCGGAGACCGCCGTTCTTTTTGACAAAGAAGAACCCGCAGTAGCTGGAGACGTGGAAGGTCGAATGAATCCCTCCTGCAGCTCCTCCTGGATGTAGGCCTGCAAGGTTTCAGTTTCTGGTTGTGACGTTGTCCATACACCCCCACAGGACCCACTTCAAGGAAAATTGTGTTTTTAGCGTTTTCTTGTGGCAATCTTCTTAAGATGGAAGACATAAAGAAAATTCATCTTAAATTTGTATTTATGAGTATGGATTTATTGTGTGAATGCTTTGCAGCCTTCTCCTACTTTTTTCGGGACGTTTTTGGCCACGTAAAAACGTCTTCATATTTTCAGCAATTTCAGCAATCTCAGTGTCAAAACGTTCAGCTCATTAAGGACATTACTGCTTGCACTTTTGGTTTTTGTAGATTTTACAGTTTTTAAGGTTTTACTCAATTTATGGCACTTCTTTTAGCCCCATTGAAAAGGAATAGGATTTTTTTTAATCCTTCAAAAATCTGTGTGCACTTTTGAAACGTATGCAATCTTGGTATCAAAATGTTCAGCACGTTCAGGACATTCATGCTTGTACTTTTGGTTTTCATACCTTTTATGCATTTTAAAATATTACGCAATTATTACAAATTATTTCACATAATTATTAAAAAATTTTGTGCACTTTCAAAACCTATGCAATATTGTTATCAAAATGTTCAGCATGTTAAGGACATTACTCAACAATTGCTTCAGCATCTTCAGTGACAGCATTTAGGAAACAGCATTCACACTAGCATTATCGCAGGTAATGCAACTTATCTAGTTCAAATTGTTGTGAATCAAGACATAACAAACATAGGGCAGACATAACAGACATAACAAAGGCCATTGGAAAAAGCTTGCAGTGGTGACTACCATAGAGGTTCTACAATTGACGGGCCATAAGCTTCCTGCTCCACTCCATTGCTGTGCATCCAGTGGCAAACAAAAATATCCATGTATGTCTTTGTTTTCCTCGTCTGAGCTAGGTTCTGGCTCAAAACTGGACCACTGGATAGCACCAATATTGCTTGCCATTTGTGTTGCACCAGTAATGTTAGCTTGGGGTACTAAGGGGCTATGATCTAGTGGAAGATTGTGTAAATGGGAAAGAGTGGATGATGGGAAATGGGAGCGGGCTTACTTTGCACCATCAGTTCCATCTAGATCTTAGAGATGAATATCTACTGAACTCCTGCCGCTCTGCAGAAACTATGTCCTAGAAAACGACAGATGTTTTTTTTAATTTTTATTTTAGCTAAAAACTGCATAATCACAAGGAAGAGACCACTGGAAACACTTTTACAATAAATCAAAAGATGGTCAGAGTGGGACTTTAAAAAATGCCATTGTTAAAGAATGTTGAGTAAAAAATATTGTGATGAAAATGTTTTTTGTGCTAATTTAAGAGCAGTTAAATCAGACGGGTCAATTTTGACCAGAAACACTTAAGTCCGATGAACAGGACCGGAGAGTCAAACAATGTTTTGTTGAATGTGCAGGCTTAGTCTTCCAAAAACAAACAGCTGCAAAGTAGAAACTTTTCCTGAGATTTTCTGGATATTTATATTTGCAGAGTCAAAGGAGACATGATGACATTTGTAGAGTGAGAAGTTCTGATAGATGAACATGAGATGGGAAGGGTATGATATGTTCAACGGTTTGTGCTTTCATGAGGTTACTTTCTGCACTGATTCACATTCACTGTAGATTCTGCAGACTTTAAATTTCGAAGAGAGGAGTCGTCTTCCAGTCTGAAGGAGATAAATACATAAATCAACGTTTCAGCATCCTGACAGAAGCTGCAAGCTGACAGAAGAAAACTCAATCTGGTGTCTATAACTGTAACCTGATACAGAACCTACCTGCACTACCATCCGCTTTGGCTGCCCACAAGCCTCTGCTTTACATTTCCACAAACCGGGAGTCCAGCCACATTTTTGCACATTCATCGTTAAATTAAAGGTGATGAACTATTATCTTTAATTACAAATACAAACAAACGGAATAAAAATGCAGATTCAGCTGCAGAGTTTGGGCCAAGAAAAAACATCGTTTTGTTGTACTTTTTCACTTTCTTCCAGTATAATCCTAAAACCTTTTATAATCTGTGTCAATTCCTTTGTAGAAACTCATAAATGCAGTTTAATTCAATAGAATATTTTCCTAAATAAACTTAACTGTCATAAGTGTGACTATGTAGCAGGCATGACTGTTCAGATTTTACAATATTCCCACCTGACACTCACTGGCTGAACTGGAAATGTCATGGTATCAACATTTAGCACAAACAATTGATGTCATAGGGAAATAATCTGAAGCTCGGGTGTGACAACTTGTGGTTCAGAAATTAGGATTTGAAACGACACCTCTTGAGGAGTAGTTCTGAGGAATAGGTTGCAATAAAACTCAATGGAATTGTGACTGACCAAATGAAGCGACCATTGTTTTTGAGATGGTAAAAAGGCTAAAAATATCCTAGAAGAAGACCAGACAGTCTGATTTAGACACACACACACCCCAAAAAAAGAAAAAACATCAGATGAGAGGCCACCACTAACTGAAAGTCAAGGCCACACCCTGACACCGCCCACCAGAACTGGGCCAGCGTCATTCTGATTGACCATACACCCCCACATCGACAGACAGCTGTTTCACAAACAAGACTTAAGAAAAGAGACGATCAAGCTTCATTCGCCGCGGGGATTGAAAAAAAATGAAGTGACTTGATCCAAGCGGCAAGGCCCCCTCTCCACACATCTGTGAGCATGGACTCTCCCCGATGAGATGAAGTGGCTTCCCTGGCTCCTGACATTGCCAGAAATATAGATCCAACAACATCAGGTTTGGTGCACCAAAAAACCCCAGGGGATGCATCTAGTCCCCCTTGGCACCAGCTGCTGGCCCCTCATACATGAGATATAATGGAGCAGAGAGGATCATTTGCAACCCCCTTTCTTTCTACAGTGTGTGTGGATCAAGTAATGGAAAGGTGATGTCAGAACTAAATAGGGTTTTTAAAATTTGATGGGTGTTTGGGGAGACCTGAAAACTGATGAGTGGCCCAGCCCCCAAGTTGCATCACTGATAATCAGCATGATGAGATGTTAAACAGGAAACAAAGGTGGTTGGGGATTCGGCTCTAGCCAGCTGAATCCCCAACCCCCACACACACCGACACACACAGGCGAGGAGTCTGCTTTCTTCTGTTCTACCTCCCCTCGCTTGCTCTGCAAGGATTTAAAAAGAAACTGTGGAGTTCCACAAAGTAAGGTCACAAAGCTATTTGATGAATCTCAATATTTTTCTTCATGTCAATGAATACAAGCCAAAATTCATTATGTAGAAGAACTGACTGTATTTGAGTATTGGGCTGAGTGAGTGTGACTTTGTCCATAGAAAATGCCCTATTTCCTGCTTCAATGTAAAATAAGTCAATTCAATAACCATTTGTTCATTATACGGGTGTCGTCATGTTGGAGCCAAACAACATCAGTAAGCAGTG
>BSAI01000201.1:8313474-8528286 GCA_036245035.1 Adrianichthys oophorus | reverse complement strand
AAAGTTGGCACATAACAATAAAAGATTACCGTATTTTTATGGAGTTTAAGATGTGGTTTTTTTTTTTTTTTGCATAGTTTTGGTGGGACTGTGACTTAAACTCAGGTGCAACTTATATATTAGGAAAATAAACTTCAACAATCATTAGAGGGGACTGTAAGTCTGTGTATCAGTGTTTGCTACTGACAGTAACGCAGAAGAAGTACTGCTTAGTCTTATGGCAGGCTTGGCAGTATTGTTTAGAAGCCACATATAGGACGACAAACTCAACAATTTTAGTGATTTCAAGTGATATAAGAGCTGATTTGTTAGAATGTTATTTATGCTATGGTTATCTAAAACATTGTTCACATGTTGCAATAATATTCTAGATACTTCAATGTGTAATGAACCTAAATAAGCATCAATGTGTAATTGTATTGAAGCATGCATATATTCCTTCTATTATTGTTATCTGTTCTGTTATATTATTTGCCTTTCATGATGAAATGTTCATTCTAGTAATGGGATTCTAGCTCTTTTTAGTGATCCGGCTCTTTTGTATTGGCTCACTAAAAAGAGCTGGCTCCTTTGGCTCCCAAACAGCTCTTTAGGTTGTTTTGTTGCTATATTCAATTTATTATCAACAATAAAATAAAATGTACACGATGAATAACTAATATAGAAACTGTGTTTATATTGAAGTGCATGATATGTATATGTTATTATTCTTTACATTTTTAAATAAATGCTAAAAAAAAGCCATTTACAATTCAACTTTTAACTAACGGAACATACAATTTTAGCTTTTTCCATTTAAACTAAATTGAAGCACAATTGAACACAAAGCACTGCAACCACAACACAAAATACAAATTAAAATGTGCAAAATGGAACAAATCCAAATTAAAAAAATTCACAGTAAAGGCTGACATATAAAAGTCTCCCAGTTTTGAGGAGCTAATCTGATTTCTTCTTTCAGTATATAGAGTGAACTGGAGTGATTATCCCCCTGTCCCTTCACGTTCTAAATAGGAAGTACCTGCTGGTCCCAGAAAGCCAAAATCGCATAGACTTCTATTGAGAAATAAACAGTTATTACTCTGTCATTATGTTTGTCACCATAACCATTCTTGTTCTGATACATCTTTTAACATCTTTTTTCTAAATCTATATTTTTATGGTTATTTGTTCTTTATTGCAAGTTATTCAAGTTAAAAACTGACCAATCAAATGCCTTATTAAAAGCAGTAAAAGCCTCCACTTGCAACGTTCGAAACGTTTGAGTGACAGAATTGTTTTCTTGCAGACTCTACACTCTTCCTTTGTATTCTCAATAAAAGTAAATGGTTCCAGATTTTGATTTTTTTCCAGAGTCACTATTTTCATTACTTTACATTTTTGTGTTGATGCAGTTTGCTTCTACTGGACATGTAACAACCCCCTTCTGTGTGCGAACGCTCAGTGCAACCCCCTCACACACACTCCCACTGCACTCAGCGCAAACCATAGACCTTAAAAAGACAAAATATTGTAAATATATATCTCTATGGCACAAACATGCATTCTTTAAGAATAAAAAACAGAGGTTGAAAGAAAGTTTAAAAGAAGAAGAGTCGGCTCCCAGAAAGAAGCCAGCTGTAAGAGATGTTTCATTCGTTACAGGGTCCATTCTTGTTCTCATTTTTGCTAGCTACCCTTCTCTCAAAAGGGTGACTTATACTCCAATGTGACTCATATGGGATTTTTTTTTTACATTGCAATTTTTGGCTGCTGCGACTTATGACTTGTAGTCTGAAAAATATGGTAAATGTAATTTTGCTGTAAGAACGTTTCTCTTTAAAATTAATAAATAAATAAAATGGAAAAAAGAAGCACTACAATTTATTTGTGTGCTGTTTGGAAAATCTTGCTTAAAAACAGATTTTCTAAATCAAAATAGGTAAATTCTCAACTAAATAATTTTTTGCCAATCAAAAGCTTGCTGTATTATTATTTTTAATTGTATTTAAATTCACGTGCATTTTAAGAAAAATAAAAACAACTGTTTTTTTTTCTTTCTCCACATTTAGATCTAAAAATATTCGTCCAGTTTTTCCACCCTGGGGGCCCCCCTCCCTATATACGCAGAAGTTGCGTGCGCCCCTGCACGGCGCTGCTGTGGTATCTGCTCTCCTCCAGCTACACAGTGCCGTGAACGGCTGGTCGCAGCTCCTGCAACAACGTGGAGGCAAGAATGAGAGCGGGGCTCCTCTCCATCAGAAGAACCTGATCGCATGGACACAGTATCCCTCGCTTTTCTCTAAAACCACAACGACGATGGCGATTGATTGTCCAGCTTTGCGGACACGAATCGTCGTGGCTCTTTTTACATTCGCGGCACTGTGGGGATTTACGCTCTCCATCACGCGGTACTCCATACCGGAGGAAATGGAAGAGGGGTCCTTTGTTGCAAATTTAGCCACAGACCTGGGTCTGGATGTCCGCAGTCTGGAGGAGCGCAACGCCAAGCTCGATGTCATCCACGGTAAAAATTACCTCGACATCAACAAAGACACGGGAGAGTTGATAATCCGCGAGAAGATGGACCGGGAGGTTATATGCATGACGAAAACGACCTCATGCTTTCTGAAAATGGAAGTCATACTTGCAAACCCGGTTCGCATTTTCAACATCGAGCTGGAGATTATGGACATCAATGACAACGCGCCCGTGTTTCGCAGGAAGACAATGCACTTGGACGTTTCTGAGGCAACCCCTCCTGGTGAGAGATTCTCGCTGACGAACGCCGTGGATGCGGATGTGGGGGCCAATTCAATCAAGACCTACTACCTGAGTGAAAGCAAATACTTCGGCATTGACATTCAAACCGGCAGCGATGGGTCTAAATATGTTGATCTGGTCATTAATGGCAAATTGGACAGAGAGGAGCATGCGGTTCATAATTTGATTCTAACCGCTGTGGATGGAGGGGTGCCTTCCCGCTCTGGCACCGCCAGCATCATTGTTAATGTCCTGGATATCAATGACAACGCCCCCCTGTTCATTCAGCCGATATTTGCAGTCAATGTCTCAGAAAACTCGGCACCAGGGACGGTAGTCATGACCCTTAACGCAACAGATTTGGATGAAGGCTCCAACGCTAAACTAATCTACTCCTATACACTTTATACCTCAGAGAAGACGCAGGAGATTTTTTCTCTGGATCCAAACTCAGGCGAGATCAAAGTGAAGGGGGTGATCGATTATGAAGCCAGTCAAAGTTTCGACATGTACATCCAGGCTCAGGACAGGGGGTCCACTCCTCTGTCAGGACACTGCAAGGTGATGGTGTTTGTCACAGATATGAACGATAACTACCCCGAGGTTACTATCAAATCCTTGAAAAGAGCTGTAGCAGAGGATGTCTCTGTAGGAACCTTGATCGCAGTGGTCAGTGTCAACGACAAAGATTCTGGAATGAACGGAGTGGTGGACCTCACCCTAAACCAGCAAGACATCTTGCCATTCCTACTGAACAAGTCCTCAGAGGACTACTTTGAGCTGCTGGTGTCAAAGCCACTGGACAGGGAGGTTGTGAGTAAATATGAAATAGTACTAAGAGTAAGAGACAGAGGCATGCCCCCTTTATCAGATAATGAGACCATTACACTGGAGATTTTGGATGTCAATGACAATGCTCCCACTTTCTCTCAATCCGTCTTCACGATCCACGTGATGGAGAACAATCCACCAGGGGCGTTATTGACCTCTCTAAGTGCATTTGACCCAGATCTCAACGAGAACCAGTATTTAGTGTATTTCATGATGGAGAACAAGATTGTTAACATGTCCATGTCCATGCTGTTCTCCATCAATCCTGAAAACGGGGATCTTTATGCAATGAAGACCTTCGACTATGAGAGAGAAAGGGACTTCCTGTTCCACATTGAAGCAAGAGACTCTGGCACTCCCCCACTGAGCAGCAACACAACAGTTCATATTATCATCCTGGACCAAAATGATAACACTCCTCTAATTGTGTCACCTTGGCGAGCGCATGGGTCCGTGGTGGAGGAGGTGATACCTAGGTCTACAGAAAAGGGACACATGGTTGCCAAGGTAGTTGCTGTGGATGCAGATTCAGAGCAGAATGCCAGGGTCACGTACCAGCTCCTGCAGATCAGTGACACCTCTCTCTTCAGCCTGGATCAGTATAATGGTGAAATTCGAACAACAAGAATGTTTAGCTACAGAGACCCAAGACAACAAAGGCTGGTTGTTGTTGCCAAAGACAATGGTGAACCTTCACTCTCTGCTACCGTCACCATCAAGATATCAACAGTGGAGCATGCCATGCCCTTCTCAGAAACAACAGAGTTACCTCTAGAGTATGACGTCTTCACAAACCTAAATCTTTACTTGGTGATTGGTTTGGGAGCTGTGTCATTTCTGCTGCTGATAACCATTTTGGTCATTATTGTCCTCAAGTGTCAAAAGCCAAAGCCAAAGGCCATCAAGATCCCCCCAGCTAATAGAAACAGTGTGGTCAGCAGGAACAGTGTGATCAGTCAGAGAAGCTCTACCATCGCAGACTCCACCCTGATCTCCAGTGATGCCTACTGGTATAGCTTGTTCCTTGCAGAGACCAGGAAGGGTAAAGTGGTGGTTCGACAGCCGATAATTCCCAAAGGTGCTGGGTATTTTGTATCCAGCATACCCAGGAGCATAGGTCCCAGCGAAACCACAGACTCCAGAGCATCCACGCTGGAGGTATGTTGGAATGATCGCAGGGTTTGGTAGATAACTACTGACCTTGGGTGTCCCATTATATTCTTGTGGTGTATGATCATATATGTGTATTAAATAGCTAAATACAAATTATATTCTTACAGTAAAACTGAAGAAACTAGAACCACAGACAAGCTTAAGCTTTTTTCAGAGTGTAATTATGACTTATAAAAACAAATGTTAAAATATTTAACAAGTGGAGTAACTTTAGTTTTAAGATAATGGAGGGAAAGTAAGTGGCCTTAAAAGGACAGCCTCTCAAAAAAAAAATCTTTGCCTTTTTTTGGCACATAAAATATATACTTCTAGGATTTTGAATCATGAGCATGCTCATTAATTTCCTCAGACTTCCTTTTTTTTATAACACAGTGTTCCCTTGCCACGTCACGGTCCACTTTTTGTGGTCTTACTGTTTTGCAATTTTGCATGTTTTCTCTTTTTTCATAGTTTACTGAGTTCTGCAACCTAATCGGCCGTTGACATTTTATGTCAATTTCTTTTACATAATGCGTTCAGTTTGCCAAATGTCCATAAATCTTCAACTGCAAGTTCATTCTATATGATCCTACTGGTATTATTTTTCTATGAAGGTTTGAACTCTTAAAAATGAGAGAAAAGTGTGACAATGTTCATGCCAGGAAAATTATATAAAGTGTGTAGTGAGAGGTTTTACACCTATAAAACATCTATAATCCTACTTCTTAGATTTTACCTATTGTGGGTTCTTTTTAGGATATAACTCTCATGATAAACGAGGGAACACTGTAAGTGCCGCTATGAAAACGTTGCCTTTTTGGGTTGAATTCCATTTAGAGAGATACTTGTCAAATACTAAAAACCTGTAGGATAATGTTTTATTAGTTTGCTTTGTGCTTTGTACTTGAACCTTTTGCAGGACATGCTAATTCAGTCTTGAACTTTGGGTAAAAACAGTACCTCTCCTGTGGTTCATGCCCAAACTTTGACAAGTACCAAGTTGACAGCACCAACTGAAAAATCAAAACTCCTTTTAATTATTTAGTTTGGGTCTGTGAAGGGAGACTGAGATTTGGTGTGTGAATGCTCATCAGCTGTCATTGCTCTGGGGGCAGATTAACTTTTTGCACTCCTTGTTTGGGTAAAAAAGAAATGTGATACCAATGAAAGTGATATTTGACCAAGTAATCTTTTTATTTAAGTATGCATCTACTCCGTATACTAAAAAAAAAGTTGAATAATTAGGCCAAAACCCTCCCCATCACCCCAAAATCTGCTTCTGTTTGAAGTCTTAGGCAGTATGTAGGTCATGTATTACTCGTAACCATAACTAGTAGGCGTAAGTGGGGGAGTACAACAAAGAAGTCCAAATATGGGTTATTTTCTTCAAGGATGAGTTGTTACCTCTGAATAAGTGCATTCTAAATCTCTAGCAGTTCTCTGGTGCAGAAGAAACTGTCATCAAAGTGAAAGTGCTACAACAATCCAGATGTTGTTTGTTTCTTGTGCAGCTGGTTCTCTTGTGTAAAGTCAGCCAAATGCTCAACTGAAAGATTAAACAATGTGAATATGCATGCACAGCTGCACACAAATACAGTGTAAGCATGATATGTATTGTCTGTGCTGTGTGCTTGTTTGTGTGCTGTCCCACATCCCACTGAAATCGTCTCTTTTTTCTGTTCTGAAGTACTCAAAATGAAAGGAAGTCCATTCTACAACTGCAGGTATGCTGTTTACAAACTACATTTTGTGGAGCCAATATATCTGTATGAGTATTTCCTGTCCTATTTTTCTGTCTAATGATTTTTGTATTTGGTTTAACATTCAGTTTTAAGTCTTAATAGAAATGTGACATTTAAAAAATAACAAGTATTTGTTACTTTCTCTTACAATGACAAAATCCTAGTTAATAGTTCCAAATCAGTTTTATCTGTCTATGCTCCTTTTTGCCCAGACCAAAGACAATAATCGGATTTAATCCTAAACTGTTATGAACACTGAAACTGGAATTGGTTGCTCTATTAAGTGATAAAAACCTATCCGCTTATATTAAGCTGAGACTGAAAGGAAATTGGCTGTTGCTCAAAACTCTGTTGTGCACATCTGGTTTGCTTGTTGAGATTTAGAGCAGAGTGAAATCAGACAGAAAAGGGGGAATTAATTGTCCTATAAAAGTTCTCTCTAGTTAAAGGAGAATGAAAAGCATCCACTATCAATGCATGTGTTTTTAATTTGGAAAAAACAGATCTTTGCTGTCAAATTTTGATGATATTAAAGCCACAAGCGGCGTTTTATGACTCGCAGGCACTTCCAGCCCCCGCCACTCCCTTTCGATCCTCCCTCACTGGCTGAGTAGCTGCTAGAAGCAACATTCTATCCCTGTCTGCCCCTGCCTTCCTCGTCAGAGCTGCACATGACCAATTCATAAAAAAACAAAAAAATCAAAACGCCGGCTTTTCTTTCGGTTCTACCTCCTTAGCAACCTTTTTTTTTATTGCCTGGGGATGTCAAACAGATCTGTCATTTTTAGCAAAATTAGCAAAAGTATTATTTTTGATTCATTTGGCAACAGAGGATTTTTGTTAACCATGCCCACAATCATAATTTGTTCATATTGTATGTCATACCATTTTGTTCTGCTTGAGCCAGGGATTTATGTAAAACCTTTTCAAAATTCCGTTAAAAAATATGCAGGCAACAAGGAAACACCACTTTTGTGAGCTCGCAGCACTAACGCCGTTTAAAATACACAAATTTTAAGGTCATTTTATCGCCCAAGTAGCTTCCCAATGATGCTCGAAGGAGTTTAAAAGTGATAGATTGAAATTCCCAGGAAGAGTTCAAGTATGTAGAGGGTACTACTACAAGTTTTTATTTTTTTAATTCACTAAGGTAGGCTTTTTCCAAGGTCAAAAGATAGACGAAGCTTTGGTTGTAGCTGTAGATTTTAGCTGGTGACGTGTGTGTACATTTTCTTAAAGGGCCTATACCGTGCTTTTCCTAAACCTTTCGGAGTAAACTATATTAAAATATATACGATCGTATACCACCTTTGATACTCTAAAGAACAAATTATTTATAAAATATGAGTTATCTTCATGAGTTTTTTTCCTACCAGGAAATTAAATGGGTCGATCTCTGAAGCACCGCCTGCCGCTCCATCTCGGTGCCACATATTTCATGACGTCATCCTAGAGCCGGCCTCGGCAGTGTGTCTGCGTTTCATCCACTAAAACAAACAACATTTGAACTTTTGCAAAGATGGATGTACATACCATATGTCTGCCTTTAATAACCCCGGCTATCGCTACACTGGCTCACAACGCAAATACACTCGGTGTCTGCACAACGGTGCCCAACCGTGGAGAGGTCTTAAAGGAGCTCTGTGTCTAAAGTAACAAACACCTGTTAGACCCGGAATTAGCTGGAGACAGGGCACAATTAAAAGATATATGGTGTTGTGCATATAGAAGGAAAGCGTTGTGCTGATCACCGTTTGTTCCACAGAGAAAATGTGTGCACGCGTTAGGCTGGGGGCGGTGCTGGTGGCGAAGACTCTTCCTGGAAGGGGCTGTTCTCACATTATGACATCAGCTCGTGAGAACCCACTTGTTTTCGTGGGTTGGGAGGGGCTCACAGTGGAGGTTTTTAGAGGAACACTCAGAAATTCATGAATGGATCAAAATACTGCTTTGGGGTTGTTTATAGTGCGGAATGAACATTATAACAAACATAAAAGCTCAATAGGTTGATTTTGCATGGGACATTACCTTTGAAGATCATTCAAATAAAAGTTTTCTTTTTCCATGTTACGGGGAAAAAAGTTTCACACTTGGCATAAAATGGCCACCAATCCGTAGGTCCTGTGGCAATCCCATAGGAATGTTAAAACTTTGTTTGGATATCCCACGTGTGTTTTGGTTTCGTTAGTGGATTTGGACTGGGTTTTTTTGTAACCCTGTTAGTTGTAGCTCCATAAAAGATTTTGGTCAGATTATTTTTTTTTATGTTTTTTCTTGCTGTGATGTCATCTTTTTTTTTTGGTGGGGGGGGGGGGGGGATTTGCCCAAAAGTAACTTTCACGAGGGACTTGGTGCATGCAAATTCTGGTGAGTTTTTGAGTATGTGGCGGGGGCAACATTTTCACTCAAATGTGCAGTAAGAAAGAAGAATCTGGTCCTTTCAGTTTAGGAATGCTGCAAACTGTAGTAAATGAACAAAAATACAAATGGTGAAATGCTGCAGAAATCTCTATAGTAGTCAGTAGCTGCGCTATGTTTATTATGAGTTTTCTCTGAAATTATTTCATTGAATGGATTAATTTTAAATGCTTCATTTTAGAAGATCAAAACACTTCTATCACTTTCTCCCGTGATGGTGGCAGTAACGAGTTACAATCCACTGTAGCATGAGTGAGGACTTTCTCTACACTCAAGTTGAGAAGGACTTTTGGTTAACTCTCTGCTCTGCCCCTCCTTAGGATCCCAGAAGACAGCTGCGGGGATAGAATCTTCTCCTCGCTGGAGTCTCTGGCCAAACTTTCTTTTGTGACTCACAAAGAAGATTTCAAACCATTGTCCTCCCTCACTGCCTCCTCTGCAGCTCATGGTTCCCTCCAGTTCCGGCGATCCCACACACTGACGTCACCTCGGATTTTCTACCATTGTAATCCCCGAAGCATGAATCTGCATGGTTCTTCCTCAAGTTATTTGGACGACTAATCTTTTAAATTAGGATGTCTGGATATTTCTAAAATAGCAAAGAGTCTCTTTTAGCAAATAACTTTATGCTTAAACATCTCATTGGATAAATTCTTTATTCTCTCCAGGGATTATGTGATGTGCTGTAGATCTAGAAGCCATCAGTATTTCACTTTGTGCTTACGCTGCCATTGTGCTATCTTCATCTTTTTTTATACAAGAGTTGAAAACACGCCTATAAGCAACTATGTGAATAAGGGTGAAATTGCTTCTTCCACTGATCGTAAAAAAAATCCTGAACTGTAGCTGGTTTTGTTCTGGATTCAAACCATTGACTGTATAAGAAAAGTGGACTGAGTGACCACTTCCGGCAGTGTTTCAAAAAGCAAGTTTTTGCCGGCTCATGGCATTTTTTTCATATTTTTTTTCTGCAGTGCAAGTTATTTAGATTATAAACTGGTCAATCAGACACCTCAAACGTTTGATTGACAAATTCTCCCAAGCCTGCTTTCAGTGGAAGCGGTAAAGACTTCTAAAAACCTCACTCCTGACTGGAGAGTTGCCATAGAAACATTGACTCTGACCAATCACTGCTTACTGAAGTTGACTGGCTACAAATAACGGTGTCCAGATAAAAAAAAAAAAAAAAAAAAGCTAACTGAACGACTTAATTTTTTTTGGAGCCGTAAGTAAGCTGTTTTCTATGGATAATGTTACACTCACTCTGTCCAGTTCTCTTATACAGTCAATACTTCAAACCCTGCACATGGTGTTTTTATTTTATCAGGAAAACCTCCTGAAATTAACCAATAGAAATTCAGTTTGTATTTATTTTGTGCTCAACCTGTTCTGAATGTTTTGACAAAAAAGAATGAAAGATAACTGCAAAATGCAAACAAAAAAAACTTTTTTTTTTTTACATGATAGAAAATGTAGTTCTGTAGATGAGGTCAAAGAGGCAACACGAGTTTAACAGACATAAGACCGATCCATTTCTCAGTGTAATAGACACAAGTTGCACTATAGTATTTAATTCAACAGGGTTAAATCAAATCTGGTTTACATTTGTGGACACTTAGCTTCTCTGGAGATGGAGGCATGTCTCACACACTTACAAAGGTGGCAAGAGTTTAAGGCACTCCGACATAATGAAATACTTTACTTGGTCAGGATCAAACAGCAATTCTGCTCTTTCTGGAAAGAAACTCTAATAATAAGCTATTTTCGTCTTTTCTCTAAAAGCTAGTAAAATCTTTATTCATTCAAAAAAATAAAAATCAGGTGCAAGTTTTAGATATAATTGAAAAAATAACCTTGATAAAGAATATCAAATGTATTTATCGTTGCCAGTTAACAGATGGAACAGTTGTGCTTGTAAATGTACATATTCTGCCAGAGAAACTCAGTATTTGACAAATTTGGCCAAAGAAAAACTATTCTTTGCTGTCTAAAATATAACTGCATGTTTGACCAGATTAGGAAAATAGCCACATTTACTTTTAGCATGTTATTCAGGAGGATATTTGTTATTGTAACAATATACTCTGTATAATTTGAGCTAAGTAGCTCATGTGAAGTCGCTGCCCATTTCTTCCAGGGCTGGCCACTGCAAAGAGAGACGAAAGCAGCGGCCAAGATGGCTACTGATCTAAAAATAAATATCCAAACATAAAAAAGGGGTTGAATTTAAAACAAAATCACAAGATCTGAATATGGTGTTGCTTCTTTGAAAAATAATTGAAAACTTGCAAATTCTGGCTTAGCTTTTGGAAATAAAGCCATAAAACAAAAAGAAACCCCTTACATATGCAGTTTAAAAAAAACATATTCTTAGAATCTCGTTAGCAAAGTTTTATTTCAAGTCCCTCCTAAACAATTTTTTTTTTCTATTTTAAAATCTTTCCCAGTGGTCTTTTAACTATGAGTATGCAGTTTTTAGCCAATATCAAAAAGCCTGTTAGAATTAGAAATTCCACTCTGAGTTGTGGGTGTTGGGTGGGTGTGACTGTTGTTGTGAAGATTAGCCTTTGTAATTATTTCCCATCAACCCTTTGTTTACACTCTCCTCCGATAAGCTTATAGCCCCTAACAAGCCCAGGCTAACGTTAGCATAGCAAAAATAAATAAATAAATAAACGGCAAGTAATATCAGAGCTATCCAGCCGTATAGTTTTGAACCAGATGGCAGTTCGGATGAGGAAAAACCAAGACATAATTTGATCTGTCTGCAAGTGGATGCATCAGAACTGTGGCAGAGAAAGGAGACTTTGGCTCTCCTATAGTAGCTGTGTAACAAACCTAAGCTTTTTCAAACTGCAGGTTTTCATCTGCTCCTGATCCAACACGATTTGAATAAAGAAATACTTTGAAATTCTTTTATACACATCCTCCATCATAAGAAAAATGCTACAAGAACATGTTCAAAACACTATTTTCATTGGAGTGGGTCTATAATAACTTCATTGTTCTTTCCTTCTTTGAAAAAATGCTTTCTAACAAACATCTATCTCTACCAGGGTGTGTAAAGTTATGAGCACAACTGTTTTAAGGTTCAGGCAATACGTGGTTTTATAAATATTACTGTTTTATATACCGGTATCTATATTTTATGTATTGACTTTAATTGCTGCTTTTGTGAGCTTCTTTAAGGGCATTTTGTGTTGCGTATTTGTGTTGTGGTGCGTATGACGTTATTTTGAGGGTGTACGTAACTTAAAACAGAATGGAAAAAGAGTCTTCACCTGGAAGAAAGTGATGTTTGACTGCTTTCGAAACCAGGACTTTAATTACTTTCAGACAAGGGGCTTATTCATAGCTCTTATTAGGGTGCTTAATGATAAAAGTTAACGACAGGAGGCTGAGAGACCGGATTATGAGAAGAACAACAGTATTAATTACGACTACAGTACACTAATGCTGACTCTGCATACAGTGTTAAATATTTATTAAGCAAGTGACAGCACTTTTAATTCACTGTGTGCGAATAGAGCGGAATGACTTTTCCGGAACTATTGCATCCTGCACTCTGAGTCAGTGAAATGTAACCCCCCCTTTCTTCTGTCTAGGTCTTTCTAGGCTTTCCACCTTAAATAGCTGTCTGTTAGA
Source organism: Adrianichthys oophorus (assembly GCA_036245035.1). NCBI lineage: Eukaryota > Metazoa > Chordata > Actinopteri > Beloniformes > Adrianichthyidae > Adrianichthys > Adrianichthys oophorus. The sequence goes on along the minus strand of BSAI01000201.1, from coordinate 8,515,756 downwards.
CTGAAGATGAAAGGTGAGAAGGGATATCTTGCTGTTAAGTACATATGACGTGTGCAGTCCCTGCCAGTACATACAAATTCCAACAGTGTATTCAGGTTTCCTAGATTGCACATATGATGAGCTCCTTGCGTGCCTTCTGCATTGCAAAAGATGACCGTTGACAACTGAAATAATGGTTTTTCCTTTAGCATAGCAAACGTTCCTCCCCGATGATGTGGTTTCTAGAACTCCTTATTGTGAGGGGCCTTGTGGAGTCGGAACAGATTGCGTTCGGCTAAAAAAAACAGGAGAGGCATTCATTGTAAATCGAAACTGCTTTCTACTTTGTGTTTTTATACGGTAGATCTTTTTTATATCTTCTGTATTCACTGTGATGGGAGTGGCACAGGAGGTGCTGCTTTTCCGTTTAGTCAAAGTGAGTTGTTTCTCATTTGTGTCTGCAGTTACGTTTTTTTTGTTTTTCAACAAATACTCCGCCAGACTGTACAGCATGCTTTGAGAGTTTCATCAAAAAGATTCTCCACTTCCACTCACAACATCAAAGTGCGGCTGGTTACAGTCTGGTTTTATTTTTAAGTCTAGCTAATTGACAGATTTTGATGTTGCTTATTTGGCTTAAATGTACTGCCTGATCATGCTAGTTTGAATAAAGCTTTTTAATCCGTCCCCTCTGTGTCTGTGATAAAAATGGGATATGGGAGCCATCAAAAGCGGCTTTTTTGACTGTGTCTTTTATTCACACACATTCCCTGTCAACCCCAGGGCCCCTCGCGCTCTCAGAAATTCCCTCATATTTTGACCCAGATTCCCTTCATAAGCCACTGTACTGATTCTTGGAAACTGAATATTGAATAACAAAGATATGGTCCTGCAATTGGAAATGCAAAAGCTGACAAATAATCTCTTTGTCAGGATTAGCAGGAGCTTTTAGCTAAACTGCAGCGCTGTGTGTTCTGTTGTGGCCACACAGAGCTTTGAGTTTGTGATGCCACGCCAAATAATACCAAAACAGACCGCATGGGTTTGGTAAAAATATTCAAATTTCACAGCTTTAACTGCAGTACTCGGCTCTTTTGAACCTCTTTGGTCTTTTAACTTTGGAAAAACCTACAAACGTATTGATTATTTAATCAGAAAAAAATGAAAAAGTGGAAAAACTACCATTTAAAAATTATAATGATTTACATTTCAAATTCAGAGGTTTGATGATGTGAGGTTTGGAGACTCCTGCCTTTGGTTTTCAAATTCTGCACAAATGAAAAATTCACTTTGAAGGCCTTGCAGTCTTAAAGTTACTTAAAAAATCTAAAGTAGGTCAATGGAAGGAAGGAGTTCACCTGTGGTGACATTCATGTGTTATGCAGTCCTGCCATCAGTTTCCCTCCCTGCAGCCACATTTTTCAGAGTGAGTGCTGTCCATTGAGCTGAAAGTGGTGCTGAACTCTCTCTAACATTAGCACTCCAGCTCCTTGAAGGTGGGTTTGTTTTGTTTTTTTCTTTAAACCTGCTGTTAAAGATAACTTCCATACATAAAACAACTTTAAGTACAAAATTGAAAAGGACGCCAGTCTAATAATTCAGCATGAAATATCACATAGCGGAAATATGACCTGAATTAGTTTTTGCCCTTACACGGCCTTGAACATGTGTGCAGACTATGCACAAAAGGGGGACCCAAAAGCATCATCCTCTTTCCTGTGGTTCCACAGAAATGAGTACATGATAAGATGTGGTTAGGATGGGATCCAGAAACTCTTTTATGGATGTTATCTTCATGCAAAGCTGCATTACTTTCAGATCTTTGTGATCCATGATGAATAATTACACAATCTGTCCTCTTCACAGTGAAATATGCTTCAGTGCTTGCACAGTTCTGATCAGTAGATTGCAGCATATTGATTAAACAATAGTTTTAATGCAGAATGTGCTTTTTTGACTCATTTGAGTGCTTAAAGGACATTTAAAAACATTTGAGCATTTTTACTTTGGATTTACTGAAGGACATTAGCATTTAAAGACCCACTCTGATGAAAATTGTACTTTTGGTGTTTTTTAAATGTTCTTGTTGCATTTTTCTCATAATGGAGGACATTTATAAAGAAAATTAAGCTTAAAACTGCATTTCTGAGTATTTCTTTATTGAAATCATTGTAAATCAGGAGCAGATGAAAAAATGCAGTTAGAAAAACCTTGTAGCTGTAACATAAAAGCCTCAATTGGCAGGCCACAAGCTCCCTGCTCTGCTCCATTCTGATGCATCCACTTGTACAGATGCACGTCTTTGTTTTTCTCGTTCGAGCGAGCATCTGACTTAAAACTGTACAGCTGGGTAGCTCAAATAGCGCTCGCTATTTTTGTTGCACCGGTAATGTTTGGTTGCGAATCAGAGGAGATGTAAGCTAGCAGGAGAGCATGTAAACAGAGAACTCTCAGCAACTCAAAGGCAAATTTCTAATGAACTCCTGCTGCTCTGCAGAAATTATATCCTGGAATATTACTTTTATAAATTTTAGCTAAAAACAGCATTATCCTAATTAACACTTTTACAACAGATAAAAGTGGGACTTTTAACACTATTGTCTTTGCCACATGTTTCCAAGATTCATTTAAAGCTTTTTTTAGTTCATGTTTTATCACCAGCTGCAAGTATTTTTTTCACATTTTGATTCAATTAGATCATTAAGAACTGTTGAAGAAAAAAGTGAACTCAGCATCAAGAAAAATTGGAATCTGCTGTCTGCTCAAGGGGTCTGTTTATTTAAGATTAAATTCAGATCTTCATCATCTCAAACCCGATCATCGATCGGAGACCAAATGCAGTTAACCCAGTCAGGAATAAGAAGCCCAGATTCTCCGTTACTCACAACCTTTTTAGAACAGAGGATATGCCCATCCCATTACTTAACCTCTCTTACTGCAATAACAAAAACATGTTTTCTTGTGAGTCCCACCGTGAGTCATGGTCTAAAAACTCCCATTAGGAGTTCCAACAGCACATCTGTTTCTAATCGCTTCTGGGAAAATTTGTTGAAATATTCTTTCTAGAAACTTGTCTGGACAAAGTGGTGCAAACAAGGTCACAATGACCCAGGTCAATATGAACTTAACACAGGGAACATTACGTAGAGATTTTCCTCGAAGGACTGGTGAAAACAACATTGATCATGAGATTCACTTTGTGGTTATAAAACCCAGCTGTTTTTCAGGCTCCCTAGGTTAGAAAGGAGCTGTTCTATTCTCAACATCATCAACAGATTTGTCTTCTTGAGTCAGATGAGTCTTTTTTTTTGCCATACATAGTCGAGTGATGCTTTCAAAACTGCAGCATCATCAGTCAAAGTGTCAGAGCCACTGTCAGTGCTTGACCTACTTGTGTGATGCTCTGGCTGGAGCAAATGCACAATGGGGTCATGAGTCTCATCACCTAGAGCTTTGGTTTGCACAACAGCTGAAAGGATAATCTGGGGGAGTCTCCAGCGATTGTGGAGGGATGTGTGGCTCCAGCAGCAGTTGGAGGGAAGAAAACTGATGCATCATTTGTTTGATTCGGCAATGGGGCTGTGTGAAAAGACAAAACAGTTACTGCAGTTCTGCAGAAATTGATATGAGCAGGTTGTCACTCTGCATTAGAGACAGGCGGGGGATGAAACAAGGAGACAAATACACTTCTATCCCTGAGATATCGCCATTCAAACTTTGACACTTTACCCACAAACATCTGACTTATTGTATTTAGATTAATCAACTAGATTTGATGAGACAAATAGAAAGACATGCTGTGTCAATTGTTGATTTTATGACAAAAAACACTCATTAACTGAGGGAATTGAGGGAATAAAACACTGGATGAGTACGGGAAGGCCATTCTGATGGAAAACAAAATGAAGTGCAGGGATTTTTTTAAGTAACCGGCCTCTGGCAGGTTACATATGTGCATGGCTGCCCTCGCTGCAGGGTCACTGCTGTACTAGTTTGTGTCAGCTTTTCTGCTGATGGATAAACCATCTCTGTCTGTTTAAAACATTCATATATCTATTTTTCAGCTCAAAGATTGCAGTAATGTTGAACGGAGGAACTCGCAGTTTCATCCTGGTGCTTGATAATTTTAGACCGCTAAAATGAATTTGACCTGCAGAGGATCACCTCGGTGTTTTCTTTCTCAGTGTGGATCACACAAGCCTTTCACTACGTCAGCACAGAAATAGCATGGTTTTGTGTGGGACACAACATCCGATTTAGAAGGTGGATCACAGCCCACACAGTCAATGAATTGCTGTTTCTATGGGAACACTTCTTACTGGGACAAATGTGAAAATGGTTTGTTCATCTGTGGAAGTGAACAATCGACTCTTTTCTGCTATAAAATACATGATCCGTATACATTGGTGGGCTCAAGCATTATCCAGAAATCTCTAATATGTTTGGATTTACTCTAACTCATCAAGGTAACAAAATAAAATGTGCACTTTTATACAGAGAAAATGAAGCCAAACTCATATACTACTTATATAAATTTAGGATATCCATAATTAATTTGTGTCTGCCGACCTTGGCATTTTATGTGGAGAAAATGTTGTGGTCTGCCGGATTCCAAAGTGCTTGCTATCTGACAAATTCTTCTAGTGCAGGAGTTTACCTTAAATAAAATCATGCATTTCTATAGTTTGCATGTTTTTTTCTTTTAAAATCATATTGGAATTTAGCTGGTTTTTGAGAAAAGGACAATTTCTGGTGGTCACTGTGCAGAGCTCTTCATAGGGGCAATTACAGCTTTGCCCCATTAGATGACTGACAGCAGTGCCTTTCCAAACCATCTGATCGACTAATCCAGCCCACTTTGGTGAAATTTCTAGGACCCATGAATAGCAGATTTTAAAAAATATCTATCTCTTTCTAATGAAAATCACTTTCAGATATGAGAAGTGTTTAACAATTTCAACAAATCAGATTTAAAAAATGACACCTTTTTTGTTTCTTTTTTTTTGCAGTAAGTCCCTGTTTTATTGATAACTTAAAAGGCTAATTGTAAATGTATGAGACTAACATTGAATTTCTTTTTCTCACTAATCGTTTTTACCTCACACATGCAAAAAAAATTGTATAGTTAAACATAACCCAAGTTGGGTTGTTTAACTCAACTCTAAGGTTGACAACTTTTAAATTAGGTTCAGATGAAACCACTATAACCCCAAATATTAGTATTGCTCCAAAAAGTAACCAAAAAATATATCAGAACATGAAATTCCAAGAATTGTGTTTTAAGAGCGCAGACCATTAATAATACTAATACTACTACTAATAATAATAATATAGGTTCAAAAGACAAGAACATCTTCGCTCCTTGCTTTAACTTCATCAGCCTGACTGGCACGTTCATGATCAACTCCATGATGTTTCCATTCGGGTTACATGAGATGGAATTAGGTTTCCTGTGTGGCTTTGTTGGCGTCCACCATGGAGAATCTCCAAAACGGTGATGTGACCTGACAGTCTGAGGTCCACCACTGACAGTCATCCTCTGTGGAGAGAAGGTTGCGATTGTCAGGGGCGATGCTGTCTGCGGCGCTGCCCCCCTGCCCTGGAGCGCACGCCGCGCCGCGCCGCGCCGCACCACGCCACGCATGGGCTGCGCCGCAGAATAGCTGCCGGCAAATGAAGCATCCGTGCGACTGGAGCGCAGACAAAGGACGACAGACACAATCCAGTCCGCAACCATGACTCTGTCTGCAACCACGTTTCCAACCTTCGATTCCGTAGAAAAGAGCGCGTTTTCATGAGTACACGTTGGGAGACTAATCAGATCGTGTGAAATATGCAGTCATGTGTGGATGTTTTTTCAGTGACAGGCAGCAGGTTTATTCTGTTCGAGGAATAAGCTTTCTAACACTGAGCGCACGTGCGTGGGTTTCATGAGGACGCTTCATGCTGTTTGCAGGTTTTTTTTCTCTCTTTTTCTTTTTTTTCCTGAGTGTGTTGATAGTCTGTGAGCGTCCAAACCCGACACCAACATCGAAATGAAGGGATGAGAGAAGGGTGTGGAGGGAGGAGGGGAGTTGCACCACCGCGGGATGCTGCTCTTTACAGTCAAAGCAATGCTCAGTAGTCCCATTTCCGGTTGGTTTTTCAAAATACGTCTCCAAACGAAGCCTGTTGTTTTTTTGTCCTTAAAAAAAGCCACAATTTTCAGATATATAGGTACCTTGTCAGAGTTTCTGTCTGATACTATCAATGCTGTTTTTTTATGTAGGAATTTGCTCATCATACTCCAAAAGCTAACAAAAATACCTGCATTTTCAATGTACACTAGAAACTGCATAATTAAAAATGATCAAAGTTAGGCAGTTTTTAACTCATCTCAGATTTTTAATTTAATCAATTTCCATTGTATTACTTAACACAAAAATATAAAAAATAATCGGGTCTAATTCATCTTAAAACAGTTTTTATCAGGTTCCTGCTCTGAAGAACATAAAAGTCAGACATATATCACACATAACAAGACAAAATAGAGAGAAAAATCATGAAATGACTATAACCCCCAGCATTAGCAGCCTTTCGCTCCAAAAAGTAACCAAAAATCTAAAAATAACAAGAATAACCAAAGAATTGGATTGAATAAATGGACCAAAAGTTTTTAGAGTAGGATTACATATCAGATTATTTTTTCATCACAAACCTCACTTGCGAATGTTTCATTTCAATACAGAACGAGGGTAAAAAAAGAAAAGTCCATCAATTTTATTTTGAAAGGAGTTGTCTTACTTCGGTTGTGCACAGGCGCATTTCCACTGCCTTGACCACCTGACAGCTCCAGCGAGAAGGAAACACACCCGTCAGCAGCGCGCATTGGAGTCCAAAAGGAAAAAAAAAAAAAAAAGCGCATCACGGACAAAGGAAATATGGGAGCGCTGAGGAGGATTTGCCACAGCCGAGTAACGGAATGGATGAGCCGCTTCTGTTTCGTTTGGGAGACCAATTAGCCCACCTTAATGAGGTGCTGGGATGCGAGATACTGCAAGCTAAAAAGGCGGAAGGCTGCATTTAATCCGTCTGCGGATCCAGTGAGCTTGCAATGGCTGTGGCGGGGATATGCAACTGGATAGGGAGTAATGTGCCTTTTTATTTCCTGCTGTTTTCCTTATTTTGTGGCCTTTCCTCTGGACAGTTGCGATATTCGATTACAGAAGAACTAGAAAACGGGGCATTGGTCGGTGATCTGGCGCATGATCTGGGGCTGGATATTCGAAAGCTCTCCACCCGAAGAATCAAGGTAACCTCCAATAACGGCAAAGCCTATGTGACTGTCAATCCAAAAAATGGGAAATTACTCGTTAATGAACGGATTGACAGAGAAGCGTTGTGTGATCTGTCCAACACCTGTCTTATGAACCTGGAGGTGCAGCTTCAAAACCCCACTGATGTGCACCATATTGAAGTGGAGATTGTGGATGTGAATGACAATGAACCGCAGTTCCCTAGAGATGAGTATCAACTGGAAATTACAGAGTCGGCTTTGCCGGGGTCTCGTTATGCCATTGAAAATGCTCAAGACCCAGATGTTGGCTCCAATTCAGTCCGTATCTATCAGCTCAGCACAAACGACCATTTCGCACTGGTGTCTAACAAACCAGCCCTCAACACAAAGCACATTGAGCTCGTGCTCAAAAAGCCCCTCGATCGTGAGCAGACGCCTTATCACCAGTTAATTTTAAGTGCTGTGGATGGTGGAACCCCGGAGAAAACAGGAACAGCTAGAATCAATGTGCGGGTGCTGGACTCAAATGACAATGTTCCAGTTTTTGACAACTCTGTGTACAAGGTGAAACTGCTGGAAAACTCACCCAAAGACACCCTGGTGATTAGACTCAACGCAACCGACTTGGATGAGGGCACAAACGGAGAGGTTTACTACTCTTTTAGCAGCTACACTCCAGAAAGAGTCCGCCAGATGTTCAGCATGGACACGAACACAGGTGAAATAAGAGTGAGGAGCAACGTCGACTATGAAGAGACCAACTCCTACGAGATGTATATCCAGGCAATGGATAAGGGCCCAGGGGCTGTGGCAGCACACTGCAAGGTAGTTGTAGAGGTGGTAGATGTCAATGACAATGTCCCTCAGATAGTGCTGTCATCTCTGTCGAGCCCTGTAAGAGAAGATGCTCGGGCAGACACAGTTGTTGCCCTCATTAGTGTCACAGATCGAGACTCTGGGGCCAACAAGCAGGTGAGCTTAGAGATCCCAGCCGGCCTTCCGTTCAAGATCAAATCTTTCAGAAATTACTACACCCTTGTTACCTCAGCATTCCTGGACCGCGAGACCATTGATGCCTACAATGTCACTCTGAGTGCCACAGATGGAGGACACCCTCCCCTCTCTTCCCAAAAGACCATACAGGTGGATGTGGCGGATGTAAACGACAACCCACCTCGCTTTGAACAGACCTCATATACAGTGTATGTAGGTGAGAACAATGCTCCTGGAGCCTCGCTGTGTACTGTCAAAGCTCAAGATGCAGACATTAAAGAGAATGCACGCATCACCTACACAGTGCTCAATGACAACAACCACGGCATTCCTGTCACCTCATATGTGTCTGTGAAGGCCGATACAGGAGAGGCGTATGCCCTGCGAGCCTTTGACTATGAATCACTGAGAGAGTTTCATTTCCAGGTCAAAGCCCAGGATGGGGGCATTCCTCCTCTCAGCAGAGTCGCCACCATCTACATTTACATAATGGATCAGAATGACCATGCTCCACTGATAGTTAATCCTCCTGGCAACGGGACACGCTCCCTGGAGACAGTTCAGAAGAACGCTGACCCCGGTGTCTTGGTGACCAAAGTGGTGGCATATGATGCAGACGCCGGTCCAAATGCCTGGCTAGTGTATGTTCTGGAAACAGCCACTGACCTGGACTTGTTCAAAGTACATGAACACACCGGGGAAATCAGGACCACTCGGAGGATCATGGAGGACAACTCCACTTCTTTCTCTCTGACTGTTCTTGTGAAGGACCACGGCCAGCCTCCTCTTTCCTCCACTGCAACCATCAATGTGGCGGTCATGGAGGTTCCCCCGAAGGTGGTTTCAGACCCTAAGAAGGTTGCCCGCCCTACCAGCATGCTGCTTTTCTCCAATGTGACTCTTTATTTGATTGTGGCTTTAAGTGCCACAACCTTTGTTTTCCTGGTCACTGTGGTGGTGCTGGCCATCGTCCGTTGTCACGCCTACTGCACCCAGCCTGGCTCTTGCTCTCCTTGCTGTGTGTCACAGAAACCCCCTCCAGATGGTGGGAGTGTCAGCATAAGTGCAGGAGGCAGCAGTGGAGCCCCAGGACAGCCTAATAACAACGTGGTGCTTCGGAGAGACCTCAAAGTGGAGCCTCATTACATCGAAGTGCGTGGAAATGGCTCCCTGACCAAGACATACTGCTACAAGACCTGCCTGACAGCAACCTCTGGCAGCGACACGTTCATGTTCTACAACACTGGACGACCCATCAGTGGCACCTGGGGAAGCGGAGCTGACCGCTTCTTCACCAGTGGAAGTGGATTTGTGCGAAGACTGAGCATGCCTGATGCCTCACTGCAAATCTGCCCAGAGGTATGTCATTTATTTGTTATGCTTATCTTTGTCCACATAACATACCATGCATCTTCATGGTCAGTCATCTTGGTTGAATGTCCATGCAAGTTCACAAAAACTATAATCACCTTTAATAAACCTAAATTCAAACAAAAGCTAAAGCTTGAACTGGTGTAGTACTTGTTTTCTTTTTCTGGGGAAGACAACAATGCCGTTCTTTAAGTGTGATTACTTCAGGCAGGGATCAAAAACATTGGCTTACACTCACTTTGTTCTCTTTCCACTTGCATGGCATGTAACCCTGCCCAGCTCAGCACTCATACTCCAGTAAAGTCATTTGTTGTGATGTTCATTCACTGAAGCTGTTTCATAACTGCCCATCCTGACATTTGTGTTTCATTTTGAGGCTCACATCACAACTCTCATACCCACTCATCCCAGGAGTGGGTCAAACCTGTCTGTGGATGTCTGCAGATTAGAGCAAAACAGGTCAGATATATGTATGACTTGATATAAAGTGCAAAAAGCAGGTAATAATCTGAGAACTGTGCTTACCACATATGCCTGTTGGGGACTTTAACACATTTGTTGCTTGTGTCCTGGAGTGACATCAGATTTCTTCCAATTGATGATTTCCAAAGAGTGAGAGAATTGCTAATTTCACCTGCTGTGCTTGCATTTCTAATCATCTCTGTTTTTTCATTCATATAATCCCTGCTCCTCTGGTGCAGTTCAAATCCATGGCTTGAATTGTCTGCTAAACCTGCAGCTTTCTTATTTATTTCTGTCTGAGAAATTTTAGAACCTAACACTTCATAAACTGTATTTTTTGTACAGTAGGGATACGATTATAAGGCACATCATCAATGAATTTTCTATTTTTGAAATTATGTCATACATAAGGCGCACTAAACTATTTGTGCTTGCTTGTGACATGCTACACATTAGAAGCATTAGCCACATTAGTGGATTCGCAATACCTGTAACTCCCAACCTTTGCAACATGTACAAAAAACTAACTGTTACAGTGAAAACAAACACTACTGTGACTACGCTTAATCCAACTTTGTTAGTATAATGTAAAATAACACAGTCTGACACCGTTACATGTTAGTCACACTATCGTAACCACAAAAACACCCAAACTTGCTTACAACTCGTAAAAAGATGTACATCGGTAATGCTGTGATCAGAAATACAACTACCTCCATGTGATCAGGAGGCATTGGCAGAATCTTCAAGATTTCATACCGCCTACCGCCATACACCCTGACTTTTTGAAAATTGTTGGCGTGGTCATGAATGTGGACGGCGGCCACCAGGCGTCAGTCAGGATGATGCCATTACAAAATCAGGTGACAACTGGACGACCATAGGGCGATGGCAGCTGGATCGCCAGCCGGCAACAGCTGTGATTAAACAATGTTTAAAATCACCGTCCACCAGCCATCTGGTATCCTGGGGGCATATAAAAAGCGGGGCATTCTGCACCAACTGGTCATTCGCAACTCAGATTTTGAGCACACATTATAGCCTTTTTCAATTTACAAATTTACTATTTTTTAGACGTGTCTCCCAAGAAACCTAGCAAGGGCAAAGCCCCAGCGCCCAAGAAAACAAAGGTCAAAGCAGTCCAACCACTGTAAGAGTCTTCATCAGATGAAGAGTCTGAGTTTGTGCAGCATCACTGTCATCTTCCCATTAATATATGCAGGACCCACGTTGGCCGGGATAGCCAGATTGACGTCTGGTCATTGCCACGCCCCATGTAACCAGCCCTCGTCCAATTAGCTTTTTCCTCCTAAAATTGTAGCTTTTTTGTAAAACCTCCGCGACTGCCTGCCAAACTTGCTAAAAAAACATTTAGATTGCAGCGCAGTGGTATCTCAGCATATGTGACCATAGTCTAAGCAAGGTGCTCCAAATTATAAGGCACACTGTTGTTTAAAAAAAAAAAAAACATGCCTTTTAAATTCACCTTGTAGTGCAGAAATTATGATAATCTGTCTTGAATTTATAGTTCCCCTACTTTTCTAAGCAAGTTAATTAAGGGACTAAAAGATTGATATGTAATACCTATAAAAAAATAGAAGTCTATGCTGAAGTTTAAAAAAAATATTTTATTTAACCTTTAATTAACCTTTATTTAACCTTAAACCTTCTCTTCAAAAGCAAGACAGATTAAGAACATATTCTTGTGTACTACAGAAGTAGGAAGTTCATCTATGATATTAAATTTATGTCAACTGTAATTATTCCATTCATGTGATTAAAAAAAAAGCCTAAATCAAGATGCATGTAGCTGTGTGGCAGTAGAAATTAGATTAACGTCCCTCTCAACCTTGCACATTAGATTTCCCACCAAACTAGATCTCAGGGGTTTGGTGTGGTGTAACAGCGGAAAGCACAAACACGCCATCTGTTTCTGGGACACCTGCTGCTTCCCTTGTAGATCCTTTTCTTTTTTCTCTTGGTTTATATGTTCTCCTTTCCCTTGTTCTACTTTTAAGTCCATGACTGCAACCCACATGTCGCAGGCAGATTATTAACATTAGCTGCAATGTTAAAAATTGTTCACAATTGGCAATCAGTTCACGCTGCGCACGGACATCTGCTCATGAGGAAAGTAATTATGAGCGACTCCGGCATGTTTAATGCCCATGAAAGAGTACCTCATTAAAAGGATGGCTTTCTCCTTGATGAGGTTCCGAGGTTCTTTGAACATTAAAACATCTTCATGAACCAAATTTGCTTCTGTCAAAGGCAAATGATTGGGAATCCTGGAAGGACCAAGCACCTAATAACTCATCAAAACTAATGAAAGAACTTTGCATCTTTATCCAGTTTTACTAGTTTTGGAGGAATCACAACATTATTGTTAAGGTCTAGATATTGCTTTGCATGCAAGCCTTTTAGGGTAATTACAAGGGATGCAACAATTGACTTTCCTCACAATTCGGTTCAAACCTCAACCGTTCGTTTCGTTGCTGTTTGATATATGATTTGTGTGTTACAAGAGGACCTGGCTGCTGACATCAACTGCTAGAATCAGAAGTTCTTGAGTACAGAACTGGAAGTCCCCCCATATTGCTCAAAACAACTTTATTTTAACGGGTGATCCTAGCAGTTCTGGTTTTAACCAATTTAATTCCTCAATAAAAGTTTCTTTTTTGACAATTCTGAACACTTTCAGGTTAGGGTTAGGACAAGTTCCAGCCGATGATGTCAGGTACCATCTTGTCTGTAGCCAGGTCCCTCAGACAACAACAATAAAACTACAAAATCAGAAAAAAAAACGTGTTTTTATTTATTAATAAGCAAGTAACAATGACAAAAAAATATTTAATTTGTCTTAAATAAAGCCTAGTTTATTGTAATAAAACAATAAATAATAAATCCTTCTGAAATTTTGCACACTTATTTGGCACTTTCATTGTAACTTTCCAGGGACTACAGAATATACATAGCCATTTGACTATCTCTGGTAGATTTGCAGAAATGCTTTTTAATGTGTCTATGCCAAAAAAACAAATACATTTATAAATAAGACGTAAACATACTGGTATGCAGTAGATTCACTATCCCCATGATTCAGGTCAATGGTGTAACATACGGTTCGGTTCTAAACTGAGAATTGTGACATCCCCAGTAATACAGCTACAGTGGCTTATTTCATTTCAAGACATTTTATGTGAGGTCTGCAGGAAAACTGAGGCACTCATCTCAGGTTCATTAGCATCCAGACTCATTTGCTCCAGTTTCACAGAAACCTCTTTGTGCACACATACATGCACCAGTGTTTACAGCCAAAGAAACACTTAATTACTGACCACAAATGTCACATTTTTACAGATTTTGAGAGAAGGATGAGTCATCAGCTGCCACTAAAGCTTTCAGTGACCCCCCATTTGAACACATTTTCATGCATATCAACATGAATGCCCCCTTGTGTGTGTATTTCTGCAGTATGAAGCAATGCTGCAGTGTTTCCACCACATCCTGAACTGAGATGTGTATCATGATTAATTGATGAGACCGTGGCTCAGCCGGGCCCTGCAAAGTATGAGATCAAACCACACTCACCCCACTTTCTCTTTATCTGTCACTTTTTTTTCATTTCTCTCTCTCTCTCTCTTTCACTTCTCCATCTCGCTCTTCTTCTCTTCCTTTTTTTCCTGCTCAGCCAAAAGCCCCAAATGCTGACTGGCGATATTCTGCATCCTTGAGGGCTGGAGTGCAGAGGTAAGCATTTTCCATCTTAAGCTCTTGTAGCTTTTGATCTTCTACATGTCAAATACATATTTAATAAATGCAAATTTAGACCAATTTCCAAAACACTGTTTATATTTTGTTTTTACTTACATGCTTATCAGTTAAACATTTCTAAAGAAAAAAAGGGAATTACAGTTATTTTGCTAACATAAATAAAGGCTTTTTGAGACCAAGATGTCATACAACAGACACTAAAAAACCCTATAAGTTCTAATTTGCATTTTATTATGCAATCACAAGCTTTAGCTGTCAGTAAACTCCAGGTTTGCTTCCAGGTTCTGACACTTAGATCAGGCCCTACATGGAAAGTGCATGACGGTTCGTAGAAATTGTGCAAGAATCAGCAGGGCATCTAAAGAGCTTCAGGCAGACCTGGAGCTATCTGGAACACTCACTTTAGCTTGCTCACTGCACACCGAAACAAGCAAAGCCTCTTGGGTAAGGAAAAATAAAACAACTAATGTTTTTACAAAGTCATGGAGACACAATCGCCCTTTTGAGATACTGATTTGGAGCAGAGCTGGAGACAATGGCAATGCTGAGAGTAATTTTTAATGGGTGACCTAACAGTTTATTTTCCAGAGATAAAAACATAATAAAGGCTTCTAGGCACTAAGAGAAGCTGGAGAACTGCTGTGCCAAGTTAAAGTGATTACCTATAAAGATGTTTAAACTTTTGTGCAGCTCTTATAGGTTGCTCATTCAGGGGTTAAGTGTCTCTAAAAGCCAGTTTTTGCTAGATAAAAACAACTTCTAACATTATAGCACTTAAATTCTACAGAGATTAAATATCTGCAGTTATAGCCCCCATCAACTTGTTTTCTGGTTACCAATGATGGAAACTAAGCACTTGTTTTTTTTCTGCTGAAAGTGTTTTACCGAAATGACTGGTAGGAACCACAACTTTTAGGATTTTGTACTTGGACTCGATTACATTTGGATCCAGATATTTCTGGAGGAAATAAATGGAATGTGTGATTCCTTTGTCATGCAACAATTTAGAAAACATAGTTTCACTTTTTTTCTTTGGCAGGAAGAAATTTTATTACATGCATTACATTACATTACATGTGCATTTATTTCCTTGTTTTTCATTTTGTTTTTTCTTAAGAATTTACTTTTTTACTTTTATTGACACCCTGTCTTTTGACAAAAAAAAGCATCAGGTGCTCCATTAGTGGATGTAAAAATCCCTCTTCCTCTGCAGTGTAGTACTATATAGGTCAGCTACAGTCTGAGCCTCTATTTCCCTCAATGCCATCTTTGAGCAGGAAGCATGAAGGAAAGACTTGCTGACAATGACCTTTCTTAGATTATGAAATGCACACATGAATCAGTGAGTGCATGTTAAATGGTCCTGCACTCAGATGTGTGCATCTCTCAGGGGAAAGATTGGACTCAAGTGACTTGAGGTAGACACTGGTTAGGCAAACACTGTTGAGGTCTTAATATAACACTTAGACTGCATTAGGTTAGATCTAAAGACAAAAAGATACTCAAAAGCAGGATTTAATGGAGGTTTCAAAACATTTTTGTTTTACTTTAGATGTATAAAAACTGCAAACATTTTGGACTCTGTTTTCTATACTCGCATTCAAGTGTAGCCACAAAAGTTACTACAACCGTTTTTGAGCTCTACGTACAAAACACATGGCCATTGAAAGCACGTTGCCAGTTAAACCAGTTGAACTTTGACCATTCTGGGGCTCGGATCTGGGACTGGCGTATGGATGGCGTCCCTGTTAATTAAAGGAGATGCCAACCATTTGAAAATTATTTCTGGTGGAGAAATTAGTAATCACAATTTGTGCTCGGTCGGAATTATATTACATCAAGTCTTTCATAGATCCAAATAAAGCTGTGAAAGAAAAAGCCTGGAGCAAGATTAGCAAGATTTTTTCCGCTTCGATAGTCTGTAACAAGCCTCTACTAACTGTAGGTGGCGAACATGCGTTAGTAAAATGTAAAAAAAGAAAAAAACCCTCCCTGGTTGTCCACAAGAATGCGTGTCACATGACTGTTGTCAACGTAGCTTAACTGATTCCAAACTTTTGTAAAATTTACATTAGGTGTGGACTGGTGGGGTAGGACCCATAATGTGGGAGACCCTGCTTGGTGGCAAGAATTCAAACATTACCAACACCAAGGGAGCAACAAAAGAGTGACAAAGCACATGACCAGATAAGAATTGACTCAATGACTCTTAAGCCTCGTTTCCACTGAGCGGTCCGGTCCGGTAAGGAGTGGTTTAGTAGGTCCAGGTTATTCTGGCAAGCCTTTCCACTCAGTTAAGCCTCGCTTCCACTGTGCCGTTTGTTTTCACGGCACGTGCATGGTGTAGACCGCTAGCGTGTCGTTGCGTCATTGTAGTGCGACAAATAGACTAGCAACAACAAGGGAGGTCATCCAGCAGCTCATCTTTCTATTGCTTTACTTCTGGAACATCTTGTATAACAGGAATATGATGATGTTTGACAGAAGATTGCTGGCGGCTAAGAGGAATACCGTCTTAAAGAAACACTGGAAACGTTAGCTTAAATTAGCACTATTTTTTGGTGCTTTCTACTGTTGTCATCACTTTCTGCCAATCAACGAGTGGCTACAGTGGCTCTGCCCCAATCGTTCTGTTCCACTTTTCAATGGACCTACAACCGATGGTACACTTTGGTAATATTTAATGGGTCCATTTTACAATGGAAACGCTCAAAATACCGTACCGAACCTGACCGCTCAGTGGAAATGAGGCTTTAAAGTCCCAATCCGGGCTGCACGGTGGCGCAGTGGTTAGCGCTCCTGCCTCACAGCAAGAAGGTTCCCGGTTCAAGTCCTGGCTGGGGGACCTTTCTGTGTGGAGTTTGCATGTTCTCCCCGTGCATGAGTGGGTTTTCTCCGGGTACTCCGGCTTCCTCCCACCGTCCAAAAACATGCTTCATAGGTTAATTGGTTACTCTAAATTGTCCCTAGGTGTGAATGTGAGTGTGTATGGGTGTGTGATTGTGGCCCCTGCGACAGACTGGCGACCAGTCCAGGGGTGTCCCCTGCCTTCGCCCATGAGTAGTCGGGTTAGGCTCCGGCAACCCCGTGACCCCGAAAGGAATAAAGCGGATTGGAAAATGAATGAATGAATGAAGTCCCAATCCAATGAAAATCGTTGTTTATGTGTTTTTAACGTTTTTCTTATAATACAAGACCTATAAAAAATTTTTTTTGAGTTTCAGAGTATTTGTTAATTCTGATCTCATTGGATCAGAAAACTGGATGGTTAAAAAAGCTCAGACTAATGACACAGCTACTGAAAAGGGCGTGCCCAAGTCTCTCTTACCACTCCACTCCTTCCGACCCTTGCGCACACGAACAAATACTTCACTGAAACACCCAACTAGAGTGGACAATCCTCACACTAGGAGCCTAAAAATATTATTACTGCCCTTTCTCAGTCATTTAAAGTTTGGTTTTTCTTTTACATCACTAGCAACAGCAAACAAATGTGAAATAAATGCATTTTTAGATTGCATCTTTAATTCACACTTTATACAAGAAGGTCTACTTCGCAAGTTGTTAATAAGGGCTTCACTGATTCAGTTTAAGGACAGCTGGAACCTCAGGAACTAATGAGTTTTTCCACCGTATTCCCATGCTTTACGCTAAATTATTATGATTTCATGCTTACAATGTTATCTGCTCCTCTGTGCAATCTTCTGCTCTGTTCAAGTTTGATTTAATTGGATGTTGGTGTTAATTCTTTGTGATATGTACAGGAAGAACAGTGTTTACTTCATCATCAACTTACTGGGATATAGATCACCACTGCAATTTACGGCTGACATCTTGAAATTGACAATGCCTGTAATGTACACAGAGAGATTTCTCATATTAACAATGAATCCAAGCACTGACATGGTCGGGCATGTCACTGTACATATGCTATACTGACAATAGTCTTTGCTCATCTGTCTTCACCCTGTGAAGTTTTAGCAACTTCAATTCTTCTGAGGAGGTTTTTCAAACTCATTTTAAAGTCATTTAAGTTTGATTCATAATAAAGATTGTGAGGGCAAATACTGATGGCCTTGTAATATTTGGCTGTAATATATTTCCCAAATATGATTTATTATGTTGAGGTTAGGACTCTTCTTAGTTAAGTCAAGTTTTACCTCCCCAAACTTTCTTGCTCTTCCCTGAAGGCCATTCCTGAACTGTTCCCACAAAGTTAAGAGCACGGGATTCTCCCAGATTTCTTGACATTGTGAGTTTCCTTTGAACCTAAAGAGCCAGGACCAAAACAAGCAAAAAAAAAAAAAAACAACTCCATAATTTATCTTCTCCAAACTTCACACTTGGCACAATGCTGTCGGATAAGTACTCTGCTCCTGACAAATGCCAAACCCAGACTCCTCCATCAGATTGTCAGGAGCAAAAGCATGATTTGTGGCTTTACAGATCGTGTCTCCACTGCTCTAGAGTGCACTACTGAATCCAAAGTGCTTGATGCTGAATGGCTTAGATGCCCGGGGAAACCCATTCCATGAAGCTCTGCGCTGTTCTTGAGCTAATCTGAAGATCGCATGAAGCTTGGAATCCCTGTAGTGACTGACTCTGCAGGAAATTGTAGATTTCTTCTCAGTACCTTCCTCACCATCCAGTGACTTGCTCTGTTACTTTAGATGACTTACCACTTTGTGGCTGAGTTGCTGTCATTTCTAATCACTGACAGTTGACTGTGGAATATTTAGTTGTGTGGGATAAGGTGCCTCTTATCCCAGGAGCTCTCTGGAATTCTCTGAGCTTCTGAGAGCAGCAATGTTTGTAGTAGTTTGTAGAATGTAGTAGAATGTATGAGTGTATGGCTGTGGAGGTGACTGGACCGCCTGAATTCAAGTCATTTATAAGGATTAGTGATTACTTTTGGCAACTTAGTGTAAGTCCAGATATCATGCCTCAACTTCACGACAAGTTTACGTAGCATTGAAACTATTAAATACGGACTGCTTAAGAAGCGAATAATCAAAATTTTACATTAAACAATTTAAAACTTTATAAATCAATAAAAAGTAATTTAGTCTAAATCCAAGATCTTATGGTCCAAACAGAGTCACCTGTTGCAGCCTACTCGGGATGTGTAGTGCAAGCAGCTGTTCTACAAAAAAAGGCAAAAATACTTCACCTCAGCTGCACGTTGCACCTGCTACTATGTCCTGTGTATTCATGCTGTTAATAGTTCAGTTGGTGTCTAGGCCAATGTAACTCATTCTCTGAGTCATTCAATTTGATGTTTATGTTTTTAGCCCTCTCTGTACTGCTTGTTGCTAATTACCTGGATTAGATGTGTACAGTCAATTATAAAGTGGAATAAACTGAATCAGGTAAACATCAGGCTATAGTGCATGGAGACCTAAAAAAGAGCAGGGTTGGGTCTCATGGAACAGAAGTCTTAACAACCTAGTCTTCTGAGATGACCAGCTCAACTTAAGAAAAACAATTCCAAATCATTCATTTCTGTACAGTTTGTGTGAGGTGCTTTTGCTACCATTCTGTGTTGGATTTTTTAAAAGTTATTTTTATTTTTCAAATAAGGTGGAGGTTTTTAACGCATTTACAATTGTCTTTCTTTTCAAAGTACTTTGTTTTGTTTGTCTTAAGGTAATAAAGGCCCACTGCTGACTTAGTTTTAGTTAAATAACAAACAGCTCTGCAATAAATCATGTGAACTTCTTTCAAGTATTGCAGCAGCAAATTCCAACCCTGTTTATTTTTAGAGTTTCGATGACAGAGTGAGATACACTCGGGGACAGTTACATTTTCTCCACCTCCATTAATCTAGAAGACTTATCTCTGTAGAGTGCATCTCCTCCATGACCCTAATGTATTGAACCACCACACATTATTTTACTTTCTGTATCTGTTCCAGCTATACAGCTGTCTAAACAGATTTTAACTAAATATCTAATTGGATAAAAGTGTAGTTGCCCAGCATTTATGTGAAGAAATGATTCCTAAACTTTTAAGCAAAATTAGATCTCCATGACTTAAATGGACACAAATTAATCCATTATTGTATTTAGAGTATTTCTGACTCAGCAGAAACCTGAGGGCCCGACTTGATTTAAAAATGGCCAAACTAAAAAAGAAAAGCAACTGCAATGAAAGATTTTAATCTGGCAAAGTAGAAAGATAACCTAGATACATTTAAAGGTAGATAACAGGAGTGAACAAAATAATGTGAATTTTCTAAATCAACAAAAGGATTGAACAATGTAATCCTACAGCTTCAAAGACATTCAAAACCAAACGAAAAGACAAATGCCAGCATCGAAACGCCTGTTGGCTAAATGAGACAAACCACCTTAGCTGTCTTTCAGTGATGTGTGTGATTACGATAGAAGTCCAGCTCTTCTCTCTTTTCACGTAAGAAGCTAAAGCATCTCGAATTATGTTTAAATCTCTTTTGTAAAGGTTTTTTACAGCTCAGCAAGACAGGACTTTGACTTTGAGTCATAAAGAACCTGACTTGTGGATGATGTGGTTCTTTTAGCCTTCCCAAACTTTTGTTATAGTAGTTTGAAGCTGAGAGCGAAATAGTTAATGCCTTATAGTCAGCTCAATGAATTGTAACCAGTTTGATGGTCTTGTGGTAGAGTGTCTGCCATGAGACTGGAAGGTTGTGAGTTCAGAGCCAGACTGAGTCATACCAAATACTTGAAAAATTGAACCCTGTACTTCCCTTCTCAACATTTGGGGTCTCACTGCCCCTTCAGGGGATGGGTCAAATGCAGAGAACAAATTTCACACACCCATGCACATGACACACTAATGGGACTTACCTTTTAAATATCAAAATCATAGACTCTTACTTTATTTTCTATATGCACACTCAAGGTGTCAGGTCATAGCTAACACTTAACATGAAAGGGTGAAATAGGTGAGACGCAGGCACGTCAATTAGATTTTTCCTCTTCTCCATTCCCCTAAACCTTGCGCAAGGAGACCATTGGTGCTGTTCAAGTGAAAGCCCGACTGTTGACATAAGGAAAGTGTAGTTTGTGTGGGCATCCTACAGACATCTATGGGCACTTATGTATCACCTGCACACCCTGTGCATGCAGCATTTGTGCACAGTCAGGAAAAAGCCTGGGCGCACATTACTTGTACGTCATAAGTGCGTGCAACTTCCATTAGTCTGGCAATACTTCACGATGCACTTATCACATGCACAACAATCATATGTTGCAATTCTGACACATGGAACTGCAAGACACACCTGTGCTCCCCTTAAGATGCAGCACTTCCTGCCAATGAATCACAACCCAAAAACCCACAGCACCTGCATGGGTCAAAGCCCCCATATGAGTGCATATGGCATAAGTATTCAAGTCCCAGTCCATACCTCTCATTGAAAGAGATGGAATGCCTCCTCTAGGTCAGGAATGATTGACTTCTCCAGGGTGGAGGGTTTCATGTAACGGTGCATTCAGTTTACAAGTAATAAAAAGACAAAAGGTCAGTCTAACTGACCAATAGGTCAATATATCGCCTGCAATAATACCAACCTTTATGTGGTGCATTGCGGTGAAGACACACCAAACAGATATCAGCTTTCCTCCAAGGATCGTAAAGGTCTCCCTGAGTGACAGACTAAGAATCTCAGTCTTTTGGTAAAAGCTTGAAGAAGAACTGAGGCATCATAAGCACATCTAATGTAAGATTCACTGAAGGAGACCCCAGACGCCCTGGAGAAGTGACATCGCTCAGCTCCCTTGGTAACACTTCTGTTTCCTCCTACATGGAAAGAGAGGGATGTAGCGATTCATGCTTTGGCTGATACCCCAAATAAGAACACATAAAGCCCGAGCCCAAATAAGAACACATAAAACAAAAGTTTCCATTTTGTAAAATTCTATAATTCAAAATGTAAAAAAATTGTTAAACTGACATTACTGATTGTGTCTTTACTTCCAGTTCTGTTCACATGGAGGAGTCGTCTGTGATGCAAGGGGCCCAGGGAATGCTGGTCCAAAACTGGCCCACTGTATCTAGTGCTGCAGGTAAGCAGTAGAAAAATGCATTACCCTTTTCTTATTTTTCAAATGACAAAATATTTTTTTTAAATACCATTATAAAGTTTTTTTTCTACTTACTTTAAAATCTGGACAAAAAATTAAAATGAATTTTGATTGAAAATGGATATGTGTATTTTAAAACACAAGATTTCTGAGTTTTTTTGTATTCCAAACTGTAGCTTTTTCTCATTTTACTGCCACTTACCAGTTGGTTGATGTCTCTCGGGAAAAAACGCATACTTAGAAAAAAATGCTGCTTTCATTTAGTGTTGAAATGACCAAAATAATGACTGTCCAACTACGAAAAACAACATCTTCCAACACCACATGAATGCAGAGTAACTTTCTGCACCTTGATAAAGGTCAATTTATTTGTAGTGCACCATCTATGGGGGCACCACAAAATTAAAGGGAAAATAAAACATTAGTAAGGATTTTCAATAGAATTTATTCCAGTTTGGCAGGCCAGATTAAATAGTTTATGGGGTCACATATGGCCCCGAGCCCACCCCTGCTTTAGGCATTTGTCCCAGAGTCCCAAACATATCGCTATATCTATAAAAAAAACAGCAACGTGAGGATATGTGAGGAGCTTTAAATAAGAACAGAGTTCTCTACAGTGTGTGCCAACACTTGAAACATAGCAACACAACAAAATGGCTTATGCTACATCTTTCATGGAATCACTGGATTAGATCTAATAGGTAACATTTGAGAGAACTAGTGTCCAGAAAGTGACTGAAATAACTGGAAGCCTTTTGTGATTTTAAAATGGCGTTTGGTACATTTTTGAAGAATTTCATTTTTTCTGCCTCGCTCCCACTCATTGATTTTCTGTCAGGCTGCAGGATCCAGACACCTCAGGGTGAAGGGTAGCATCACGGTCAGTGACAAAGTATGTGTCTTTCTGCCTTATACGAATGCTTCTCTGCAGTAGAGAGTGCTAGGATTTTTTTTTTCCAAGATACAACCAGTGTCATCACTCATGTCAGCTTTTTTGGAGCAGAAGAAAATCTGTCACTCAGGCCATGTTAAGATTCAAAAGCATTCTTCATGTGGTGTGCGTAGCGTACTGCTGTTAACTTAGGGGGGCATTTGGATATCAGTTGTTGGAAATTGCGTGGTGCTAATGCAGCAACATCAACTGTTTATTTCAGAAAGGCCACGTTTTTTTGAGGTACGTTTTTATGTTTGTGTCGAATTGTTATCACGATGAAGTGTGTCGTGCATTTAAATGCTGCACCCTCAAATCTGCATTTATGTAAGTGACCCATGGCGCAGATGAGGAGACATTTGTCTAATGCTGGAGGGTAAGACAAGCTATTATCAGTCATTGAGGAAGCTTCCATGAAAAAATGAAAGATCCAATACATTAAAGACAAATTTGAAGAGTAGATGTAAAGGAGGATGGAAAAACAAAAAAAAAAAAGGCGAGGTGTGGGGGGATGGAGGGAGAGAAAGGTTAAGAGGATTGTCAGGTTCCTGCAGTAGTGTTGTTGCTAGGGAACGCCATGTGATTCGTTGCATGGCAACACTGTGTAACTGAGAGATTGCTGCAGCAGCCGCACCCTCCATCAGCAGGGAGTAGGCAACGGCAGTTTCCATGGCAACCAGTCATATCTATGAATGGATTTTTAGAGACACAAGTAAAGAAATGAAAACGGTAGGGAACTCTGCCAGAGCAGATATCAGGAAAATGTAGAGGGCAACTGAGAGGAATTAATGTGGGAAAGAAGGGTTTATATCGCCGTGTGTCACGCAGATTACATGTGGCACGATGCACACAAGCGCTCCACAACTGTCAGACTGGTGCGGCAAACCTCCTGATAGATTAATTTTAGATGGAACTGTATCAAGACAGAAAATAGCGTAGCCTATTTTAAATGTAGGACATCAGGTTACACAAAACGAGGCTTAAAACACCCTCACATCCTCACCAGGTGTCATGGCAACCTCCTCACAAGAAGCTGTACTGACCTGTTTACCAGCAGTTACACAATAATCCATTCCCAATGCTTATTTGCTGAGAGGAATAAGCTTATCTACAGGAAGCACATAGGAACGTTTGGAGAAACAGCCACAGCGGCACACAAAGCTTCTCAAAATGGCAAAGATCTGACATGAATTGATCGTTTACTCCCTCGCAAATGCACACACAGAACAACATTCTGATTAATGTACTGATTAAAATCACTATATTAGAATCAGTGTAATAATAAACACTGTTTTTTTTAAGAATTGGACTCTGCAGGACAGAAAAGCTAGAATTCTTTGAATGAGTTACATATTGACATTCGAGCTAAGCTGCTTTGAGATGCTGTATATTCCACACTATAAGTCGCTCTGGGGTATAAGTTGCAGCAGCCAAAAAAGGCATAATAAGGAAGAAAAACAAATCATATATAAAATACACTTTTCAGAGAAATGTATTTCACAAAATATGTGACCAAGAACGGACATTTCATCTTGAAAGGCAAATCGTAATAACAACAATAGACTGAATATACATGCGCTTCACTACTGTAGCACATTGATGCTGAATTAGCTTGAATTCATGAAACATAGGAGGAGTCTAGTTTATCAGCACAACATATGAACAATTATTACGATAACCATAAAACAAAAAAAACATGCTAACAAGTCAACTAAACTCTTCAAATTGCTAGATCCATTCCATTTTTCATCCTTTGTGTCATTTTGGAATAATTCCGCCTAGCCCGATGTAAGACTGAGCGACACTTATTCTACTGCGTTGCTGTTAGTAGCAAATACTGACACACACACCAACAGAGTCCACTAGAGGTTGTTGCTATATTTTTTTTTTTTCAAATTTAAGTCTGAGTATATATTTACAGCAACTTAAAAAAAATAATATAGGTATGAAAAACTTCCATTACAACTTTTAGGTTGTAATGAAACTACTTATCATGATAATATAAGTTCTTAGCTTAGGAGCATGTTATATGCATTGTAACAATATATTTAATAATATTGATCAAAATATGTCGTTTCAGTGGAAAAATGTGTTCTTAATAGAATATGTTTTGAACCTGAATTGACTTGCTTAGTTGCTACAAGTAGTTTTAAATGAAGAGGTCTATTCTGAAAAAGTTGCTTCAAATTTTGGCGCTGTTATTTAAGCTTAACGTTTCCGTGATTAGCTTCACATTGATGTTAGCAGCACATGCTGCTAAATGCTAATAAATCATTTAAATGTGACACAACTGCTGATACAAAGCCGACGGATTTGTGGATTTATGGATTTACTGTTTTGCCAATCCCTGGCAGCACCATCAAATGATGTGGCGTAGAATAATAATCATCTGACGGGATAATCTTTCTGCAATATCTGTGAGCTTATGAGAGATGTATCAAGCTTCCTGTTTCTAGATGCGGCACCCTTGCTCCTTTACTACCCTGGTGCTTCTGCTCATCCTGGGTATAAGTGCAGTTGAACAGGTGCAACTTCTGTTGTTGCCCAGCAAATAAACCACATCAAATGTTGCTTTTTGAACTATGAAATACGAAATGAAAAAATTACCTAGAATCCAGGAAAACGCACTTAATTCCATAATTTTTTTTTTAGCTCAATTACAACAGCTGAGCTTGTGTTCAAGAACTCTTTGCTAAACAGTTCATTGAATATTATTTACATAAAGTTCTTTAATCTACAGCTGCTGTTTGCCAGGTATATATGGGGTTAGATTCATTCATTCATCTTCTATACCGCTTTGTCCCTTTTGGGCTCACAGGGCTGCCGGAGCCTAACTCATGGGCGAAGGCAGGGGACACCCCTGGACAGGTCGCCAGTCTGTTGCAGGGGCCACAATCACACACCCTCACACACACTCATTTTGATAGTATGGGGTTAGATAACTATCAAAATGAAATGTATGCTTATAAACAAAGTTGTGCACACTCATTGAAGAGCAACTCCAATGAAAATTCCAATGAAAAAGAAAAACTGATTTTTATATATTTTTTTGAAAATACAATCTATAGGCAAACTTTTGTTTGAAAGTTTGATATTTTGGCAAAATTTTGTCAGATAACAACAAAAAGAGGATTGGTTGTTTAAAAAGTGATTTATTGTTTACAAAAGTGTAATAGTGACGTGCAACACCGATAAGTAATACTATTTCAATTCCATCAGATACTTTTTTAAATTTAGACTTGTTCTAATTTGCACAACAAGCCACTCCTTTACTTAAAGTAGTCGCTCCAAGCATTAAAAACATACTAATGCTCAGATTAAATACAGGAAGCTCATAGAATCAGGTATCTTAATCCTTTCAAACAGACTATCATGATACTATTACAGCACTGATCGCACTAAAGGTTTGATAAGAGAAGATAACTGACTCATTCAATTTTGAGAATTGAATTTTTCACATTATTTTAAATAACGAAATCATTTCTTTTTTAGGGAATATGTTTTATAACATACTTAACATTCATGTCACAATAATAAAAGATGGAGTAAAATTTCAATTCCACAGTTAAAAACACAATTTATCAAAGCAACTTGAAAGTACATTTTCAGTTCAGTTTTAAAGTTAAAACATGTATCCAATTACTACTTGAAACAATTAAGTTGATTGCACCTTTTTTAACAATGTTTTTTTGTTCTTTATTCCAATAGCATTTCATTTTGCACTTGACAGTTTAATATTTTGTTAATGATGCACTAAAATGAAAGTGTTACACTTTTTAATTCAGTAAAAACTAACTATTGAACATTTTATGATCATATCTTTATTAAAAGATAAATATTTAATGCAAATTAAGCTTAATTTTTCCCAAATTGTATTACTTGCAATTGTTTCATTGTTTTATTTTTCTGTTTACTGAACCTTAGCTTGCTTAACTATTTAAAATTTTAAGTTAAAAAATCCTACTAAGATTCATTGCGTGCGTGTGTGTTCATGTTATGAAATTGCTTATTATTTTCTGTACTCGTTAGGTTTATTTTCCCGCCTGATGATCTCATTCTGGAGATTCAATGAGAAAACATGCTTGCAGACAAAGTAAATCTTCAAAATCGTGTTTGTCCCGGGGTGGGGGAGGGGTTGAAGCCATTTTAGCACTCCAGCAGTCATTAATAACCTACAAAAGAAAATCAAACTGAATCTTTCTCCAACGGCCAGTGTTTGATCTAAATAAAGTCCTGACCGAAAGTAGGTCAGTGCAGAGAGAGAACTGGTGTGGGCCTGACAGCACCGTGTCTGAAAAACCCGCCCACTCCTATCCGTCTTACTCTTTCTCTCTTTTTTCCCTCTCTTCAGCTCACATATCCCCTTATTTCCCTTTAACTCTGAAATATTTGACCTTTTGAACCCAATGCTTACACCATCATCCTAATGCTTTTTTCGCATGGATGCACATCGTTTCCACTTTTTTTTTTTTTTTTTATCCTTCTTATTATTGCTTTTTTTCCCACAAGGTTGAATCCATGTGTCTGCCTCCCACGTTGATGGGATTACCCCACTTGAATCAAACATTGAAAGCTAATCTCAATTTGAACTAAACATCTCTTTGGCCCTCTCTGGTTTATCCTTTATTTATCTTAGCTAAAATGCATTCTGCTACACCTTTACCATTTCATTAATACTAAAAAAGGAGGATCTCTTCAAAACAGAACAGTCACAGCATTAAATTCATACGGTCATTTAGTCGAACTGACCAGATGCCCTTGCTGACAAATTGAAAAGCTGTGTTTTCCATCATTTGTTTTAAATTATATTTCATTTTGAAGGATGTAGCTCATCCACTTCAAGAATTACTTGGACTAATGGTCTTGCAATTGCTTGTAATTTGCTTAAAAACCTGTTTAGATCTCTGATCTTACTTTCTTTAGTTTTCGGTTTAAAGCCGTTTCTAATACTGACCAGCAAAAGAAGATGGATTCAACACATTAGTTCATATGGTCTTAAAATGTAATGTTTTTAATTGTTGCTGTTTTGGCTGGACGTAACCTGCTTTTCTGGAAATAAAAAAGCAGGAAAAAACAGAAATGTTTTTCTGTTGGAACCAAGAGGTGACACTTGCATTTCCATGTTTTGGTTTAAAAAGAAATGCAGTTTGAATCAATTCATGAGGGAGCTTTGTCCATATAAAGCCACTCAAGGTCTGGCTCACTTCTTTGAACCAACCTGGATGCCTGACTGGTTCTAGCTCACTTTAAAACAGTTCTATAGAGGTTGCTTTACTCTACCTTGGATTAACCTTTAAACATTGGAGCTCTAAGCTCTTCAACTGTTTACGCAATTAACATAATTCCAGCAGATTTCAAAGCGCAGAAAAGAAGCCTTGCACTGATATGCAACACTTAACAGTAGTGATGTGCTCACACAAACAGCATAAATCAATTATTTCTGTTCAATAGCATTGCACCATCATGCTATTGTAAAGGGTTGCGTAGTCATGCTACCATAAAGGCTGATATGCAAAGCCGCTTTTCTCTGCGTCAGAATCAGCCAATTCAGTTGATTGCGTAAACGGTCAAAGAGTTATATTAGGTCACAGAGTGTGTATTATTTAGGTGTTAGTGGTGAGATTTCTGGTGTTAAATAAAGAGTTACTTCTCAATCCACTATGAAGAGGAGTTTGATCTTTTTCATTCATACGCCACAGTTGTAATTTCAGACCTGGCCTTATTGGGTGTCTTCTACCAAATTTTAGGCTAGTTTTGTCTTACCATTTACATTCCTTTAAAAAAATGTTGGGGTCAATGAAAATATTCATCCATATTCTTAAACAGCTAAATGGCTTTTTGGGGTCACAGGGTTACTGGAGCCTATCCCAGCCATCGTTGGGCGACAGAAGACCACACCCTTGACAGGTCGGCAGGCCAACATAAAGCATATTTAGACCATTTGTAGTGAAGAAAAGAACTTGATGAAAAAGAAATTAATGGCCAGGTGGTCAAAAGACCATGGCCACAATTAAAGATAATTTAAAGTAAAAATACACATAAAAAATAAAATTCTGTCAAAAATATAGAATTTATAAACACTGACAAACCTTTGTGCTTTTGGATATTTTATCCAACGTTGATGTTTGTGTCTGATTGAGTCCAGTTTTATTTGCGAAAAGCCCCATATAGGTTGCAAGTTGAACTTCTCCATTATCTTTTTTTTTTTTTTTTTTTTACACAAAACACTTTCTTTCCTGAAGCCAGCAAGTAGTTACTTTTCTTCTACATACTTGGAAAAAAAGAAAGTTAAAGAACTCCTTTAACAGTTTAAACAAAACATCAAGAGGTAATTTAGAGGAAAGTTTAGGCGTTTGTTAATGTACCCGTTATATTTAAAAAGGATAATTTCATTAGTAGTAAATTTTACTGGTAATATTGATTGACATCTTAAATGAAACTGAAATGAAATTCCCCCATCAATTTTTGGTATTATGTCTCGTTTTGTGTGTTCATTTGCAGATGGAGAGGGTGGCGGAGAGCTGTCCCCCCCAGTGGGTGCTGGAGTCAACAGCAACAGCTGGCATTTCAGATACGGTGCTGGACAAAGTTATGGCCCTCCTCAGCCTCTCAAACCTGGAGAGATTCCCCCTGAAGCCTTTATCATCCCCGGATCTCCAGCCATCATTTCTATTCGCCATGACCCGGGCCCTGTGGATGACAAAGGTGACTTCATTAGCTTCGGCAAGAAGGAAGACGCCAAGAAGAAGAAGAAGAAGAAGAAGGACAAGAAGGACAAAAAGGAGAAAGGAAAGGATGAAGGAGATGAATAGAAAAGGGAGCAAAAGAGCAGAGTTGCAGACAGACTACAATTCCAATTTCAGAGCCAGAAAATAAAGCCAAACATATATTGTCAAACCACAGGAGCAACATATATAGACACTGTACAGTGGCAAAATTGTTATATAGGTAGACCTGCCTCTCACTACAATCAAAATACACCATTCTCATTATAGCAGAAACTAATTTATGAGTTTAGATTAGCCTTTCTGTAATTTACCAACCTCCTCAAACCCTGTGTCCCTGTAGTGTCAACAAAAGTGTCCAAACAGGTGCACTGTTTGTCCACTGAAGCTGTAAGTGCTGACATCTTTGGCATCCTTTCTATTTCCCCAAGTTTAGCAAGTAAAAACAGAAACAAAAAACAAAAAAATAAATTAAAAAAAAAAAAACGGAAAAAAAAATAAATACAAGTAACAACCGGACCGGTGCTTTTAACTTCAGGATTCTGGAGGACACCTCAGCAATGTGGTCTTTTCTATTAATCAAGAAAAACGTGAGAATTAGTTCAACATGCATACCAAATTACAAGCACCTTTGAACAAAAGCAGTGACAGTGAAAATCTGGACCACACTCACATGAACAGCTCTGGTAAGGTGTAACATAGCACATTGTAGAGGCAGCGGGCCCACACTGCACCAACCATGTGCAAGGTTGTTCCCAGGTTTATACAGGCTTCGTGACTGCAAGACCATTTGTAGTTAGCCCAGATAGATTGTGCAGCAGATTTTACATGGGGGGTATTAGGTTAGGTCTGTGAGAATATGAGATAAGTGACTAATCAGCAATAACAAGATGCTGCTGACAGGTGAGGTTGTAGGACATAAGAGTTTCAAAGTTACTACTCAAGCTTAAAACACTGCTGACTAAATCAAATTCAGATTTCTTTTTAGAAGAATGACAAAAGTTTTTTTTTTTGTTTTTGTCCATTTTTTACCAGCAATTTATTTCACACCACAGAAAATATTGTTTATTCAAACAGACAAGTATATGTTGGAACTATATTTTATCAAAGTATTACACCATATAATCAATTTATGTAGTATTGCTTAGCCTACAACGACTTGTATTATATTTGACATTTTTGAGACCTCTATCTCATTAGCATCGTCCAAACTTTACTTAAAAACCCATTGTTTATAACTTGGTCTGTTTTTTGCCCTGTAGTGCATCATCATTCCACTAGGGGCAGTAGAGGAGCTTTTCCTGCTCATTTCAAAATGACTGTTTCCATGAAATCCTGAAAACACTTTTGGCAGGAAAATTTAGCTAATTTTCAAAACTATATGGTGAGAATAGCTCATCTATTTCCATTCAATTTATTAAAATGACTTTTTGCGATATTCAAAGAATGCAAAATTAGTTATTAATAATTCTTTAATAATACAGTAACACCATGGGATCAAATAGGAGACAGTGGATAAATGAGGTGTGTTTCCGTGAACACTCATGTCAATATTTTTGCATCTTAAGCAAACATTGTTGAGAGCAAAAACTTACCAAATTATTGATCCGATCTATATCTCATAAAAACATTTTTGTGGGTTTCCTAAAGAAGAATTACTTTTTGCATAACAATGTGCCGACTACAGAGTATTATTTTGCATGTGGAAAATGGACAAAAACAAAAAAAACTTTTATAAAAGTTCAAAAAAATTAAATTAATTTGAAAATAAACCCTTTGTGCAAGGAAAAAAAAAATCTGCTTTACCAATAAGTGAGTACAGTTCTGTGACTTTGTATCATTTGCACCCGCTTTATTGCTTGCTTAATTAAATAGTTGTAACATAAGGTTATGTTCTAACAAATAATTGTGATGGTATCGCTTGTATTTTAGCGTGAATTGGAATTAGTGTTTTTTTTCGGAAAGAACTGGGGAACCTGAATGCAGCTGATGCGACTGGCCCCGGGCCCTGCCTCTTGAAACATGGCACAAGTCAAAGGGTTTTCTGGTTTTTAACCCTACTGTGTATCTGACACACATATAACCGTCAACAAATGCCAACTCCCTCTGCCTCTTGCTAACAAACACAAACTGAAAGTGGGAACGCATCTCTATGTGTGAAAGCTCCTTGAAGGAAGACCATCCTCAACACAGAAGTGTATTAAATGGCTGAGGAGCAACGCTTCTTGCTTCATTTCTGTTCCAGCTTGAACCCCTCCTTCTTCTGTCTTTGAATGCTAAGTGGTTGTTCTTCAAGCCCTGCACTGTGCTGTTGTTGCATCCATGTACAGGATATTCATGTTTTCCACACTCAAAGGGAAGGCGCCACACGCGCAACACGTACATACACATCTTTTGTTAGGTTCTGTGGCTTAAACTGAGCTTAGATGTTTCTGCTGGTGTTGTCTCTTTCTGCTGGAGTTGTACTTTTGACATCATGAGGATGCCTGACAGATAAGCAGGATTAAGATTTACTGGACATGATTTGACCAAATAGAGTGGTTACATTTTTAAAAAAAGGGAGTTTTACTCGTAAATCGACAAAAAGGCAAAGATCCAACAAGCAAATCTGACGAGACTTTTACATTTTCAGCTTTATTGATGCGTATGTTTCAAAAGATGGAGAAAGGCTGTTTTAGAAAGCTGTAATACAATTGTAAAAATGGCTGATCTTGTGTTATAAAGGAGTAGTACAAGTGAAACAAATTCAGCTCAGAGAATCGTGTCATAAAGCATCTCTTTAGTATTCTTTTTGTTTTCGGCATTGTATTACAAATCACCAGTGGGGTGGGCAGGTGATGCCACCCAGCTCAACTCCCCCCTGTGTGCACAGTCCTCCCCCAGCCCTTCTCTGCCAGTGTATTTCTGTGCTGTCAGATTACCAAGTGACTATTTGCATGTTATAAGCAAAGGAAACAGATTCAATCTATATGAATAAATATATATACAAAGATGTGCGTTTCCCACTGGGGAGCACATACTGAACACACACTGAGCTCCTCATTCATCCACACATACCCACAAAACATGCAGATACTGCGAACAACAAATAGTGGAAAAACCTAAAAGAAACACATTTTGTAAACTGTTCAAAATGACTTTAATATTCTAGATATACATAATGCTATTATTGTGTTATGCTATGAAATGCCTTTTTTTCTGTTTTTACCTGTTTGATTTTCACAGATGAGGAAAATCAATACTTAAACATGTATTGAGCTCTGAAAGCGATCGATCAAACACTATTGTGGAATCATTTACTCACCCTTTATGTCCGTTTGTTGACCAGTAGAGAAAAAAAGGAAGAAAAATGACCAAAAAAATATATTGTACTAAAAATTTACTGTACTAAAAATTTGTAAAAAGGTACCAAAAAAAAGAAATCGATGTATTCTCTTGTGTATGGTGAATGTCGCTGGGTGCAGCGGCAGCTTCGGGCTTATGCCGGTTGACTGTTGTTTTGCAGATCTGTTCATAACTTTTTTGTACACCTGCTTATCATTGTTAAGGTGATAGTAGTGATTCCTATAATTTCATCTATCTGGTAATGTGTTTTGTTAAGAAATCACAAATAAAGTTTTCTTTTCTTAAATATCTTATTTCATTTTTAATGTAATCTTTCCTCTGGTTGGATTTCATCTAGATGCATCACTAAGGGAAATCTTCAGATTTACTATTGTTTCTATGTTAAACTAAAAAGGGAAAACAGTATATTTAAGATAAAGAAGCTCCTTGGTTTGGCAGCTGTACTTATTTAGTGTAAGAAATAAGTATTAGATCCTTTACAGATTTTTACATTTGTCCACTTAAAAAGAAATTCACAATTTATCATCATAATGGTCCCCTGCGACAGACTGGCGACCAGTCCAGGGGTGTACCCTGCCTTCGCCCATGAGTAGCCGGGTTAGGGTCCGGCAACCCCGTGACCCCGAAAGGGATAAAGCGAATTGGAAAATGAATGAATGAATCATCATAATGGTAGGTTTGTTTGAACAGTAAGAGAAAATCCACAGCGGAAGCTCTCTCCTTAGGTTTTCTATAGGATAATGGTCCAGGAACTGGTTGGACCACTTCTTGGCCATTGATATGCTTCTTCTTCTTCAGCTATTCCTTGGTTCCCTTGGCTGTTTGGGTCATTATCATGTTGGAAGACCCATCCACCCATTTTAAGCCTCCTGCTTTAAGAAGGGGAGGAGGTTCTCAGCCAGGATTTGATGGTACATGGATCCGTCCATCCTTCAATCGACACCTTGAAATAGCCCTGCGCAAACACCCCCAAAGCATAATGTTTCCACTTCCATGCTTGAAAGTTGGTGTTCTTGAGGTCATCTGCAGCATTTCTCTTCCTCCAAACACCACAGGCCTACTACAAAGCACAATTTTGTCTCACTTAACCACAGCACCTTCTCTCAATCACTCTCTATATCATGGAGGTGTTCATATGCAAACTTTAAGCGGGGCTACTTTGTGAAGACTGTTTGGTGTTAAAGTATTCCCGATGATTTTCTTGGTGATTGTAATTCCAGCTGCTTTGATTGAGATCATCAACTATCTCCTGCTGTGTTGTTTTAGGTTTCTTGCCTTGCTATTTCAGGCCTATAGGTGGATTGATGGTCATAGTTATGCTTGTATTTTGGCTAAATTGCACCAGCAGGTGTCGCCAGCTTCATTTCAGGTTACAGGTTGATTAGGAGAGTCATGGTCTGTGTGAACCAGAACTCTTAATGGTTACTAGAGGAGCAAAGACTTATTTCCTTAAATAAAAAGGAAATATTTTATATACATTTTTTGAAGTTGTTTGTGATTTCTTTTCTCTCTTACTGTGCCTAACTGACAGACTCTGGCCAAACCTGCAAAATCAGCAAGGGATCAAATACTTATCCCCCCCCCCGGTCCATCTTCATCTTTTGCTTTGTCATTCAAAATTCTACACAATGTGGTGGTACTGAAGTATTTTTACTCACTACTAATCGATGGCTGTTGCACTTGATATTTGAATGACAAAAACTGTGTGTGAATAACAGCCAAGACATGACCAAACTTTTGCCTTTCATAAAACTGTGCAGACTTTAGGACAAGGATCCCAAGCGCAGCAGCAAACCTACCACAGGATGATTAAAAAGTCCACCCCTGGTTCAAATGCTGTGCTTAGTGACATATAGTAAATCAAAGTTGCAAAATAATGACAGGGACGTATGATCAGAGACTGAAAAAGTCACAGTTACAACCACTAGTGGTGTTGAAGGTTGCTACAAATTGACGCAAAAATGTTTTTGTTAGGACTGTTTTAAAATATCAACTTGCAATTCACAGTGCAGGGTAATTCAATGAAGTGCTGCTTTGGGGTTGGATTTATATATATATATATATATATACATAATATATATATATATATTTTTTTCAAACAAATAAAAACATTGTTTTTATGCTTTTACTCCGGGACAGACATTACACATTCAGTGATGCTAGTAAAGCTATTAATTAAAAATGCCTAATTTTGTTTAGTAAAACCAAACGGTTCTGATGGTAAAATGTCAATATGTCATGAAGTTACACAAATTGTATTTTTATTAACAATTCCAAACATGCTAGCTATAATAAAGTCCCACTCCAATCATCTTCTGATCTATTGTAAAGGCATTCCCAGTGGTCTTTCAATCATGATTTTTAGCTAACATAAAAAGGAAACTGTGTCGTTTTCTAGGACATAGGTTCAGCAGACCAAAAGGAGTTTAGCAGAAATTCACCTCTGAATTGTGGGCGGGACTCTTGATGCAGAGTAAGCCTGCCCCCACTTCCCATCGCTCATTTTTTTACATGCTCTTCAGCTAGCTAACAGCTCCTCACACCCCAACCTAATATTACCATTGCAACAAAAAAGGCAAGCAATATTCTGATCTGTTCAGCCGTACAGTTTGGATTCACGTGCCACCTTGGAAAAAGACACCCGCACGTAAATCTAGTCGTCTACAAATCAGAGCTTTGAGCTAATAGCCCGCCCAGCATATTTTCTACATCACAAAAAAGCACTTTTTCAAATGATACGTTTTTGTCTGCTCCTAATTCACAACAATTTGAATAAAGAAACACTTAGAAATGCAATTTTGGGCTTAATTTTCTTTATATATGTCCTCAATCATTGTCAAATGCCACAAGAACATGTTATAAAAACACTATTATCATCTTAAAAAGAGACATGTACACAAACTATCAATATTAAACAAAAAATTCAAATTTTGACACTATATTTGTAACTGTGCTGTGTGTTTTGAGGGAGAACTCCAAAGATAAAAGAAGGAACAGAGAAGGACAAAAATGTTGTTTTGAAGACAAATAAATATTACCTAGATGCTGATGTGAAGTGAACCTCATGTCCTCAGTTTCAAAGAGCTTTCATCATTTTCAGGAGAAACAAAGCTTCTTTCTTTGCTTCCGGCCATGTCACTGAAGAGAAATAAAAACATTCAAACAGGAGATGGCACAAGATGGAAATATCAGAAAGCATTTGAGTAAAGGCAGATGTAGAGGCATTCCATTTCAAATTCAGTCAATCACATTTCCATATTCCACTTTACATAAAGCATGTGTGACGCAAAGGCTGTTCAAAGATAAAACTCAAGTCTTTCATCCAGGTGAACAAAAGAAGTCAGAATCATTACCCACAAGGTTGTTTCTAGAAAAGATGATTTGACAAAAGTGAGGCCACATAAAGAAAGAGCAACTCAAAAAGGAGAAAAAGACAAAAATGTGAGAAATTACATCTACTTGTAAATATTTTTCATTTTTTTGTTTTTGTCTCTGTTTTCATGAAAAATCTCCAAAAAAACCCAACAAACAAATAAATAGTGCGTTTTAAATAATGATTTAAAAGATGAACAAAGACTAGAGTGTTTATTGTAGTGCACCCTGTTGGCTTCTGCAGCACGAGCGCCATCTGTCTTTAGACTGGAGAATGCATCATGCATCATCTCCCTGGCAACACTGACATCTAGTGGTCAAATCGGGCACTTTCATACGACTCAAGTGGGATTAAGTATAGATTAAAAATTATACATTTCAGGGAAAATGTGTTATTTACAAGTTTTATTTTTCTTTAAAGACTTTTATTTTGAATAAAAAAATCAATTTTGTTTTTGATTTTCCTTAAAATGTTTGCATTTATCATTTGTGGTAAAAAAAAAAAGAAGTGTTTTGAATACACTAACCTAAAGTCATAAAGGTTTTGAGTGGCACTGTGACTAACAGAAAATGTTGTTAAATGAAAGAAATTTACTTTTAATAAGGTTTTTTTTTTTTTTTACATAACTTTTATTGACAAGATGAATGATTGTTCAAAAAGGATGAGAAGCAAACATGTTTAAAAGGAAATTTCAACCCAAGAAGAAAACTTATCTTTTCTATTCTGTATAGACAAACACTTTTTGGTAAAAAACTTTTAACCAAAAATAACGTCTAAGTTAAGGAAAAAAAAAAAAAAAAAATTTGTCTTAGGAGAAAAAGTGGGGGGACAAAACTGCAGCAAAAAACTATTTTGGGGAAAAAGGAAATTTTTGCTCCATTGAGAAAAATGAGCATAATTCAGCTTTTGGCAATTACAAAAGCGCAGAAACTATGACAGCTTTTCAAGTAAATCTGTAGTTTTGGTCCAGGTTTTGACGTGAAAAAATTTGATAAAAAATAGACAAAAAAAAAAAAAACTTTGCTTTATGGATAGAGTTTTCCACAAAATTGCTTAAACAATCCTTGTGCAATATTGTTTAGGAAAAGGTAAACACAAAAAAAGACTAAATTAAGTTTTGAAATTCATATTAGTAACATTCTTTAGAATTTGTGATAAAACAAACAAACGTCTGACTTCTTGTCATCTTTGTCTTTTACATGTTGTTTTTTTTTTATTAAAAACTTAATGAATTTTAAAATCATTCTTTTAAATATTATGTTCTATTGGAATATCAATTAACCGGACATCGTGCACGAGATCCAGATGAAGGTGAAAGCAGAAATATTTTAAAAGGAAAATAAAAGGAAAGTTGAGAGAGGAAACTAAACCAGCTGGTAAGACATCATCATTTAAATGCTCCTGTTGTGCAAGTTTTATTCTCAGTCATCTACAAACAGGAACATATACATCCTTAGAATGAAAATATCAAAGAAAAACATTTATTTTGCTTGTTTTTTTTTTTTTTTATTGTCCTCGTCCAGTGCAAAGAAATCGTTTTTGAGCTTGTGAGTCAATTTCTTCAACTTTTTAATTATGTGTCGCGGTAAAAAACCTCTCACGCACTGTGTATTTTATTGAACTAGCCAACATTTGAGAAGATTCTGGAATAGCAAAATACATTTTCTAACGGTGTTCTGTTGTATTTTGAAATTAGGCTGATTTCTTTTTTTTTTTTTTTTTTACTTCATCATTAGTTTTACTGCCTCAAAGTGGTCTTTGTTTTTGTTTGAACCAATGCTACATAAAAGTTATTTAATAATTATGTTCAATTTTGTTTTCCACTGAACAATTTCCACATAAGGCCCTTAGACCAATACACGTCCAGTAGACTCATTTCATTTTGGACGGGGTTGCCAAAAACCTTCACCATGTTCTTTGTTTGTTTTAACTTGTTTGCTTCTTTCACACTGAAAAAGTAAAACTTGCATTTCCTTGGAGCTTTTCAATCTAAAATGGCTCAACTAACCCTAACTCATTGTAATAAAACACAATTACAGTGTGTTTCAAGAACTTGTTTTCATCTCTGAAAGTAGATTTAATATTGAAGAAAAGTGTTCTGGGTGTGAATCAACATAAATCTCATTACTTTATTTTACATTTGCACCCTAAATTATGGTCAAATGAGGGTCTTTCTTTCGAGGACTGAGTAAGAATCAGATTGACAGCCTTTCAACTGGAAAGGTTGGAGATTTAGAGACAAAACGTGCAACCAAGAGGGATCTTAAACTGGAAAACCTGCTTTAAATGGATTTCGTACAAACTAAATGATTTTGTTGTGTTAAGAATGCAAAATGGAAATTGTTGTAGTTTCACATATATTTGGGTCATGACACCCAATGATTTATCCTTAAATTAGATATATTTTTCAAATTTTGTTAAAGTCGTGGTGTAAAAAAAAAAAAAATCAGTTCACCCTAACCTTGTTTTGTTCTACCTAATCTTGCTTTTCAGCTGCTCCACACCCTCACCCGCCTCAATTTCACGTTTTCCTATTCTCATGACTTTTTAAAGTGGATGGTAATTTACACACGGTCCCTATTATGCTGATGCGAGTCACTTCCTCTCTGTCTCCCACATTCACTTCTTTCCCCTCTCCCTCTCTTTCTCTCTCTCTCTCTGCATCTCTCCACCCAGCTGTAAATCAGCACACATGCATGCTGGGAAGGACGGTGGCTGAACAGAGAGAGAAAGCGAGTCAAAAGAGGACTGCAAGGACACAGCCAGGGCTGGGGCAGAGATGACAGCGGGACCCTGTATGCAGTAATGTGTTACCATGGGGAATGAGAGTGCAGCTTCAAAACAAGAGAAGTGGATGCAGTGAGGACATGTCTCTGCTGCATGCATGATCAATAAAAGGTAGATTAGTCCTGGATATGCACCAAAGAAGACAGTCTATTAAGCAGCGTTGCTTGTGGAGTTGATTGCCTGGGGACTCCAGTCAGTTTTTAATTCTGCAACCAAGGAATTAACACCATCAGGATAAAATCGCGCCAAGTCTTAAGGATCTATAAAACTGTCAGGTTGAATTTGGAGTGACGAAAACAAGATGTTTTGCAGGTGAATTCCACACAGAGGTAAGATTGATTAAAAATAGATCAAAGTTCAGCTAAGGATTTGTTGCAGTTCTAACCATGAAACAAAGTGGGCGATTTTCTAAGGGGCATTTTAGCAAGATAGGACACTTGTCACTTATCATTATACAGCTTGGACAGACATAGGTCACTTAACCAAGCTCAATTAACTCCAGATGACAGAGCAACCAAAAAAAAAGTCCCTTCAGGTGTAGATGACACTTGTAATTCAGACGTCGCTACATGAAAACCGTTAAATGCTGAAGAAAGGGGGGAAAACAAGGGATTTGTCAGAATGTGTTGAAATAGTTAAGTTAACCCTGCAAATGGGTGCAAAGTGTCAGACAAGAAAACATATTAAATTTCCCCCTCTGCTGGTATGCAGCACACGCTTTCTTGCCTTGTTTTTAGTTTATTTATTTTTGCATAAATCAAAAAAATTGCATAGTTGAGAAAAAAAAAAGATTAAATATACAGAAAGGGCATGTGGGTTTTAGGAAGCACACTATTTAAGAAACATTTACATCAATGATCTTCAAAGACCCACTTTCAATGAAAATGTTTGTGTTTTTAATGGTTTCAACATGTTCTTGTGGCATTTTTCTGATGGCAGAAGACACATAAAAATGAAGTTTCAAATTGTATTTTTTAATTTAAATCACTGTGAATCAGAAGCAGATGAAAAGATGTAGCTTGAAAAAGACTGTATTTGTTACGTAGATAATACATTGCTCGACTGATGCATCCATTTGTAGTTGACTGATCCATGCCCGTCTTTGTTTTCCTCATCCGAGCTGGCATCTGGCTCAAAACTGTACGGCTGGATAGCCGTGCTCTCCATTTTTGTTGCACCGGCGTTGTAAGGTTGGGGTTCTGCGTGGCTGTGAGCTAGCGGGAGAGCTTGTAACTAGATAGCTCAGTTAAGAGGGATGGGAATAGGGGCTGGGGTTGCTCTGCTCCAACGGTCACATTCACAACTCAGAGGCAAATTTCTAATGAACCACTAATGTCCTAGAATATGACACAGCTTTTTTTATTTTGACTAAAAATGGCATCATCGTAAGTAAAAGAGAACTGGGAAAACTTTTACAATCGATCATAAGATAATCAGAGTGGGACTAGAATGAGAGAGAAGAATTCAATTTTTTGCATGATTTAAACAAACTCTTAACAAAGTAGTATGTTGTATGCTTGCAAAACTCATGCTTACACACCCTACACTATGACAGCAAATTTCTTTGACATTTACTTGTCTCTGTCATGTACATTGTATCAACTAATCCTGCTTGCCCATACATTTCCTGAAAATGCTTCTCACTCTAAACCTCTTCTTCCCTTGCTTTTATAGATGGATGTACTGATTTGGAAAGACTCGCTCTCTCGGTTTATGTGACTTCTGAGTCAGTCATCTTCGGGATGGGGAGACGAGCGGCTGACTTGACCACTCCAGTTTCGGTTTTGTGCTTCCCCGCTCTGGCTGGGGTGCGCGGCTGGAAGACGACAGGAGACAAAAGTCTGCTGCAGACCTGGGGGCTTCAATGCAGCGTTGGAGTTCAGACATCTTCGGGGATAGGCAAACCACTTATCCATTTACCTGAATTCCTCTCAGACAACACTAGTCAAACATCCAACATCACCAGGGAAACCAAAAGCTCCATTGAGAAAAAGGCTATCTTAAAACAAAAAGCTGTGGAAACCAAGATCAAAAAAGAAGTGACTTTCAGAGCACCCGAACATAAGGCCTCACAAGATGTGGCCTGCTGTCACGGCAACAGTAGTGGGACTTACTGCTATGCCAGGGCAATTAGGAGCAATCCCATCATTGGAGGGACTATAACCGGAGACAGGCCTAAAGTGAAGTCTGCCGTTCGGTATATCAATGGCAGTGTGGTTGACTCAGAGGCAATCGGTGGAATTATCGAGGAAAACAATGAAACAGAGTCAGTACAGAGAGCAAGCCTTCATGGAAAAGACCTGCAAGACCATTATGTAGATCATTCTGGGAAGTCGCTGGTATTATCTGCTGGTCGACCTTTTGCTCTGCCGCCAAAAATGTACAATGACTGCGGAGGGAGGCAGACTGAAACTGCCAGAGTTGCCATTCATGGGGTGAGCAGCCCTTCTTCTGATGCATACCCTCGAGAGAAACCATTTAAGTGTCCCCTCACCTCATTCTCTGCTACTGCAATTTTCCAGGACCCTCAAATGGAAAAAAAACTTCACATAAACCCACAATTCTCTTTGAAAACCAGCAAAATGACACAGGATACAGTTGATCAAGAGCTAAAGCTCAGTAAAACTCCTCACCCTGCATGCCCTGTGCATTCTAAAGGGAATCTAGCAAACTTTAAACATGCCTCAGGTGTTCCATCGTCCATCCAACCTGCAACCATCCTACATCCTAGAGCCATCACGGTCACAAAAGCCACAATAGAAAGTAGACAGGATGATTCCAGCTTTAAATGTTCTGCTAAACCACCAGAAGATCATGGGATCTCGCTCCAATCGAGTATCACCTTGACTCCTCAGGTGACCACTGCAGCCAAACCAAATGACCCCCATACTTCTCCTGAGCTTCTCAAAATAACAAGCTATAACTCTAGTCAAGACCCTCAAAATATTAGGATTCCTGCAAAGGTCATTGGAAAAGAACAAACATCACATATAGTACCAACGCTCAAAGCGACATATGAACCTAAGGGCCAACAAGTGACCTTAAAATCACTGTCAACCAATACAACTGGCCACATTTCTCAATGTGAGCCACTAAAACGTCGATTACTCAAAAGTATACAGCTTCATCCGACTCCTCTACCGGATAAACTCACTTCCATCTCCTCAAGTGAAGTGTTTTTTGCTGACACTGGAAAAATGTCATGTGATTTACTTTCTTTGGCTCATCCACCAAAAAGAACAGCAAAACATTTTGATCAAATTGTGTGTATGCATACTAACCACGAGACTTTAAATGCACGTAACTTCACTCAGGCTGCTTCCCTAAACTCTGAATCAACACTTCACGTTTCTGCATGCTCTCTAACCTCATCAACTAACTCTAGATTACCTGAAAGCATAGCTCTCAGCTCCACTAACACAAACAACGACTTATACAAAAATACACCAGATGTTAATCTGAAAAAAACGGCACCCTACTCTGCTTCCCAAATGTCTCGACTCACAACAGAAAAAAACATCTCCTGGTTGATGGGTGAGGCAAAAGTATTCAGTCACAGTGAAGCCTCTGACACCCACAAAGCTCATCGCACACAAGATGCAAACATCAAAACTCAGGACAGAACCGAAGCTGGTGTCGTCCCTGATCAACAAAGCATCTCAGAAACACCTCCCCCCCGATTATCTGAGCCACAAGATGCATCGGAAAATCACAGCATAGGCAGTGATGCAAGCAGTCACAGCAAGAAGACATTAATTGCTCCCAACGTAAAACTGCATTCTAATAAAAACAAATTATGTGGTAATCTAATCAATAACATAGTGGTGCACGAGTCGGAAGAGCATCAGCATTCAAAGCATCTACAGGTCACTAACCCTCAGACTTACATTTCCCTAATCAAGCCGAGCACCTCCTGTCTGCAGGGTTGTCTGAACACAGAACAACAAAGGCTTGAACATTATCAAGAATGCACAGACACAAATCACAAAGGACAGTGTGCAACAAGCTTGGCGGTAACAACATCCCAGCAAACACAATCAAACAGACAACAGTTCGCCCTGGGTGTTTCAGCCTGGCATGCAAGTACAGAAACTTCGTTCAGTGCAGATAGACAGACCCTTCCCAATTACTCACCGCCTGCAGTCGAAGCTCAGATTAACTGCGAACCTGTTGTCTCACTGACAAACGGAAAGATGCAGACCAGCACCACGGGAAATGAGCAGTCTTCACCCTACAATGGCTCGAATTTAGATGTTCCAGTAATGACACAAGAGCACAAAAGTCTGGACTGTTCTGTTACTGCGACTCCCATTGACAAAGGAAATCACTCAACAGTCGGATCGATTGTGGGCTCAGAAACCAGTTCCCGAGTCCAATCTAGTACAGTGAAGGCACAGAGGAAGGCAAATCCAGTGTTTTTTCCCACTCAACCAGACACTAGAGTGACCCACGGCCATCCAGCTGATGCGGACCAGTTCCTGCCACCCTCCCCACAGAGCTGCAAATCTGCAACCCTGCAGCAGAAACTTGAGGCTGTGGAGGCCAGCTTGGAGGCCAACAAGGACCGGATCAGCATCTTGCTTAATATCATCCATGACTTGGAGATGTGTCGTACTCCCTCCAGCTGGTGAGTGAGTTTCACAGACCCAAAGTACTACAAAATCTGTGTAAAAAAAGTTCTCTTCCACATTGAACTGTGAATGGGAAACCCAAGTTAAACTAAACAATTTAAAACCCAAATAGTTAGATATGAATTTTAAAAAAAACAATGTTTTTTATCTGTCTGTGTGAATGAATGAATGAAGGAATGAATGAAAGTTTCTTAGTGTTGACAATGGTGTAAGTTAACAAACTATCTGTCATGGTTTAGTTATTTAGATCATTATTTCAAACACAGCCCACCAAGTTTAGCCTATAACTGCAACCGAAGTTTGTGACCTTTGATCTTGAAGAGAGGCTGCCATTATGAAAAAAAAAACACCTTTAGTACCAGCTAGGAGTTCAAACTCATCCAAGGGATCCTTGAGCATCGTGGAGAAGCTACTTGGAAAAAAAAATGGTGG
This sequence comes from Adrianichthys oophorus, assembly GCA_036245035.1. Classification (NCBI taxonomy): domain Eukaryota; kingdom Metazoa; phylum Chordata; class Actinopteri; order Beloniformes; family Adrianichthyidae; genus Adrianichthys; species Adrianichthys oophorus. The sequence goes on along the minus strand of BSAI01000201.1, from coordinate 8,471,611 downwards.
TTTTGTGAGTGTGACGAGCTTGCAAAAATGGCGTTGCCCTGTTGCTTGCACATTTTTTATTGTGAAAATTTAATACATGAATCCCTAGCTCTACCTGAACTAAATGATATGACGTATATGGACTTATTGGGAATGTGGAGGTGGCTTTGCTGCCAAGAAAATCCAAAAAACTTATGCCAATTTTTAAAAAAATTACATTGACCTGTATTACATAAACAAATTACATACTTTATAATTTATAATACTCTTTTTGGTAGTTTCTCAGCTTTTAATATCTAACTTTTTTTGTGAGATTAAAGGCTTTTCCCAATTTGGTTCTTTCTTGAACAGTAGCCTTGTTCTTAGGGGATCTGAAACCAGCATCTGGCGAATAAACAAAGACTAGATTTATGTGGAAAGGTCAAGAAGAAATGAATTGCACCAAATGCAAAATACAGTGGTTAACATAAGGAGAAGCAATAAACCAGGAATTAAAGCCATAATTCAATGCAAAGAAATGCTTAGAAAAATCTGAGACCTCTAAAAGCGACACTCTAAGCCCCCAAAGGCTTCAGTGAGAATATGAAAGTCTATAACTGTGAAAAAGCCTTCAAGAGTTTGACAGGAAAACTTCTCTTCTGCATACTAAGAACACGGAATTATGGCTGAGTCTAGGAGTGCATTTTCAGTGACATGTTCGCTCTGTCTGGGAAAAGCTGAGACTAACACCCAGTGGCGGTTCTGGCGGTTCTGGCCCAGGGTGCTGCGTCCCTCAGTGCCCCCCTCCAATCAAGACCCAAACGTACAGTTCAAATATTTCACAAATACTTATTTTATGAAGTACAACAACAAATTTGTATATGATTACAGCTTATAGGAATGTTATAAAAAAAGTAAAATTAACTCTTAAAAAGATAACATCACACATCTGTTTGGTTGAAGTTTGAAATGACTTCCATTATAAGATTAAAGAAAACTATATACAGCTGGTGCGGCTCAAAGCTTGAAAATTCTTTTAGCTTATCGTTGTTAAATGCAAAAATTTCAAAAATAGCAGCTCTTATAAGGATCACACCACACAGGATTAATTTAGGCTTAAAAAAAAAATCACAAGTCAACCCAGAAAATAAACTATAAAGTTGGTCTGCTTCTCTTAGTAGAAACTAAAAACGTGCCACAAATGTAGAAGTGCATCCAATATGAAAACACAACAGACTGAGGAACCACCACAATGTATTTCTAATAATACTGAGAAAATAAGAAACAAAGTACTGAATGTTTGTAATTACAAATATCTAAATAACATCATCATGTTGTGTTATGCTATTTTAGTGAAAGCACGAGTGAAGGAATTAATTAAAATTGGTTGGATGTTAGTGAATAAAACATTGTATTTAATTAGCTGCATTTAATGCACAAATTGAGTTAAGATTAACTAAACATTAAAAGTACCAGCTAACAAAAGCCTTAGCCCAACTCTTCAAATTATTGTGCACGTTTAATAAAGTTGTCTTAGGCTTAAAAAATGACATTAACAATGCAGAAACTTGCTCTATATTGCTGAGTTTCTCTCATGAGAAATAATATGCATTAGTGGATGTTTAAAACTTAGATCACTGATTCTTTTTTCAGCATAAGCTACTAACAAGTTTAAAATAGTGTTATATCTACAAACACAGCAATATTTTACATATTTGTCATCTATATTATCTACATACATATTTATTGTTACTGTCAGGACTCACCCGGATACATCCCCCTCCGGCCACCAGAGGGAGCTCTCGTCTGAGTTCTGATTGACTGTCGCTCTCTGCATGCACTGCATCAGGTCCATGCTCCACCCAGCTGGTTCTCATCATGTCATCACTCACTTCCTATTTAAGTCTTGCTCAGTTACTCAGCCTGTGCGTGGTCTTGGATTGTCTTGCATTACAGCCTAAGCGTTAGTTCCTGTTATCTTCCTGTTTTTGACCTTTGCCGGTCTTCTCTACTCCCGCCTTGCTCTTGTGTTTGACCCTGGCCTGTTCCTCTTCTTCGCCTGTGTCTTCTCTGTTTATTAAAATACGTTGCATATGGATCCACGCGCCTCCGTGTCTTCGTTACAGTTACTCAAGAATGCTTAATGACCTAAATCAATGTTAGAACAGTATTAATATCTGATCATAAGTTACAAACCGGATGTTGATAACAAATGTAAAGTAAATGGTGTAGTCGAGTCACGGTGGGATTGTTTGAGTTTGCTTCCTCCCACTCCCTTTCAAGCAATCTATCATTTGATGCCTAGTTAACCTATGATCGACATGTTTTTATGGATGTAAACCTCTGTTGATTGTGTTACATATGTGTTATTCGTACCTGATTGCTTGAAATAAATCATTTCCAAATCCAAACCATGTTCAATATCCTAGCTTTGTACTTTTCACGTTTCTCTTGGTATGCTTTCCTCTTCTTTCTAAATTGGGTGCTGGATAGTTTTCTTTTTTTCTTGTTATTGCGAGTTAGCATCCCTTGACACAAACTACCACTTAGCATCGCATCAGCTTGACCTCGGACTAAACCAATATTTGTCATATTTTTTTTAAAGACAGGAACTGAGTTTTAAAATTACATTTGCGGTGAATGTAATCTGTAATTTGGTGTGATGAATTAAAGTGGTTTGATTTGTAAGTAATTTGAATTTGAGATGAGTGTTTGACTGAAAAATTTTCTCAATTACCTGTGTGTGACCCACTCAGCCAGCAGCGAATTGTGCGCCCCTCTTGCATTTTTTACTTGGTATAATCCATAGTGTACCACAATGAGTTGAGAGTGCCAGTTTGAGTGTGGTGGAGCAGAGGCCGCTGTTTGACATTTAATTTCACCTTCAGATTACGAGAACAGGTGTGCTGCGCTTTTCATACTAAAGAAACAGAATGATTTTTTTTCCTAGACCGCCCAAGTCGCCCATATCAAAAACCACCACTGCTAACACCTGCACAGAAACCCAGCATACTTAACAATAAACATCAGGAAAAACACTGTTTAGGTGGAGTTTAGGTGCTTTCCCACCAACAAAGTCATTTGCTGTCACTAGCTGCACATTTCTGCAGCACATCCATAACCTTCTTTAAATGGACCACTTTCAAAATAATGCTTATCATAATTTGGCCTCGTCAAAATTAGTTCAGAATCATCTGGACTGATTTTACTGTTTGCCTTTACTGTCTTGTCTTGCCTAAGGGCTGTAAGATCATTTCAGCTTTAAATTGGTAATTTATAAATATAAACCGAATACGTCTCACTTCATGCCATGGGCAATATAGAGTATTACTGTCCTACATAATAGCTCACTGACTGTTTACTTTAAAGTTTAAACCCCCAGCAACCAATCAGCAATGAGTTGCTGGTTGCCTAGATGTCCAATTATCAATCAATCAATCAATCTTTATTTGAAAAAAAATGGATTATCAATATTGCGCACCTCAAAGTGTTAACAGTTAAAAAACAGAAACAGACAATAAATTAATAAATCAATAAAAAGATAGAAACCCAGTCCACCCTTTACCCACCCCCTCCCTCCATTAACACACAAAATTACATTAACACACACAAGCAACGACTCCACAAACAATGAATACTAATAAAAATAAATTCTAAAAAAAAACTTAAGACTTGGTTATGCTGTGAGAAAACAGTTTTTTTGGGAATTGATTCATAGCAGCTCAGCCACAGGAATATCGCCACAGTACCCTCCCAGACTGGGACAGCAATGGGGTCCACTCCAAAGCTTTGAGGCTGCTAAGTCAGACCCAACCACCTCACAAAGGGAAGCAACCGCAGCAACTACCTCAGACAGAACCGGCAACCCCCGGCACAAAGAATCCCCAAAGGAAAAAACACTGGGTCATAAAACCTTAAAAGAAAGATATAAAATTGAATACATGAAACATACATGAAAAATAACTTTTAATGCACAAAATAAAATTAAATACAGAGAATAATATTAAAATAATATAAAAAAAAACAATATTAAAAGTAAATAATTCATAAATACACATTTAGTATTATCTGAAAGCCATATTAAAAAGGAGGGTCTTGAGCCTCTTTTTAAAAACCTCTACAGTCTCTGCAGCCCTGAGACTCTCCGGCCGGCTGTTCCACAGGCAAGGACCATTGTGGGAGAACAAAGCCTCACTAGGTTTTGGTTCTCACCTTAAGGACAACTAAAAGGTCGGCACAGGAGTACCTCAGGGTCCGCAAGGGTTCATACATAAGAAGATCACATGAATAAGAAGGCCCAAAACCATTAAAACATTTATTGACCATTAAAAGAATCTTAAAATCAATCCTGAAACGCACAGTGAGCCAATAATGCAGCGAGTTTCAAATGAGTGTAATGAGTTCTCGCCCCCGGTCCTTGTTAGAACTCGTGCCGCTGAGTTCTGTAGGAGCAGTGAGCTAGCAAAATATTTTTAGGTAAACCAGAGAGCAGGGCATTACAATGATCAAACCGACTAAAAATAAAAGCATGCATCAGAACCTCTGTGTTGGCAAGAGAGAGGATTGGTCGAACTCTGGCCATGTTTTTGAGATGATAAAATCCTGTATTAACGACATTTTTAATGTGTGGGATGAAACTCAGCTCAGAGTAAAGAAAAACGCCCATATTTCCCACACAGCGAAAAGGTTTTAAATTCTGAAGCTTTTCTCTTTTCTTCGGGACAGATGTTTAAAACTTCTACACAACATGACGTTTTGTCCTGGTTGAGCTGTAGGAAGTTTTTGCCATCCATGACTTTGTGTGTAAAATACAATTTAAGAGAGTGTTTATAGGTAAAAAAGGTCATCAGGAGACAGCGATGTCAAGCTGTGTATCATCAGCATATCTGTAAAGGTCAGCGTCGTGTCTCCTGATGACATCCCCAAGAGGCAACATGTATAAATTAAAAATAATAGGACCTAAAATCGACCCTTGGGGAACCCCACAACTTGTTTCATGGATTCTTGAAGAGAGTGTATCCATACAGTGGGGATTGAAAGTTTGGGCACCCCAGGTAAAATATTATATTATTGTACATAAAGAACCCAAGGAAAGATTGAAAAATGTTCTAAAGGCATCAGTTTACAGATGAAACATTCTTTTAATATGTCAAAAAAGTACACATTGCAAACTTGAAACAAACATTGAAAATGCAAATTTGAAATTGAAATTTGAAACTTGCATATAAAAAATTACTAAAGTTCTGTCAAATATAAAATAGTGGTTATTTGTGGCAACTGTTTTTTGTATTTTCAGCCTTTATTTTTTTCAATTCTCTTGTTGTTGGCACTGCTTGTGTCATCTCTTCTCTTATGTAACCAAACTTGGGAAAAACGCCGTCAAAACAGTAAGCCACGTCAGAGGAGGGATGACACAGGTGGCGCCAACAACAGACACTGTTTTGGAACAAAAAGACGTAACCATAACCTCAATCACCCAATGTCAACCATGTCCCCATAGCTAATGGATTCAAAAATCCACTAACTTTGTGTTAACTTTAAACTGATCCTAATTTGACCCCATAGTGTTGTTTTAGGATGAGATTGAAGTTACAGTCTGTTAGCAAATGTCATAGATCTGAAACAAATCAGAAAATTTGAAACGAAATTCCTAATAATTAAAAGAACCATTATTAAGGTGAACAAAAATGCCTTAAGTCAGAGATCGATCTTCAGTTAAGTTTTGGAATGTGGAAAAGTCAAGAGGGGCTAAAATTCTTTCGCATTTTTGGTTCCTTGTCTTGAATGCAGCACATTTTTTCAATAAACCTGAAGTTTTCTTGTCTGAGTACAGCCTCCTGCTCAATATTCTGCTCCTTATCAACAAAAACATGATTTCTATCATGCATTAACAAAACATATGAAGGCAATGCAGGGTGACTGCACCAGAAAGACACAGATGCGTGGCAGTTCAAGGATCTTGGTAACTCCAGGCGGTTGCATTAGTATGATAGAGGTGCACTTGAGAGATTTATTTAGACTCATAACAGAAATGGAGGCAGCCTCCTGGCAACATGTCTCCATCAGTCATTTTCATCTCCTACACTGTTCTTATAGGATGTGTCTGCCCCTAGAGGCAACCTTTCCACATCTACTAATAAACTAACAAAGTCTAACACACGTTTGATAGACTGCATATCAATTCCAACAGTGATCGTAAGCAGGATAACTGGGATAGGGGGAAAAGACACTGTACTTCTCATCTGCTTCTTTTTCATCTACAGCTGGCGATGCTGTGACAGTGGTCAGGACCTCAAAAAGTGTTCTACCTGTCAGAAGACAGCTTGTATCATGTACAGGTGAGATCATGACGAGAAAGCCAATACAATGTGCTTTTATAGAACCAAAGCCTGATAATCTAATGAACAATTGTTAGATTTGTTTTGGGGTTTTTTAGTGCTGGGGGAGACTTTTATATGCTAAAGAAATTTAAGCAAAAGAAAAATGTATTTCTGTACAGGGGCAGAGCTACGGGGGGACAAGGAGGGGCAACTGCCCCTCAGGCAAAAAGCTTTGCCCTCTCTGCTTACCCACAATTTTTGGGTCAACATTAATATCATCATCGACAAAGATTCCATCAAAACAGGCCTCTTTAAGCATTGCTATTTGTACTAAAAGCAATATTTTCATGATTTTTTTTTTTAAGATTTCAAAATCTTTCAAAAAGTCTGCTCTTTTTAGTAATAGCACCTCAGCTAAAAGAATTGCTGTTTTATTATTAATAACAATAATAAAAATGTTTTAAAAAAATGTATGTTTGATCCTTTAATTTGAGATAGCCTTCCGCTCTGCTGTTCTCATTTGCCGGCATTCCAAAGTATAGCTCCGCCAGTGTTTGCAGCCTAAAAAGCAGACACATGCTTGAGTATAAACAAATGCATTTATTTAAAAGACGGGGTGGGTGGGTGGGGGGTGTTTAATGGCCAGAACAGTGACAATTTAATCAACCAGATCTCTACCTGCCACTTTGTCTGAATGAAAATTGTTGACTTGCTGCATGGGCTTTTTAAGTAATGAAAATATATTTACTGCTCCTTTAGTTTTTTTTTTTTTCTTTTTCTTTTTGGGGGGGGGGTAAGAAAACTATAATCCTGAGCAAGCAAAAAACTCTATTGAAAAGCTTTGTTATTTACAATTTGCTCTTTCCGCACAATAAATTAAGGTGACTAGGATGAATTTTCCTTAAAAGTGAGATACAGTTTGGCATTCACTCCTAATTTACTCAAAGCACTTCCCGGCCTCAAGGAAAGTCTTCAAATCCAACACGTGCTTTTCTACCTTCCTTGAAGGCCAAAAGCGCTTTACAGTCACAGTCCCATTCACACACTGAATGGTGGCTCCGCTGCCAAACACTGGTGCCAACCTTCTATCAGAGGCAATGGGGGGTTTAGTGTCTTGCCCAAGGACACTTCGACACATGGGCGGGCAAGGTGAGAAACAAACATACAATCTTCCAATCGGAGGGCGACCACCTTTTTGCTGTACCACGGCTGCCCTGTGCAACAATTTGCAATTTAAAAAAAGAATATATCTGATGGCAGTGCCGCAACAATTGCTGGATATTAAAAAGTAAGTTCTGACTTTGTCAAAACAGCTGAGAAAGTGAGTCCCAAAAGACCATTCCATCTCAACAACAACAGGATGACTTCAAGTGACCTACCAAAAATTGCAAATTGAATTTTAAGTGAATATGGTTGTCAGCGGGCTTCTAAAGAAAAAGAATCAAAAAATATCAAAAGAAAAAATGTCATCATTACAGAAAATCAAGGCTACAGTGTGACAAATGCAATATACATATTTTCTTTTCATGAGTCTGGTTTCTGCAAAGGTCTACAAGTCACATTGTTCCACACTCCTTTGTGAAAAAGGTATGACTAAATCCTTATATTATACTATCCTTGAGAGAAAAAAAAAACAACTTTTTGAGTGAGGACATGTAGATTCTTCATACCAGTACTATATAAGTTCAGCCAAAAAGAGCGTGAAACTAGCAAGGAGAAGTTTTCAAAAAAATGAAAAAACAATTATGATCACAAATCCAAATGTTTCACCAAATACTGATTTTTTAATCAGTGAAAACATCAGCATATTGCTTTTTCATCGGAATGTAAAGCATACAGATATGTATTGAAAAATGGATCTATTACTGGGAGTGACAACAGTGTTGGTTCAAAACAATGGATACAAACAAGACTATGTTGATAAAAAGGCATAAAAGCGATCAGGACATAAATAATTCAGTGTTAATGATAATTATAAATCAGTCAATTGTGTTGTGTGCACTAAAAAATGAAACTTCTATTTTTCCACAACACTTAAAACGATGCCTAAATAAATGAATACAACACGTCTTTTCTAACTACAAAGAACAAAACAGTCTAAATTTGAAATACCCAGAATGCCAGGTTTTTTATCTTATTTATCTTTTATGTTATTTGGTTTTGGGTGTGAGTCTGATGAGACACAGCTGATGGAGACGTGGGTGATCAGTAGTCAGGAAAGGGCTCACTCTGGAGGCCAGAGGTGGAGGCGGATGACTGAGTCCTGACAGACCAGGGGAAGAACGGTGGCTGGACACTCAGGACACACTGAAATGGTGTTAACCCCGTGGACACGTTTTTCAGGGAGTTTTAAGCATATTCGGTCCAAACCAAAAACCGGCTACCGTCCTCTTGATGTTGGGAGCAATAGGTTCTCAGGAACCAGGTAATCTCCTGGTTGAGGCATTCTTCTTGTCCGTTGGATTGGGATTGGTATCCAGATGTTAGGCTGATGTTGATGCCTAAAACCCTGCAAAGCTCCCGCCACACACGTGAGGTAAATTGAGGCCCGTGATCCGGCACTATGTCTTCAGGGAGGCCGTAGTGTTGGAAGACATGAATGACAAGTTGTTCAGCGGTCTCCATAGCAGTGGGCAGCTTGGGCAAAGGGAGAAGATGACAGGCCTTATAGAAACAATCAATGACTGTCAGGATGGTGGTGTTACCGTTAGAGCGAGGCAGGCACCATTATGAAGTCCACTGCTATGTGAGACCAGGGACGTTGTGACGTAGGCAGAGGTTGTAAGGGCCTGGCTGGGAGCTAGCATGGGGTTTTGGCCTTTTGACACAAGGTGCATGATGTGACGAACTGAGCCTCATCTGCCTGCATAGTGGGCCACAAGAAGGAGTTCTGCCTGAGAGACTGGGTACCTGCCATATAGGGTGTCCCGCTGCCAGAGTGTCATGCACCAAGTGTAGAACCTGCTGACGATGAGAGAGTGATACATAGACTCGGTCGACAGCACAGGACAATGGGAGTGGTTCGTGCTCATTAATCTCCGTCAGTTCCGTGAGGAGATCCCACTGGTTGGGAGCCAGAATTAACAAGGCAGGCACCACAGACTCTTTACCATCCGTCTTGTGCAGGCAGGATAGCGCGTCCGCCTTGCCGTTTTTGGATCCCAGTCGAAAGGTGATCTGGAAGTTGAAGCAGTAGAAGAAGAGAGGCCAACGGGCTTGGCGAGGGTTTAGCCTCTTGGCGGTCTTGATATACTCCAGATTTTCATGGTCTGTGAACACCAAGAAAGGATGTGATGCCCCCTCTAAACCAATGTCTCCACTCCATTAAGGCCTTCTTCATGACAAGCAACTCTCAATCCCCCACGTTCTACTTCTCTCTGTGTCACTGAGTTTCCTGAAGTAGAAGCCACAGGGAAACATCTTGGAGGGCTGACCATGACGTTGAGACACAACAGCCCCTACGCCCGTGCTCAAGGCACCTCCACGATAAACTGGAATGATCATTTTGCTGTTTTCTGCAAAAAAATAATAATGTTTTCTTTCCAACATTAGTAAAATTTCTGTTAGTAATGTACAGAATGAAACAAAACATTGCCTTTTACCCAAACACACTTAAAACTCAAAATGCAGCTTTATAACTTCGAAAAAATGTGATTGGACAACAACAAAGAAAACAAATACTCTGGCACAAAAGCTAATCTGCAAAGGATAGCTTTTTTAAAGCTGAGCTTTTATTCCATTTTTATGCTTTAAACTAAAATGAATCCCAACAGAAGCTTACATTATGTTTGCTGTGTTGCAGCTGTTCTGTTCAATTCAAACCTGAGATTCTATACATTTGTAAAAGGCTGTTGCCTGTCTTTGGACTTTCTACATGTTTCTTGTTAGAGCTTTGTTGCATACTTAATAAGACTTTGCAACTCTGCAGACAGAAGCTTCCTTTTCCCTTTGTTTTAGTTTACACCCATTTGCTGAAATGTTGCATCAGATGCAAGCAACGGAAAATAACAAACCTGAAAAAACTGACCCAGAAATGTAGAAAGTAAAGGGCGAATACTGAAGAAAAAAAAAGTGTCTTATAATCTTTAAAACATTTTTCAAAAAGCTTCATGTTGCACAAATCAAACCATAAAATTAATTTGTGGTAAACATTAAAAATCCTTTCTTTCAAGTGACTGACATTAAAAACTGCTTTCTGTCAAAAACTTGCTCGAGAAGTGAAAGCCTCAGCATGTGATCCTTCAACAGTATGTAAAATGTTTGACATTTTTTTCAAGTGAGGTGTTTTTTTAAAAGACGGAGGAAAAAGAAAAGCTTAATCTGCTGGGAAATGTGTTCCTGCTCAAACCCATCTGTCACTTCAGAATCTGACAGGTACAGAGCTCCCCACATGAGCGGAACAAAGCAAAGTCAACTCCAGCAGCAGAGGTTTCAGTCATTTCAGGCATTAAAAGCCCTCAGCCTTCGAGGGAGAAATGACCTGGAAAAGCAGAGCTGACACATTTAAGCCTTCATTTGCATCTTTTGGAGGGGGGGGGCTCAATTTGATCACATGTGTTGTGTGTGTTTTGGGGGGCTTCAGTAATCTGGGACTGCTTGCCTGTCTTTTCCAGTGTGGAGTACGACTTCAGGCAGCAGGAGAGACGCTTCCTGGAGATTCTCAGCAACTCGGCAGCTGGCAACAAAGCCTCCTCTGTGCATCCGTCCCAGCATCCAAACTTTGAACTGCTCAGGAAAGTCCTCATTAAGAACTTAACAAAGACAAAGCTGAAAAGCAAAAAGCTTTGCAAAATGCTACTCAAGTGGCTCCCGAGGAAAATTCAGCAAGATAGCTGTGCCTCAAACACCTGTACCCTGCAGATATGAGCATGTGTTTATGAAAAACAAGCAGGGAAGCTTTGAAAATTACTTTTTTATTCCTTTATCTAAAACTACAATTTATCGACTCATCTTGATCAAAACTGAATATCAGTTTAGCTGTATTACTGGTACCTATAGCAGGCGGACTGAAATCACTGTTTGTAAATATAATATCATCATAATAGAGGTGTTTAATATGTGTTTCTGTAAAAAAAAAAAAAAAAAAACTATTAGGGCCACCATAAAATAAATAAAAAAGTTAAAAAAAAATTCCAGGGATAAAGTCATCAAATTATGAGAAAAAAAGTCATTATTTTTTGAGAACAAAGTTATAACTTCATAAGTTATCAAATGAAAATATATATGATTAAACTCATAAAGTTATGAGGCAAAAGGCTGTATACTAAGAAAAATAGCAGCAACAAAGACGAACTGTGTTTCTGTATGAGACGTAGAGCACATTTTAAGCTCCTACTTTAGGATTGGTTTCACAAGTCTTAAAGCGAAAATTGGTCATGGAGGAGAAAATAAGATTTGCAGTTTGTTCAGAGCTGTAGTTAGATGACACAAAGTCTTTTAGTTATCGGAACAGAGCTGTGAAAGAAAAAGCCTGGAGCAAGACTCGCAAAATTTTCACCGCTTCAATATTTTTCATCAAGCCTCTTCCAACTGTAGGTAGAGGACACGCATTATCAGGTAGTCCAGTGTGTCCAGTGTGAACACCATGCAGTAGGACATTGAAAACATTTTGCAGGAAACTAGGTAACTTAGAAGAAGTGTCACACAAATGTGGGAGAAATCAGGTCTGTCATGGAGAAAGATCACTGTTTTTATTCTTCGTTATGTTTAAAAAAGTTAAATTTTTAAAGTTTTAAAATGTAGTTTTAGTGTTCAATAAATGTTTCTCTTTTTCAGCCGCGACCTAAAGTGTGTTTTGAATTTTGGCCCCCTGTGCGATTGAGTTTGACAACCGTGGTTTACGCCCTTGGTGACGTAGTTGCAGAGGTCCAAAGGCATCATGGCCCGTAGATTCCTATGAAAAACCAAAGCCTAATGGCATTGCCATTAATGGCTGCGGTGATGGATTTAGTCTGCATGTAACTTTACTTTTGAATAGTCATGGCTATTTCCTTGTAAAATTACAACATCAAATTCCAACTTCTTTTTTTCCACGCTTTTATGACTTTTTTCTCATGTATTTATTTCTGTTATTATTTATTTGTTTGAATGGGGACCCCAATACTGTAAAAACCTGTACTGGCTGCACAAAAAAATGCAAGTTGTGTTTCTTTGATAAAAACGTTGATAGCTGTTAAATGACAAATGCACTATAAATATATCACTTGACACTGCATTCTATCATACTGTATATACTATGCAATCATAGTTCACTTCTACATATAAAGCGTCTTTTTTTATTTACTTCATTTCAAAAGTTATCATGGACACCACAGCACCTTGTGCTGACCTAGGATTTTAAGGGAAAAAAGGACATCATCCTAAACGTGTGCTTTTTTGTTTAATTTTGAGATACATGCCAAAATGAAAGAACTTAACGAGATCTAACCTCTGAAAACAATGACCTTCTAACTTTTATACTCACATTTATGAACCCAGATAACTTATTTTAATAGGCAGAGTTGTTGCTCCAATTTAATGCAGTTTTTATAAAATGTTTTTTAGGTTTAACGTGAACACGGTTATATAATTAATGTAGAACAATGACTTTGTATGCTGTCAGTGAAATGATTTATGAGGAAAATTGAATATGTAAGAAAACTGAAAATAGCAGTGTGAGTATGGTAAAAAAAAGGGTTTTAAAAAAAGGTGGGATTGTTTATATATACTTTGCTCTCAGTGGAATTCAGGAATTTATCTTATCTAAAGCTGTATGAAAACATCAATCATGGATTGAACACCATGTGAGTTTTGCTTCCCAATGATGGGAGGACCAGCAGGCATCTAAAGCTCTTGTAAGGTTTTAAACTCGGTTGTGCTCCACATGTGTGAGCGACTTTGAACCAGATCTTTTGACTGTTGTGACTACCAGTTTGCATCATTATTTTTAAAGCTGACTGTCAGCACGCTTGCCTCTAAAGTGTAGTTTTGCTTTTCCCTGCTTTTCAATTGTCCTTCCTGTTTCCTCGTAGAAATAAACATTTAGTCTTCATTTTTCTGTGGTTTATTGACTATTGTGTGCCAGTGTTTTATCCATACTGCATACTCCAGAACCATTTTAACTAGTTTTAATGAGATGTGGGTTCAGTAAAAGAAGACATCTTCATAATACCTTCATCTGTTGAGCTCATGGTCTCCAAATCCCCAAACAATCTGAACTTCATAAAAGATGTCTTTGTGAAAGTATGATGTGACAGAAGAATGCTGTAAAGTTCAAGTCAAAATCCACAAGTTCACAACAATGTGTCCAAGTGGACACATTTTACTTCTTAGTGTGGATCAACATTATCAAAGTAAACAAACTCCTTGACACATACTGATGCAAATATGTACCAAACCACTTTAGTTTAAAAATTACCTTAATTTAGCCTCTACGTTAAAGCAAAAACATATGTGATGCTTTTTTTTTTTTTTTTGGTCATAGCTAAAAATAAATTCAGTTAAGGGGTTAAACTTTGAAGAAAAAAAGAGGTGATTAAAAAAGAAAAAACTCCAAGAAGAATTATTAGCCCACTGAAATGAATCCTGCAGCCATGACACCAGAGGCTCATAGCAATACTGGAAGCATTTAGACTCCTGCAGCTATTACATTTATGGGAGCAGGAATATGAAATGACTGTTAGTTTATTTTATGGATGTCAACTTTCAGTGCTCACTTGGCAATAATTTCATATTACTGTATCAGCTGTGCTAAATGTTATTGTACAAACAGCATTTCTCATGCAGTGTGAAGGGAAAAATGCTTCCATCGTGACTCAAAGCAACTGGAGCAATAAGGTTTTATTAGTTTAAGAGGAATCTTCCATTATAAACAGACAGGGGGCTTGTTTGTTGCAAATTGAGAAGATTATAATTGTGCTTATTTGGAATCTCCTTTGGCAATAAACATGAATATATTAACAGAGTCAGAGCTGATTTCAGTTGCTTTAAAAAAAAGTATTTGAAGGTTTTCGCATGACATTGGTGTGTTTAGTTATCCAAATGAGGACCTCAGCTCATGACAGGAAAGAGGGTCTAAGATCTTTTCCATCACAAGGGCACTGATGATGGCCAATGCAAAGATGCTTAGACCTCCTTCTACACAGGAATTTTTTCTAGGGCCCCAAGGTGCTCTCAGGACAGTTTCCTTCCAGTGGGACATTCCCAGAATACCTCCCTAAGGAAGCCTTCAATAGGTGTTCAAAATGGATGCCAAAGCGACCTGAACTATAGCTATGCCCTGGTGACTGAGCTCTTTTTCTCAAGGAGCACCAAGCCACTCTGCAAAAGAAACTCATCCAGTCATTCTAGTATGTTTTTTTTTTTGGGTTGGAACAGCAAAGGTTTCAGCAAATAGGTATGTCTTGATGAAAAGCTACCGTTTCAAGCTGCGCCAGCCACAGCAAACAGTAGTATCCGGAGGCAGGAAGCAGGAAGTTGATACACTGACCCAGATGTTACAGAGCACAGAACCCACAATAACCTCACCCACTTACAAGTGCTTAATTCTCAATCCAGCCCCTTTGTACTTGATTCCAAACCAGGCCTGTATGTGCACAGACCCACTCTGTTCATCTTCTGATCTATTTTAAAAGCGTTCCCAGAGGTTTTTTGTCTTTTTTTTATAATGATTATGCTGTTTTTGCCAAAATGTAAAAAGCGGTGTCGTTTTCCAGGTGACAGTTTCTGCAGAGCGGCAGCAGTTCATTAAAAATTCATTTCTGACTTCTTGGTGGGACCATTGACGCAGAACAACCATGCCCTCCTTGTAACATCAACCATAACTGAGCTCTCTGTTTACACGCTCTTCCGCTAGCTTACAGCCTCTCACACCCCAACATAACATCAGCGGATCAACAGAAATGGTGAGCAATTTTATTGGAGCTATCCAGTCATACAGTTTTGAGCCAGATGCCAACTTAGAGGAGGAAAACAAATACAAAAAATTGATCTATTTGTCTGCAACTGGAAGCTAGAAGCAGAGCAGGGAGCTTTTGGCCTTGCCAGCGTATTTTCCACAGGATATTTTCATCTGCTCCTGATTCACAACAAATTGAATAAGGAAATACTCAGAAATACAATTTTAATTTTCTTAACACATGTCCTACATTATGGGAAAAATGCTACAAGAACATGTTAAAAACACTCCTTTTTACTGGAGTGGGTCTTTCAGGTCTGGGTTGGATGAGGCCAGCAGAACAACATCATCTCCAAAAAGCAGATATGAAGTTCTAATGTTCTCAAACTGGACTTCCTCAAGCCCCTGGCAACTAAACCTTTAAATGTCAATAAGAATTAACCTAATGAAAACTTTCACAAGTCCCTGTAGAGTCATTAACTTGCTAAAAAGCCCACTTTCTTTAGAAGTTTTGGAAAAACTCGTGAGGATAAATTCACCCTAAATCTTCCATGAAAAATAACGTGAGCTATCACCACAAAGAATCCATATTATGTTGGAAAACATCACAAAAAGAGCTCAGAATTGCATCTGAAAAGGCTTTGGTGTCATTTTGGTGTCCATTAAAGAAACATTTTACATAGAGCTGAAATTAGCCAGAAGGTAATGGAAAAAGTAAAAATGCCAAAAGAAATATGCTTTAATTTACAAACTGGGAATTGACATTTTGTTGACATTGCACCCTGGTTTGCTAAGAGCTTAATGTTATTTTTTTGTTTCAATTCCTTCAATAAGACCTTAAAAAAACACACACACACAAAAAGAATTACATTTGTATACCTTTCCCACAACTGAAAATCACTTGTAGGAATCAGGCAACATCTTTCTGTGATTATTTAGGTTATTATTTCTTTAAAAAAGTAGTTCACAGTTTCAGCTGCAATGGCCCTTCTGCTTGAAAGTGCAACAAAAGTAAAGTTGACTGCGTGTTTGTTATGTAATAACTAAAAATATGACTGATATTGTCTTTGAAAAAGAAAGCTGCATAGAGCTGTGAGTGGATAATTAAAAAAACTGCCTCAGGAGTAAAGATATGTCTGTTGTGGTTGATGATTGAGAGTCAGTCAGGCATGAAAGCACTGAATGCCTGTACGTTCTATTCAAGTCACCTGATTAACCCGCTGAGAGGGAACTGTTTATGCTTCTGTTAATCACAAAATCAAAAAGTAAGATGTTTGTAGAAGCAGGAAGTGATTGATGTTTGTATCCAGAAATGCATATAGACACCCAATTCAGAAATGGGTCAAATCTCGATAAAAATGTATAAAAATGTGAAAAAAAAAACCATTGTATATGGCTTTTTGTTTAGTTTGTTGTCATGAATTTAACCTCAAATGCTCAGAATCTGTGCTGTATGATTACTTGGTCAGTAGGCTACTTATAAAAAAAAAGTCCCCTCCAAAAGATTGGTGCAATGCAAACCGCTGAGTAAAAACTGTTTCCGATTACCTCGACCAAATGACTGAATGCATTGTAATGCAAATGTGTAACTGAGAGCCCAGATTTGAGCAAAAATGGCCTCTCAGTCTGCAGCTCCGTGTACCCTTTAGCACTTCCATTTCATTATTCTGGCTTAGTGGTCCGTCAGGTTGGGGTCCAGTGGCTTTCAACAGTAACTGCATTTAAAAAAAGCCATTGGCCCTGCCAGCTCCCAGGCTCTAATAAGCTGCACTGTGAACTGCAGTGTCACTTCATGGAAAATAAGGAGAGAGAATGAAATGAAACCCGGATGAAGGATGATGAACCTTCAGAAATTTAGAAAGGTAAAAGGAGGAATTGAAAAATAACTTACCTCCAGGGCCCTATTGGTCTCCCTAAGGACCACACATTATTCATGGAGGAACTTTCACAGGTATTATGCTGATTTTTCTTTTCTGCTGCCAGTGAGAAAGACCCACTTTGAGTTGACTTTTAAACAGTATTATCAGTGATACACAGAGCAGAATAACCTGTTATAATGTGGTGGCAGCAGATCAGTCACCCTGGTAGGAAGTAAAACAAACATTTCATGGTAAAAAGATATAATTTGTCAGTCATTGATTCTGAAAGTTGTCTCACTTGAAAGTTCCACTCAGATCATCTGTTGAGCTATTGTAAAGGTGTTCAGTGGTCTTTTCATTGTGTTTATACGGTTTTTTGCCAAAAAAAAAAAAAAAAAACTGTGTCATTTTCTAGGACATAGTTTCTGCAGAGTTGCAAACATTTAGAAATTTGCCTCAGAGTTCTGGGTGGGACTGTTGACGCAGAGCAACCCAACTCCCACTACCTATCACCCATCGGTTTGCATGTTCTCCTGCTATTACTGCCCCTCACACCCTCAACCTAACATTTTCAGTAGAACAAAAATGGCAAGCAATATTGGAGCCATCCAGCTGCCAGCTCAGACGAGAGAAGCCAAGACGTACATGAATCTAGTCGTCTATAAGTGAATGCATCAGAATGGAGCGTGCCAAGTGTATTTTCTCCGTAATAAATAAGCACTTTTTCAAACTACTTTTTTTGTCTGCTCCTGATTCACAATGACTTGAACAAAAAATACTCAGAAATGCAATTTTAAGCTTAATTTTCTTTATATATGTCCTCCTTCATCAGAAAAATTCAACAAGATTATGTTAGAAACACCAAAAACACAATTTTCATCAGAGATGAAAATAATAGAAGCTTGCCCCTATGAAAGATCTGTGAAGATGGCAATTGCTTTCTTTATTAACTAGTGAAAATGTGTATCAAAATGAATGCCCAGCTGAAAATATCCTGTTCTTTTGTAATTGTATGTCATCATTTTAATTGTGTCCTATTGACTAATGTCTACAATTACAGAGGGAAAACTGTGGTCATAGGTAAGACAACATTTTTTGGCTCATCAGAAAAAAATGTGGCTAAGTTTGACTTCATCTAAGAAGCTGATGGACTTAACAACTTAAAAAATTGCTTTTATACAAAGGTTTAGATATAGACACTAAGGTTAAAATAACTTTTCTTTCCTTGCTCCAAAAGTATGGTAAAACTTCAAATTAAGAATGAGGAGATTAGCATTTGGGCAACAGTTAAACCTTCCCTTAGGTTCATAAAATGAGACCAATAAGGATATTCTGCCAACAAGATTTGACAACTGTTTCACGTCACTTAAAGAAAAAAAAATCAAGCAAATAAAAAGCTCAGTATATTGGATTCTTAGTACTGGATGAACTTTTTGAAAGTTTTATCAAAAAAATAAAAATAAACAGGCATAAAAAAAGTAGATGGAGTCAAAAAGATTACATTAAAATCAACAAATAGGAAAGGGGAATAAATCACAGTTGTGGACAATAGGACATTTGCAGACTTACCTGTCGTTGTCATTGTTTTTGTAATTTCCACAAAGAGTCTTCAGGAAAACCAAAAAATAAAATATAATAGTGAAATCCTCAAAACTCTTCTTGGTCTGTTAATAGCAGCTGTTTGAGAAAACTGAAACCCATGTTGTGTAGCACCAAGTAGTATTCTTCTAATTCTGTGTTGTAGCAGAAAAAGATCTAGTGGAAAACCAGTAGTAGTAAATCTTTAGTACGGGAAAAAAGAGTAAAAATGCTATGATATGATATGGAGCTAATGATATGTAAAAAATAAATAAATAAATAAATAAATCTTGTCTTCCAAACTCACAAAAGAGCAAAATATTTAGGCTGAGAATTCAAATGAACTGAACAGCACGACCATGCATTTTAAGTCTATACCAGAATAAACTTTAAACTTGCAAAAAGAAAAAACAACATTCCAAGATTATGACAACAAATCATATTTGAAAGTGTTTGTTGATATAACCATTTAATTTTACAATTTGTGTAGAATCTGAATTTGTGTTAAGGTGTATTTTTTTATAGATTCTTAATTTGAAAAGTTTATCTTGTTTGATCATGTGTCTACATTTTTCTTTCCCATGTAATAACAGCTATTTTTGTTTATTCTATAAATATAATTAATAAAATGTAATATCTGATGTATGTCAACGTTTCAGTTCATTGTGAATATAAATGTAAAAATTATTCATCTGAAAGCACAATCACCCACTTCAGCAATTTAGACCAGAAAAGACTGGAAAACTAAAGCGTTGACTAGTTTCTTGACATTTTCTGTGTTCAGACGGCTTCCATGAAGAAATTTTTTGCTTTGGTGGAGCGTTCATACAAAGCTGCTCAAATTAACAAGCCATCAACAAAGAGAAAGCTTGGTAGTCTGTCTGCCACTTCAGGCTCATTCACATCTCATTAGCACAGCGGAGAGCAATGATGACTGACAGCACAGCTAGAAGAGCTTTTAAAAGCCATGAGATATTCATTATCACAGAATCCAAAGCATGCCCAACATGCCAACAAAGCCTTTAAATGGTATTAGTCTCAAAAATCTATAACAAAAACATTGATGCCTTTTAAAGCTGGTCAACTCATCAGTGCTAAAGCACAAATGTGTCTTAAAGTGTTAAAATGTGGTGCATTTAAGGAGAATAGTTTTTTTATTAAGTGTTTTTGACTTTTAATAAAATATTATGCAGAGTCCTTTTTTATTCTAAAACAAAAACATCTCAGTTGTAAAAGCTTTCAGACTGTTTGACTGGATTTCACAGCTTTGCTTCAGCACAGAATCTCACAAGGACACGGGCCTGTATAAGTCACACCACAGTATTTTTCTTTGAATAGTCTGCTTCTCATAAGCAGGAGGAAAAGCTTATCTAAATGGTGTGAGCAAGTAAAGAGGGTTTGGTCCTCTTTGCAAGTGACAACTCTGTAGAAAATGTCTTATTTGGAGAACGCTTGAACACAAAAGACAGCTGCTTTTGTGTTTGATCAGAGCCTAGTTAACTCAGTCCTAAACCCCAAATGAGCCGCTGTTGATTGCCACAGTCACAACTGTCCCCACAGGTGGAAACAGGCTGTCTGCGGGCAAAAAAAAATGGACAAACCTATACGAGACAAACAGGTGGCTCACAAGAAATTTTAAGATCATTGACCTCTCGGTGAGGCCAAAGAGCAAAAAATGTTCATACGCATTTTTTTCCTATGGGCATGCTGCGGGCAACAGGTCATAGAGAACACACTTACATATATGAAGTAGGTGAGGCGCAGGTGCGTTGCGCAGATTTTCCTTTAACTCCCCTGAAACCTGAGCACTTTGCGAGGAGCTCTTTGGTGCTGTTCAAGTGATAAGTGCATGCTCCTCGTGCTTATAGCGTATCTGTTAGAAATGAGGAAAATTAGACAACCACAATGTAGTTTGTGTAAGCATTCTATCCCACGGGCACCAACTTAACATGGATATTAATTTAACTCTCACTTTTTAAGACACTAATCTCCAACCTGAGACATTTAAAAGTGAAGATAATTCTAAGGAGGATTTTTGCTTCAGTAACACAACGATCTGTAACATCTTCTGTAACATATGCTTCAGTTCAAGTTAGTTTAGATGCTTGCATTAAAGTTTTGACCAAGATCCAGGCTAAACTGATTTAATTACAAAGTAATTGTGCAGTTGCATTTAGAAGGATTGTCTTTTAATTAATTTTTAATTCCTCGATACCAGATTTACTTCTTTATCTGCCCTTTAGTTTTCTGGGGACATAAATAGCAGCATTTCCTTCAGTTTTTCATAGAATCCTATATTTACATTTCATTTGATTTGAGGTCAATTTCAGACTAAGAGGATGTTATGATTCATTTAGAGAACAGTTTGTCCCTTTGCTGTCAGAGTTCTGCATCTCAGAGATTTGTTTCTGCCCACCCCGGTGTCCTAATGAGTTTTAACAAGTCCTCTGCTGTCTCTGACGGAGCCATTGTTATTCTCTTGTTTCTGCTCCTTTAAAAAAAACATTAATGTAATTTATGCACTTTCCTTGTTAATGATGCTGCTAACTTTCCCGTCAGCTAATAAAGTGACAAAAACAGTCATGAAATTGCTATCAAAGCATAGCATTGATAACAATCTAGATGAATGTGCACACATGTAACAGCAGCACAGATTAGTAACTACACCTCCTGGAAGGGAGGTCAAAGGAAGCGAGTTCTTCGTCAGCTGCAGCTCAGATGATTCTAGCTTGATGACACAGTTTTCAGGTAATCCCTGTTACTTGTTAATCTCTTTCGTCAGCCAAATTCTTTAAACTTAAATTAATTGTTGACTAGTTTTGTTTTAGGAGTATGTAGAAAGGAATACACTGACAACATGTAGCTAAATTTGCTGAAAATTGTTTCGACATTTTTGAAGGGTTTCTAATGCCATAAGAATAGCTGTTTCAGAAATGTAAAACCCAACAATTACATATTTAGCTGAAAGTATTTTCATTGATAGCTTCTGAAAATTTCTAAATTCATTAGAACCTGAAAGACAATAAAACAGGTTTGTCTGTAACAAATGATCTGGAATCTAATTTGCTGTTTCTGTTTCTAGTTTCTGAAAATGTAAAACATAATGTGACTTGTTAGAAAAGACGAAACAATGCAAACAAGAGAAGTTTTTTCATCCATTCATTCATGCACACTGAAAAAGAGGCAGCCTAAAAGTAGGAAGGAATTTTAAATCTAGACACAAGGAGTTTCATACAAGCATTAAAAAAGGTAAAATAAGCTAAAAAAAAAACTGTTAGATGGAATCACTTCTAACTGAATGTCATGCATCCCAGTAATAATCTTTTTTTTTTTGCCAGATCCCCAAAATAATGTCAATGAATGCCAGACTAACTTGACAAACTTTTTAAACTTTAAAATAACCAAATAAAAATTTAGCCACAAATGAGTGACAATGACAATTTCAGATTTTTGATTCTTAAATCAAGTGATTCTATTGTGAAGAGACTGGAGCAAAGAAATTTTGATTTATTACTTTAATTTCCTTGTTTTTTTAGTCCTAGCTTTTATTGAGGAAAAAAATCTTGAAAGTGCTGCTTTTGAAGAAGGCTGGAAAGGTGTTGAGCAAAGGAAAAGTTAAAACAATGTAAAATCTGGTAAAATATTTTGAATGCGTAAAAATGTGGTTTTAAGTCTTTACAAATATCATGTAGTTTGCAGTGTATCTTCAGAACCTGGTGAGTCCCTCTTGACCCCTTTATGCTTTCAGCTCATCTGCATCGCGTTTCTGTCATTGTGGCATCTTAACTTGAAGGTTTTATGTTTAATAGCCTTTCATTGGCATTTTCAATTCTCTAAGGAAATTTAACATTTTCAGTGATGAGTCTCCCGTGTTTTGGAAATATGAATCCTTTTTTTGTATGATCATTTGCTGCCCTGATAGCATTTTTTTTCAATTTCTGCTCATTTAATATTTCATTCTGTGATTCGTGATTTTAAATGTTTTGTATTTCTTAAATGTTTTTATGATCTCTGTTTTATCGCTCTTTTGATTTTTTATTTTGCTTATATCATTTGATCATTTGGAGCGTCCGTGGTGCAGTGCAGGGCAGTTGACCTCTGATCGGTTAGATTCTTGCCTTGCCCACCCATGCATAGAAGAGTCCTTGGGCAAGACACTGAACCCCACATTGCCTTTGGTGGAAGGTTGGCATCATTGTTTGGCAGCAGAGCCACCATCGGTGTGTGACTGGATGTATGAACGGGACTGTGACTGTAAAGCCCTTTAGATGTCTCTGTTTCAAAGCTGTTACCGAGCAAAGTTCATTGCAATCGTGACAATGATGACGATCATCATCGCTGCTTGTCAATGCCAGACCCTTTGTGTTACCATTTAATGCATTATCATCCTATTATGTCCACATGCTGAACCTCACAGTTATATGCAACATCCAGATAAAACAGAAACTAAGTCAACATTTTATTTTTGAATTTTCAGACTTTGTAAGATGATTTGAAGTGTAGTAAGCTTAAAGTAACAAAAGTGTGGCTCATCTTACTCAATTTTGTATATATATATATAATAATTTATTTTATAATTTACCTTTTAGGGCTGCACGGTGGCGCAGTGGTTAGCGCTCCTGCCTCACAGCAAGAAGGTTCCCGGTTCAAGTCCTGGCTGAGGGACCTTTCTGTGTGGAGTTTGCATGTTCTCTCCGTGCATGCGTGGGTTTTCTCCGGGTACTCTGGCTTCCTCCCACCGTCCAAAAACATGCTTCATAGGTTAATTGGTTACTCTAAATTGTCCCTAGGTGTGCATGGGTGTGTGATTGTGGCCCCTGCGACAGACTGGCAACCAGTCCAGGGGTGTAACCTGCCTTCGCCCATGAGTAGCCGGGTTAGGCTCCGGCAACCCCGTGACCCCAAAAGGGATAAAGCGGATTGGAAAATGAATGAATTTACCTTTTAGATGTGTTTTGATCAAAAAAACAATTTCAGAAAGAGACCAACAACACAAATAAAGTGTAGAATTTTGAATTAAACATAGACAGAATAAGTTGAAATATATTTCCCAGCTACAATTTAAAAAAAATCCAACCATAGATGATAGTGTCTGTGGGTCCTAGAGCTGGATTAGCCCACAACATGAGAAGAGAGGGAGGTGGGGGAGGAGACCAACACAGAGGGAAGTGAAGGGAAGTTTGAAGACAAAGTCAAGCAACCAGAGAATATTCTGACACGTCTTGTGGAGATTCAGGACGAAACATGTGAGGTGAGTCTGCAAACTCTGTTTCCTTGTGTTTTTTTGTGGATAAACAACATGAGGAAATTAATAAGGGTTTCAATGTGCTATACAGAATTTACATAAACCATTCACTTGTAAAGGTTGAACTTTGACTGAGATTGAATGTTTCAGTTAATTTAAATGCAGACATGCAGAGTTGGAACAGATGGATGTGTTCCATAGAGATTCAGCTATGTTTCATTTTCTTTGGTTACACATTCACAGCTGGCAGCCGGCAGCTCAAGCTTCAGTTAGACTGTGGTAATATATTGCTCGTTTTATTGTACATTGTCAAGACAAACAGTTCCTCTGTATTTTACAGTTTGAATCATTTGTTATTTAGTTTCATTTTTTTTCTCTAACTCACTGCAGATTAACCGTCATAGTAAATAAAAAAATTGTGATTGATTATTACTTTGAACGCATGTCTGTTTATAGTAGTTTATTTAGTATTTATGAACCTGCTTTGTTTCAGGATTTTTGATAAATGTTGAAGTTGAACTAGAATTACAAAGAACCAAAACTTCTGAATAACATTTATAATTTTACTGATTTTCTAAAATTAGATTTAAACATAAAAGAACAGCAAACCTGAGAAGACTTAAATCCCGCCTTTTGTGACTTAATTGGAAACCTGTTGATATCTTTTATTTCTCAATTTTTCTTTGTTTTCAATATGTGTCCAGGATTTTTTAAGTTCAGTCGAATGTCATATTATTTAATCACAGTGACTGTAATACCTTTCTCTAAATTAGCAACCTCTCATTTAGTTTATTTTGCTATAAAACAGTTGTTGCTTTTACAGGCAGAATTAAAGTCTTAGCACAACATAATGCCAAAGTTACCAGAAAGAAAATTATACAAGAGTTAAATTTTCTTTTAGAAATAAAAATGTTAAAAGTGGAGTGTGCAAAAGTATTCAGCCCCCCTGAGTCAATACTTTGTGGAACCCCCTTTTGCTGCAATTACAGCTGCAAGTCTTTTGGGGTTTGTCTCTGCCAGCTTTGCACATCTACAGACTGAAATCTTTGACCATTCTCCTTTGCAAAACAATTCCAGCTGAGTCAGCTTAGATGGAGAGCGTTTGTGAACAGCAGTTTTCAGATCTTGCCACAGATTCTGGATTGGATTTAGGTCTGGACTTTGACTGGGTCATTCCAACACATTAATCCGTTTCATTTGAAGCCATTCCATTGTAGCTTTGGCTTTATGTTTAGGGTGGTTGTCCTGTTGGAAGGTGAATCTCCGCCCCAGTCTCAAGTGTTGTTCAGACTTCAACAGTTTTTCCTCCAATATTGCTCTGTATTTGGCTCCATTAACTCTAACCAGATTCCCTGTCCCTGCTGAAGAGAAGCAGCCCCAGAGCATGATGCTGCCACCACCATGTTTGACAGTGGGTATAGTGTGTTCAGAGTGATGTGCAGTGTTAGATTTCCGCCACACATAGCGCTTTGCATTTAGGCCAAAAAGTTCCAGAGTGACCAGAGCACCTTCTTCCACATGTTTGCTGGGCCACTCACATGGCTTATGGAAAACTGGACTTCTTGTGGTTTTCTTATAACAATGATTTTCTTCTTGCCACTCTTCCATAAAGTCCAGATTTGTGCAGCGTATGACTGATGGTTGTCCTTTGGACAGATTCCTCCAACTGAGCTGTAGATCTCTGCAGTTCATCCAGAGTCACCATGGGCCTCCTGGCTGCATCTCTGATCAGTGCTCTACTTGTTCAGCCTTTTAGTGGACGACCATGTTTAGGTAGGTTTACAGATGTGTTATAGTCTTCCCATTTGCAGATAATGGACTGAACAGTGGTTCGTGGCATGTTCAAATCTTGGTAAATCTTTTTCTAGTCTAACCCTGCTTTAAATTTCTCCAAGACTTTATCCCTGACCTGTCTGGTGTGTTGCTTACTCTTCATGATGCTGTTTTCTCCCCAATACTCTCTTGACAAACCACAGAGACTGTCACAAAACAGATGTATCTGTATACTGAGATTAAATGACACACAGGTGGACTCTATTAAGTCATTCAGTCAACATTTGATCAGTCACTAATCATCAAGCAACTTCTGAAGGCAATTGGACGCACTCAGAGAAAAGGGGCTGAATACTTTTGCACACTGCACTTTTCAGTTTTTTATTTGTTAAAAATAAATTGAACTCTTGTATAATTTTCTTTCCACTTCATAAGTGCGTGCCACTTTGTGTTGGTCTTTCACATACAATTCCAATAAAATATATTTATGTTTGTGCTCATAATGTGAGAAAATGTGGAGAAGTTCAAGGGGTATGAATATTTTCATCCAGTGTATGAGTATTTCTGTTGATAATTTGCTTTAATATTTGCTTTATTGGCGTAAAAAGAGACTTGTGTGCCAAACCACCTAGTGGTTACTTGGTAAACTGATCTGGCTCCAGTTATTTGTGATTTCAACCAGTCAGAAACAGCCTTGGGATGTGATGGCTTTGTCCACTGTGGAGGTTTTTAGGAAAAAAAACCTTAAGATTAATTATTTTAGTTCAGCTTTTACGTCATTTTGACATTTTCCAAATTTTAATGTATTTGTTTGTATATTTTCGTATATATGTTTTTTTTTAGCACTTTGAGGTGTTCTGTAACAGGACTAGTGCTCAATGAATAAAGATGAATTTGAATTTTAAGTCGTAAAATACCCTAAAATAATTTTACTGATCTTGTGTTTCACTGTCTTTTATTACATTTTTTTCCACATTTTTGCAAACATGCTCACATTTTCTCTTTTTAATATTAATGATCTCAAGTCAATTTTTTATTTTTTTTGCATTAAACCTATTGGACAAAAAGATAAGACGTCGATTCAACAAATCCGGTTTTCTTTCTGACAAAATAATACTTCTAATTCAGTTTATTTAATTAAACAGGTGTATAACCCTCTCTTGATTATTAGCATATTTGTTTGCAACTCAGTACTTATCTGTGCTGCCTCTGCTGTAATCATTACTGCAGTAGGTTGTCTTCATGTTTGTTGATCATTGGGCGTCATGACATCTCCTGCAGACACAGGGCACTCCCATCTGCAATATTTATTACTAATAACCAAACACACATTTATTAAGTTATATAAATATTGACATTATTTTAGTTGAAACATGTTACTTCATGTATTTTACTCAAAATCTAGTTCAAGGTAATAACATCTAACTTTTGACACGTTGGTACATTGATGTTAGTCCATCCGATCGGTGCTTTCTAAGAAAAATATAAATGTTCTCATTACACTAAGTTAGAATGTCTCTGTTGGATAATCATGGCTTTTATTACTAACTGAAGCAAACTAATAAAAAAAAAAAGTTTTTTTTATAATGGAACAGCACTGCTCCCACAAAATCAACAAATAGCAAATGCATCGTCATCCTATCTTTTCTCTGGTTTTCCAGTGTTTACAACCACTGAAATTCTGACGATGTCAACACAGGAACTAAGTCTGTACTTTAGAAAGTATGTGAGAGATTCAGACGTCTTATCATCTGTACACCATATATTTAACTGAATAATAGTTGTGCCAATGTGGCTGGTTTACTTCTTTTTTTTTTCACCTTTTGATTTTTGCTGAACACCCACCCATTTTTTATCTAAATATGCTTTTATAAAATGTGTTGATTCAGTTTTCCAGGCTGTTTAGAAGTTTTAAATGAATCTAGCCAAACCGTTGTTAAAATTGTGCAGCAGACAATAAAACATTTATGATACGAGCGTTCTGTGAAGTAGCTGATCTCTTTTTCTGTATTGAAAAGGACAAAGACACCTCTGGCTTTGGCGGAGAGACATCAAATGAAATTAGCTGTACTGGAAAATTGGTTTAGTTGTTCATGAACAAACAAGCCATAAATAAACTGCTTAGTTTGGTGCAGGCTCTGGCTCTCTCTGACTCAAGGCTTTACAAGAGCGCATCAAAGGAGATCATAAGTGGGATAACTAAAGCTGGTTTTAGGGTTTCCTTTACTTTTTTTTTTGCTTAAGTTTTGCTAAAGAAAGCTTGTAAAAACCCAACCCATGAGAAGATGTATTTTCATAACAGACTGTTATAGATTATATAAATGTGTGCGTTTATCCCTTTTACAATTTACAGTCAAATCTTACAGCATAAGTTGCTTGCGCGACTCTTGGTGCAGAATAAGCCCGCCCCTGGTTCCCAACATCTTTTTTGTCTTCACGCTCTCCCGCTAGTTTAAAGCCCCTTGCAACCCCAAGCTAACATTAATGGTGCAACACAAATGGCTAGCAATATGGGAGCTATCCATCTGTACAGTTTGGAACTAGATGCCAGCTCACACAAGGAAAACAAAGGCATACGTGCTGTGGATCTAACCCTCAACAAGTGGATGCTTCAGACTGGAGTGGAGCAGCAAGCTTGTGGCCTACGTCACAACTGCAAACTTTTTCATTTTATCATCTGCTCCTGAGTTAACAACGTCATTTGGGTTAATAAACTACATACTTAAATAATGACATGACTTAAATGGAGAAGTGAATGTTTTTGTAAATCATGCCTGTTGTTCTTTTACCAGGTAGCCGATTGCTTCAGAGGCAGCTGCTATGGCCCAATGGTGAAACACATGGCAGGAAAATTCTTTCAGTTTGATTAACTTTCAACGTTCCAAGACCCTCCAATTGCAAAGTGATGTGGAAGCAGTGGAGAACATTTGGAAAAGTGGATGAACCATTTAAAACCTTTTGAAAAACCAGCCACAAAACCCAAGGAGGCAACCATGGTGGTCACAGCTCTTCGTTGGCTGTTCCTCATATTTGTCATTATCGTCACCATTGGCGGCAATGTGTTGGTGTGCTTGGCAGTGGGGCTGTGCAGACGGCTTTGGAGATTATCGAACTGCTTTGTGGTTTCGCTGGCGGTGGCCGATCTTCTTCTTGGCCTGCTTGTTCTGCCCCTTTCTGCTGTGGTGGAGCTGCGCGACGGCAACTGGCCATTTGGAGGAACTTTGTGTAACATCTACATCGCCCTTGATGTCATGTTTTGTGCCTCCTCCATCCTGACTCTCCTGGCAATCAGTGTGAACAGATACCTTGCCATCTCATCTCCTCTCAACCACTCGCGGATTGTTACCCCCCGAAGAGTGGCACTGGCTATCATTTCCATTTGGGCTTTATCCCTTGCAGTGTCCTTTTTGCCCATTCACTTGGGCTGGAATACAGCTGACTACAGGGTGCAGAACTTGGACTGGCTCATGGGAGATGAGGACAAGGAGGGACGCTACTGCCAGTTTGAATGGAACAATAACTATATTCTTATTTACGTCTTTGCCTCGTTTTACCTTCCACTGGTGCTAATGTGTGGAATGTATCTGTGCATTTTCAGAGTGGCGCAAGAACAGGTCAGTATGTTTACTGTTTTATGAAGTAATTGCTTAAAATTTAAGTTACAATTGTGGATATGCAATGCAACATTATTTCAAATAAATAATCTAGCATTGCAGAACAAAGAAAGCTAAAAAAAATGGTGCACTTGTAGGTCTTACTTTTCTCATTACACAATCTCATATTAGAAATCATGTAGAAGTTAGTCATTTGTCTTTTTACCTACCTTATTTTCCACTAAAAAGCCTATTTTTTTCTAAAAACAACAGTGCGCCTTAAAAATCGACGTGCCTATATATGGTTTAATTTTAATCATGCTTACTGATGTCGAAGCGATTATAAGAGGTACATGGCGAATTGTCGCATTGTGCAAGGTTGGGAGTTAACACAGTCGCAGTAGCGTTTGTTTTAGTTGTATCAGTCTGTTTTTCGATGTGCTTCTAACATAGTTGGGAATTATTAATGCGGCTAATGTGTAGTGAGATTGGATTTTTTTTTTACTTTTTACTAACAAGGTTTGAAGTTAGCATAGTCACAGTAACATTTGTTTTAGCGATATCGTCTGTTTGTTTTACATATTGCAAGTAAGGCTGGAATTAGCTATTGTGAATATGCTAACGTGGCTAATGTGTAGCTTGTTATAAACAAATTCTAGAGTCACTGTAAACACAGTTGATAAAGTGATATGACTGACTTAATGACTTATCTCTGACCTTCTTGTCTTGTTCAATGTGCCCTGTAGGTTTGTGCACCTTATATATGAAGTAATTTCAAAAATGTAACATTCATTGATGGTGCGCCTTATAATCTGTTACACCCTGTAGTGCAGTAAATATGGTACTATTACCTAAAAATATGAATAAACTATTAAATAAATATTAGGGAAATACCAACCAACCCCTTTCTGCAGCCTTTGGATTTGAACAGATCTCCACAAAATCTAAAATGTTATTGGCTTGCTGCTCAGATGAATAGTACCTAGAAAATGCCAAGAGGAAGTAGGAAAATTACAAACTGTTGCAAAGCATTAATCTAAAATGAAAAGTTCTGAAACATTTTCAAACTAATGAAGTTCTGTGTTCTGGTTGAGGAATTTAATGTACATTTTTCCCATCCGTTGGACATTGTAAGCATAATGCATTGTTTCCTGAACTGGAAATTCCAGGAACTGCAAAAACAAACGTCTAAGAACCAACGTTTTCAAAGTCAAAGTCCAGAACTCTGTTAAAATCTGTGCATAATTGACTTTCTAGAAACTGTGTTGAAATGAAGCAATGCTGTAAGTAAAACTTACTCAACAAAAATGAAGGAGACTGATAAAATACAAGCTTTAAATACCCAGTAAAGTTGCTGTCAAAGATGGGTCATTTATCTGGAGCAGATAATTCAAATTGCTTATCATTTTGGGTTTTTTGCAAAATGCATAAAGGCGTAAAGAGTAAAAGATAAGCATGACGACGTACTGTACAAACTGGTTAATTTCATTGCTGTGTATGCTGAGCATACTCAGTTACAATGAATAACCTTTTGTCTCTTCCTCCTCTTTCTATCTCTCTGCTGACTTCCTTCAGGTGAGACGCATCCGTGCCACCACGCCGTCATTCGCACGCTTAGCAAAAGCAACCATCGTCCGAGAGCACAAAGCCACAGTGACACTGGCTGCTGTCCTGGGGGCCTTTGTGATCTGCTGGTTTCCGTACTTTACGTTTTTCACCTGCGTTGGCATGATGGAAAAGACAAACCCCCCCAACGTAGTTCACTCTGTTGTCCTGTGGCTGGGCTATTTAAACTCAACTCTTAATCCGATTCTGTATCCGGCGTTCAACAGGGACTTCCGTCGGGCCTACGCCCAGCTGCTGCTCTGCAGAGGTCCATCGCAAAGAAAACAGAGCTTCAGTAACGTGTCTGTGCACAAACTGCTGTCCTTCATTAATGGAATAGGAGCCCCCCAAACCCCTGACAAGAAAACAGACTCTGCTAACATTGAACCTGATGAGAAAACCCTCCCTGTATGTCAGGACTCATAAAGGCAACATGAAGTGATGGGCTGCAGCTCTGTATAGTGCAACTATATGACTATTGTTTGTACAGCACCTGTACAGTTCAGAAAGATACTCAAAGAAACACTGTGTTGTCACACAGATCTTTTAGTAAAATAAAATATAAAAATCTAAATGCAAGCCTATTAATGCAAGAAAATATGCTTCTTTCTGATCACCTATTTTTTTATCCAGTCCAGGTAGCAGAATAAATATATACAAATAATTAAAGATGTATTACTTAATCTCCAATATGGATAGAGGAACCGCTGGTTAAAAGTTTGCAAACTGTTTATTTTCTCTCCCTTCAGGCCTGGAAATGACAGTAAATGAGTTACCAGGAAAGTGATTTGCATGTGTGACTTGACCTGTGCAGAATGACCTGAAGAACTACTGAAATATTTAAGCACACTAACTGAAGAAAACATCTTTTTTTTTCTTACAAAAGGTAATGAATATAACAGTTTGCATTTGCATTGTTCAGATTTTGCTCTGAATCTGCACTGATTAATATATGATGCAAGGTATTGTTATTAGTCATCAAATGACCACTGTAATAACCCTATATGCTACCGAACCAAAACTCATGGATCTGAATTATAAAATGACATCTAATGACAGCATATCAAGCTTTTTTAAAAAGCTTTTGAAAGCAATGTTGGCATAAAAATGATTTGTATTTCTTTGATTCCTTTTTAGTCTCCAGAATAAAAAACTAAGCATATAGTGACTCATTTTGTTGGAACATGCTGAATTTGATCTGCATTACAGAATAAAAAGTGGGTTTATTTTCATCCTTTATGGATGTTCTGTAGAGGTAAATATGTTTTATTATACTTGCATTCAAATGGGACGCTATGACATCATGGACACATGGATGTAGATTTTTTTTTTTTTTTAATTGCTGCATTTGTATGTTTTTATTTAAGTCTTGAGGGTAAATGATTTAATGGAGAATCACAAAGAACAGAAGAAAAGACAAAAGAGTTTTTTTAAACAAATATTTATGATGAATTATTAAATGATACTCAGTGTCGTGGTGAAAATGAACAATGAATGTCGGTCTGTGAGGGGACAAACAGCAAATATCAAATATTTTGTTTAACAGCAGTTATGCACAAATATATTATTTTGTCATTAAGGAACTTCAAAATGATTGCATTTTAGTCATTTTTCATTTTTCTCTTATGATGTTCTCTTTTTTTTCTATTGTATTCAATACTTTCATATGGTTTGACTTTTTTTTTCCCATACCCATTGCCGTCTCGAAGCGGGCTGACCGCACCTGTCTCTACCCGTGTTTTCCTTTTTG
The DNA here is from genome assembly GCA_036245035.1 of Adrianichthys oophorus. NCBI lineage: Eukaryota > Metazoa > Chordata > Actinopteri > Beloniformes > Adrianichthyidae > Adrianichthys > Adrianichthys oophorus. The sequence goes on along the minus strand of BSAI01000201.1, from coordinate 8,439,055 downwards.
GTCTTCTCCTTTACAACCACTTTCATACAAGAAAGCCACTCATCATTGCACGCTAACAAACCTGAAGCAACATTTCAAAATAAAATATGTGTGCTAAGGTATTAAAGGAACAAATGTGGACACAGCTGATCTGAAACAACTCTAACATACACTACATAAGTTTGTTAAGGCAGGTATGGAGCTGAGACAGAGCCTTCTGGCACGATTATGCAACTGTGAGACCAAATGAAGGCATTCATTCATTCATTCATTTTCCAATCCGCTTTATCCCTTTCAGGGTCACGGGGTTGCCGGAGCCTAACCCGGCTACTCATGGGCGAAGGCAGGGTACACCCCTGGACTGGTCGCCAGTCTGTCGCAGGGGCCACAATCACACACCCATGTACACTCACATTCACACCTAGGGACAATTTAGAGTAACCAATTAACCTATGAAGCATGTTTTTGGACGGTGGGAGGAAGCCGGAGTACCCGGAGAAAACCCACGCATGCACGGGGAGAACATGCAAACTCCACACAGAAAGGTCCCCCAGCCAGGGCTTGAACCGGGAACCTTCTTGCTGTGAGGCAGGAGCGCTAACCACTGCGCCACCGTGCAGCCCCAAATGAAGGCAAAATATATATTTATTTGGGAATATTGGGGTTTTTTTTATTATGAAGTACTTGGTGTTAAAACTTTATTGTGGAATTCCTTTTAGTTAGGTACTGCTTCTTTTTGTGTTTTCTGTAAACCCAGTGAGAGGAGGTGATGCAGCTAGGCTGAGCTAGAGGACCATTTGCTCAGGGCTATGTCTATGTATGTCTATGTCTAAGACATAGATGATTATAAAACACTCCCATGAATTACAGTCACATACATTTTTTTAGGTTTAAAAAAACTTGTATAATATGTGAAGACTATTTAGCTTAGTGTCCAAGTCCTGCCAATTTTTTAGCCACTAAAAAAATAAATGTTACATTTTTATTTTAATGAAAATTTGGCAACAAATTTGAATTAGAACAATGCAGGGATACTGATTCATTACTGATTATTTTAAATAAGTTGGTGAATTATTACTAATCTTTTAGAATGGGGAAATTATTATGTTATATCAGCTGAGAATAGGAACTTGCCAATAATTCTGTGCAGTGTGCGTCAGTCAGTACTTTTGTGTTGATACTATATTGTTCCTGACAAACAGTTGATGTAAAGCTGGATGTAAAGATAACTTCAAAATCAACCCCTCCTTTTCTCAGTGATTATCTCCATTTACTTGTACATCATAATCACTGTTTGTGCCATAAAAATGAGTGAAATGACACTTGCTGCAGGAACAGGAACGCTTTTATCTAAGGGTCAACAAATGCATTATTAGGTTTGATAAGAAACTGAGGCCCATAGGATGTGTTTAAAACCACACATTTAAGGTTACTTAATGCCACAAAAAAGCTGTGTTGCTTTTTGTCCAAATGTCACATGAAAAAATGAAAAGAAAAAGAGTGACTGAAGTGGTCCAAAAGGGATTCATTCATGACTAGCCATTGTGCATTGTTGCAATACAGTGTTTCCAAGAATTGGTTTTGAGCACTTTTAAAGAATAGTCCACCAGATTAGGGGCCCATTTATGCCACACAATTAGGCCGTGCCAGTCTGGTTTTTTCGTTAGCTGTGATTTCTCTGGTGCTGTCCCTAGCTATTGGCCACTAACAATCCTTGCAGATGTTGTCCACAATGCCAAACCCTGGCTTTAAGAAAGGGACAGCAATGCACTCAACAGAAATCCACATGCTGTATATTTCTTGTGCAGTGATACCTTAAAAATTTGTTTTGATGCATATTATTTTGCCGAAACATATACTTTCGTTGCTCTTTTGGATTAAGGGAGGATGAGACTCAGTTTTCCTCGGTCAAACACTGAATTCTGCCACAGTAAGGAAAAAGGGCTGATATTTTAGACACAAGAGAAACATAAAACCAAAAAGGATTTATCTGCTTGCTCAAAAATTATGATTTTCAACCACCCTACTAGCATCACTTTCCCACCAGATGGCACTAAGATCAAATGTAATTTATTTGTATTTATTTAAAGGAAATTAAAAAATATCTATCCTTGTTTTAAGGTTAGACAAAATGTGGTGGTTATAAGGAACCGTTTCATTCTTGGGGGCCTGCTTGGAGAAGATGGGAACACAACTCATGATTGCTTGGAGGCCACTCAAGTCATTAAACTCACGTACATCAGGCACAAAAGAAACAGCTTGGAGAATAGGAGCTTTAAAAGCCTCTAATTTTTTTATAACTTTCATTAGGATGCGGCGTGGGGTGTTCCTGTCCACAGAGACAGATTTTAATAATGTTGCCAGTGAAGAGGCTGCACGGTGGTGCAGTGTTTAGCGCTCTTGCCTCACAGCAAGAAGGTTCCCGGTTCAAGTCCTGGCTGGTGGACCTTTCTGTGTGGAGTTTGCATGTTCTCCCCGTGCATGCGCGGGTTTTCTCCGGGGACTCCGGCTTCCTCCCACTGTCCAAAAACATGCTCCATAGGTTAATTGGTCACTCTAAAAATTGTCACTAGGTGTGAATGTGAGTGTGCATGGGTGTGTGACTGTGGCCCCTGTAACAGACTGGCAACCAGTCTAGGGGTGTCCCCTGCCTTTGCCCATGGGTAGCCGGGTTAGGCTCTGGCAGCCCTGTGACCCCAAAAGGGATAAAACGGTTCAGAAAATGAATGAATGATGGTGAAGAAAAACACATTTTGTGAAATCTTGAGGGATTCTTCAAATATGTTTGTTTTTACACTGGCATTATCAATGCAAAGCTCTTACGATAAGTTATCTATTTATTGTCAAGGGAATGTAAAAAGACTTAAAACTCCTCATACATTATGCAATATCCAGCAACTTTGCACTGCCATTTAAGAGGAGTGGACCAACATTCCACAGGCTACAAATGACAACTGTACCTGAAGGCAAATGCACAAGGCAAATGGTGGTCACACCGGATACTGACTGGTTTTTTGAGAAGTACAGGATACTGAGGGTACAATTTGCAGAGGCTCCCACAATGTGACAATAGAAGATTAGAAAAATTTTACCTGGTCTGATGAGTCTTGATTTCTGTTACGATATTCGAATAGACATGTCAGAATTTGGTGTCAACAAGATTAAATCATGAATCTATCATGGATCCATTCTGCCTTGTCTCAATGATTCAGTGGCTAGGTGGGTAGTGTCTGCTCTGAGTCTGGAAGGTCATGAATTCAAATCCACAGTGAAATCTGACCAAAGACTCTTAAAATGGGACCCGATGCCTTCCTGCTTGACACTCAGCTATAAGGGGTTGGATTAGGGGTTAACCACCAAATGGTAAACCCCAACCGTACACAGCTGCTGTGTCTGCAGCCCACCCCTTCCAATGGGAGCTAATGAAAATTTAACTTTAACTTAGACAATTCTTTCAAGTAAAGCTTTTTCGTCTTCATGCTGTGATCTTGATGCTTTAGACCATAAGGACTAAACTGTGTAGGAATGGAAGATGGTAATTTGATTTCATCACTTTTGATTAACTTGGTGATAAAAGTGATTAACCAGTAATGCCCACTGCCTGCCTTACAGCCTGTAAGATGATGGTCTGGAAATGGTGGCGGAGTATCCAAGTCTCTAGTTTAAAGTGTAGCCTACAGCTTTAAAAGAAATGTGGTGGGAAGTGTAAACATTTGTTTTTACACAGCAAGGATAAAGTAGACTCCCCTTGATTAGGAAGCAACAAGTTAGCTAATTTTTGCAGCTCATTTTTTAACAAGCAAGTGACAGATATAAAATAATGAAATCAAATTTAATAGTAATGTAGGTCACAGCTAACATTTTTACTTTATGGGATGAATAATATAAATCAAAATAGAATTAGGGTTATTTAAAAAGAAAACAGGCTATTTGCCAAACAGTCAAATAAAGTTAAATGTAAACTTTACAACCATATTGAGCAAACAAATGTTTTTAATAATGTGGAAAGATATAAAACATGTTGTATATGGAAAATAGCTCACACATGGTGGCCCTGAAGTGTGAATTTCACCAGCAAATAACTCAAAGCATATTAAACATCACAACAATAATTAAAAGGGCAAAACCAATAATAGGCTTTATTGTGATGAGGTGTCGAGTAATAATTCTTAAATCTCGAAGGTCCAAGGTCTTGTCTGTTTTTTGTTTTTTTTTACTTTTTTTTTTAGTTTGGAGCTTGTTCCTTCAGTTACTTTGTTGTCCTCGATTGTCCTAGTCAATGCTTCTTGGATTGGTCGGTGGCAAAAGGAAGTCTTCTTTGGTGTGAATAAGATGACGCTGTTAGCTGTTTTTGTTGGACTGGTAAACTGGTAATGGCGCACATTAAGTTCTTGACACTGGCTGGACAACCGCTGGCATCTTTTATCATTGTGACTCTAGTCTGCACAAGTATGAGTGTAAGCATGAAAAAAGACATTCCCCACTACAAGCCTATGTTTTCAGTCTCTTTTTTTATTTTTCAAATCTGCAACTCTTGTGCATGCATGTGCGCATGTGACAGTTCCTTTTTTTTAAATTGGTATTTGTTTTTTTTTTTTGATTTCACCAAGATATGATGTCAGAGCCAACTGTTTACACAAGTTAATTAGTTTTATTAGTCGCATATGGTTTCACTGCACCAAATTGTGAGTAATGAAGTAATAAGGCTTTCTGTTGTCCAGTAATTGAACTTCAATAACCAAACTTTGAACTGTAATTTGTTGCGTAACTGTCTCTGACCAAAGTAATTAAATTACATTAATTCTATACTTTGTAATTCATTACCCCCAACACTGCATATAGCGATGTTGTGCCGAAACAGAAACTGTTTGGTACCAGTTCCATGGCATACATTTTTACTGGACCAAAGTTTCAGCCATATTGTTTTTGCTTAGCAGCGCTGGCAAGGTGGCGCATCATTAGTGCAGACATGGTGTACACTACTTTGTTTTGATGTGGCTTAAAAAGACAGCTCCATCTGTCCACGTCTCCCTTACTGCTTTTCCTTTCCTGCTCCAATGCAAAAGAGAGGGGCTGCTCACACACCCTTACCCTGGGCTCACACCGCATGTGGTCTGTCCATAACATAAAAAGTGCAAGAGGCACTCACACTGCATCCGGTCCGGTCTGGCCTCTGTGGCGCTCCATGTCCATTTCATTGGCTTTAATTTTTTTCCAGCTGCGCCGTAGCACTTTATTGTGAAGTTGGAGTATTTTTCAAATAAAACCTATTTTTCGCTGTACTGACTTTGCTGTACTGACTTTCTTCGAAAGTCCAGTTTGGAATGAACCCAGTAAACCGTTTTCCACTTTTCTGAGGCAGCGGGAACTGTGGAGTTCTTCCAGAGATAGAAAATGCAACTAAAAGAAATTTTGTAACAAAAAAGTCCGAAATATTACATGATTAGGATTCAATTAATCAAAGGGGTCGCTTTGTAGAAGTTGCTTTTGACATATAAAAGTTCAAAAAAGGCAACCCTACAGTTTTTTTTTCTCCATAGAATGCCATTATAACACTGACAACTCATTCCAGGTTGATGCCAGGGCAGAAGATCCCAATTCATTGTTTTTTGTTTTGTTTTTCTTTTGCACGGAGTAACATTTTCTGTGCTAAAGTTTCTTAACAGATGCCTACCTAACTCAGCCTTGCAGTAGGAACATTCTTTAAGTCCCAGTTGTAAACAAAATGTTCAATTTTAAAAACAAAACTTTCAAAGTTGCAAATGAGAATATCACATTTCGCTTTCAACCTTTTTGTTTTACTTGCTTTCAAAATTCACTTTTTCATTTGCAACAAAAATGTTTTCAGACGCTTTGTCTCTCATCTTGCTTTCTCCTAATCTTTGATTTTGCATTCACAGCTTTCAGTTTAGCATACTTTATCTGCCACCAAACAACCAATCACAGACAAGAGGGTTCATGCTGATTGGTCTAGATTTTATCCAATCATGTATTTATCTAACATGGTGTCTGCTACCGAGGCTCAAATGCAGAGAAGCCTCTCTTTTTTTAAGCCACTTTGACTTTAAAATTTCATTTTTAATCATTTTAAAAATAATGCATGCTTTTTTTGGGTTAATTACATTTTATGTTGTTAGATTTATATATTTATGGCTGAGGATGTCCTTAAACAGTGAAGTTTGAAGTTTATCGGCTGACATTACGCCAAACAGACCTGTGTTCTGTAAAACCTTCAGAGCAAAATATTGGTAAAAAGTTTGTTTTTCTTCAAGATCAGTTTGTTATTAAAAATATAAATTTATGGCAGTTCAATGCTGCACAACAGTATACTTGATTTGCTAAACAGCCATAGTAAGTAATGAAAGAAAATAAAAGTAAATTTAATGTATAAGCAAAAGAAATAACATTTTTAATTTTTAATGCTAACCTTTTCTTTGAATAAATTTGCTTCAGCGGTTAATAACACAAATTTAATATCTGGCTGGACGGAGACAGAGCTGAGATGGGTTTTTCTGCCCATTTTCTGACATTGTAAACTCGTTGGTCGCTATAGTAACTTAAGCGAATACAGTACCCTGGCTTTGCTGATCCTTCGGAGTTCCACTCAAAGAGAAACGGGCCAGAATGGTTGAAGACTGCGGAATCCTGGTGGACCAGAACTGATACCAAAAATATGCACAAAAACCCAAACAAAGCCCCCCACACACCCCCACACCCCCCACACACACATACGCACACCATTTGTCAAGCCAATTCTGAGCCCAGACCAATGGAGGAAACATCTTAACTGGGCCAAGCAGAAGAAGGGCTGGACTGTAGGCCAGTGGTCCAAGGGGTCCTATTTTCTGCGCAAAGTAAAGTGAGCTTTTCATTTTGGAATCATAGTGCAAGGGTCTGGAGGAAGATTGACGGGGAGCAGAATCCAAGGTGCTTGAGGTCCAGTGTGAAATCTCCACAGTCAGTCATGATTTGGGGTGCAACGTCCAGCGCTGGTGTTGGTAAACTCTGCTTTCTTTATTCCAAAATCACTGCAACAATCTAGTGGAATGATCTCGAGGACTTCATGACTCCTTCTGTTGAGGACATGGATCGAAATGCAGATTTCATCTTCAAGCAGGACCTGGCCCCTCCCCATACTATTGAAGTATTGAAGGTTAACATACATGTTGAAAACACTTTATTTTGTTTGATTTGATGAGTACGTAGCCTCTGTCTTCATCTTTATGCAAAAGCAAAGAAGTAAAACATGATTTCTTCACAGTATTTTTTGAAGTATATTTTCTGAAATCCTGTCTTTGTGGGTTTCATTAGCTGGAACCTCGATTTATGAACGTTTAAGTTTTTGAATAGTATTATGGAAATAAATACACTTTTCCATTATATTCATTTTTTTATTTGCTCTTTTGGATTTACGGAGGATGTGACTCAGTTTTATTCAAACACTAAAATTTGCTACAGCAAGGAAAAAGTGCTGATATTTTAGATGCAAGAGAAACATAAAACCAAAGTGGATTAATCTGCTTGCTCATCAAATTACTGGAAAATTTTCAACCACCCTACTCGCATCATTTTCCCACCAGATGGCAGTAAAACCAAATGCAATGTATTTCTACCTACTTAAATGAAATTACAAATTTGTTTGAAAACCTTTCCCTTGTTTTAAGGTTAGACAAAATGTGGTGGTTGTTAGGAACCTTTTCATTCTTGGGGCCCGCTTGGAGAGGATGAGAACACAACTCATGATTGCTTGGAGGCCACTCAAGTCATTAAACTCACAGCCTTCAAAAATGTACATCAGGCAAAAAAGAAACAGCTTGGAGAATAGAAGCTTAAAAAACCTCTAATTTTTTTATAGCTTTAATTAAGATGCGGTGTGGGGTGTTCCTGTCCACAGAGACTCCCAACATTTTAATAACCTTGGTGAAAAAAAAAGCAAATTTTGGGCCATGTTTCAACTGTTTCTTTTTATATTGACATTATCAATGCCAAGCTCTCATTTTTTTTTACAAGTTATCTATTTATTGGCAAGGGAATGTGAAAGCACTTTGAGTCCTCATACATTATGCAAGTGAGTGGGATGTAAGGTGGGTGGCGAGGAGCAAAATCTAAAATAAGATTCCTTTTCTCTTTTCTCCTTGGCTGTGTAAGGCAGTATTGTAAGGTCCTAAAGATTGCCTGTGCAAGCTGGTGTTTGTTAAGTCACATATTTTAATCATCCCCGGTAGACTTACTCTGGACAGCAGTTGCCATGGATAATTAACGAAATTTTTTTCTGCAGGCTGCAGTGGGAGGATATTGCAGAGGTGTGCCAACTGGTCAGGACAGATACATGAAAATAAAAGAAGACCTTCATGCATAGCAGATACATTAGCTTCCTATGATGGATGTATATTCACTCATACACTTAAAAGATATAATGTTGTCTCTCTTAGAACTTCTTTTTTTTAACCAAAAAAAAACGTTTTTGTTGCAGAAATAATAGAATATTATTAAAAAGTGCCTTTTTTAAACAAAAACATGGCTTATACTACTAAAGGACCTAAGACTTTGGTTAAAGTCCCAATCCAATCATCTTTTGATCTACTTTAAAAACATTCTGTTTTTTTTTTTTTTTTTTTGTTTTTTTTATTGTGATTATACCATGTTTAGCCAACAACTTTTTAAAAAATGTAGTTTTCTTGTATTTAGTTTCTGCAGAGTGGCAGAGGTTTATTAGAAATTCACTTCTGAGTTGTGGGTGGGACTTTTGGCGTAGAGGGAGTCTACCCTCATTTCCCATCATCCCTTTTTTTACACTCACTCCTGCAAATCTACAGACCATCATAACCCTATCTTAACATCACTGGTGCAGAAGAAAATTGCAAGCAAATTGGATATATCCAGCTGTACAGTTTGGTTCCAGATACCAGCTCAGATGAGGATAACGAAGACGTACATGGATCTATTTGTTTACACGTGGAAGGATCAGAATGGAGCAGAGCAGGGAGCTTGTGACTTGCTGTGGTAGCTTCTACCTCACACCTTTAAGATTTTTACAATAGCATTTTTTTCGTCTACTCCAATGATAAATAAAAACAAACTTTAGAATGCAATTTTAAGCTTCATTTTTTTATATATGTCCTCCATCATTAGAAAAATGCCACAAGAACATGTTAAAAACAACAAGCATACCATTTTTGTTGGAGTGGGTCTTTAAAAATTATGAATTATTTACAACCCATGCATAAGCTTGTCCTGTCAATCCCTCCACTTTTCCTTTTTGTGTATAAACTTGATGTGTCTTGTGCATCTGAACAATAAAAAAAAAAAAAACATGTTGTAAGTGCGCTTTGAATGTGTGTGGGTTTGTGTGTTTTTATGTGTGGGTTTTAGTATTTTCCCATTCTGCCAGAGCTCTCATCTCCACAACTCCCCACAGATCCTGTCACTTCCTGTATATATTTCTATAGAAGACTGCTAAAATCCTGTCTGCAGAGACATAAACTACTTTGTTGGAGCATGCTCAGTGATGAGGTCTGGAAACCTTAACATCTGAACGTGTGATGTCGAGCAGGGATGCACCTGGCAGTCAGCAGCTCTTTTGTTTGCTCCCAAAAGCAGATGGTTCTTATACTGAAAAGCAAATTTTTGACTTCTCTTTATAGATTCTTGTAAATTAACAGGAATCTTGAAAATAGGTGTTCATGCTTCTTCAAAACTCTTTAGTTTTTATTTTATTTTATCAAGAAGTAATTTTATCAAGAAGTATCAACCCCAAAAATGGTAGAATAAAAAATCAGGGTGGTTTACATAATGTTAACAGACTGTGCCAGACCTGCAGGTGTACTAGTGTTACATTAAAAAACTTTGAAGACTTCTCGATTCCAATAAATTTACATACAGACAGACTGCATTACCATAATGCAATTAAATATTCCTGTTTAAAATGATTAGATTTTATTCCTATATGTGAAGCATATTACGAATTATTTCATGTAATTCTTCAAAAAAAAATTGTGCACTTTTAAAACATATGCAAACCACTCAAAACGTTAAGGACATAACTCAGCAAAAATTTGGTTTTGCATCTTCAAAGACAACATTTACCAAACAGCATTCTCATTGGCATTATCGCAAGTAATGCAACTTTTCTAATTACAAACATTTTTGTCACCTTAATCAAAATGATCAACAAATAGGTGTATAAAACTCACAAAATACAAACCCGTTGCTTTAAACTAGCAATTATTTATTGTCTGTATACATATATTATCTATGGTCTATATCTGTGGTTTGATCATCACCCTGAATAACTTGCTGCTGATTAGCTGAGTCTAGTGATTTCACATCCTGATTGACCATGATTGTGATTCTATGGTCTGTGTTACAATTATTTGCTGCATGGACAGATCATTTTTCTACTTCTTGTGATTTTTTTTTTTAAGATTAGAGTTAAATTCTTATTTTTAGGCTACTTTCTTTTGCAGTGTGTTACCTTCACTCATCTATGTCAAAAAATTTAAATACTATAATAAAGAAAACAACTAAAATAATTGATGATAGCCCCTTCACTCTTTATGGAACTCTTTATTGTATAATATTAGCAAAGCACATTCCAAAAAACACTTCGCTCTGCTGCAGAGAGAATGCAATGAGAATTTAGCAAACAAAAATGCAAAAGAGATAAAAAGAGAAATTATTGGAGCATTTTATTTTCCACTGCCTCCATGGCGTTTTATCCCCTCACGCCTTCAGTTTTTAATCATTCTGACAGCAGAAAAAAGGCTTTTACTTATAAATTTTGAATTAATGATAGAAAAAAAATGCAAACTCCACATTAAAACAACTTTATAGGCTGACGTGTCACCATCAGTAAAAATGCTGAATCTGGTGAAACTGAAAGAGTTCACAGAGCAAGTGTCACATGACATCCTTGCAAACAGACTCATCTGGTCAAACCTGACACCTGGTCAAAAATACTGATGACCAAACCTGAAATGTGACTAATATACAGTGTAACAAACAAAAAATGACACTGGCAAGACATCGCATGTTTTATTTATTTATTTTAATGTGTGTTTTTAAAAAAAAAAGTAAACCTTGAGCTTAGGATAGCAGCTGAAAGGGGGCTTCCTGCTTCCAGGCAGCACTAAACTTGGGACATTTCAAGACCCATTTGCTGCTCAAATGCTGGAACATGAACTAAAGTTGGGTGAACCAGCTAAGTGGCCTAGTAGTAGACCGTTTCCCCTCTCTGAGCCCGAGACAAAAGCTATGAATATGGGACCCAATGCTTCTTGACACTCAGCATCAAAGGGTTGGATTGGGGCAGGGGCATGCTTACCATTTGCTCAACATCTAAACACCTAATGAAAATGTCTGAAATAATGTCCACTCCCATTATAATTTACCTCTGCCATTAATAAAAATATGTTTTTAAAAATTGCTAAAATGGCAAAAGACTGCTCGTGTGAAGTAATTTTCATCCTCCCCCTTCCTCGTGCAATAATGGACCATTCCGACAATTGAAAGTTAGAGAACAGAGCACTCTTCTAAGACGTTAAAAAAAAAAGATGAAATGTAGTTATCCAAATGGCTAGGGAAAAATAATTAAAAAGGGCAAAGAGAAAGCACAACATTTATTGCACTCTTCCAAAGGTGCAGGAAGAAAGACAGAACAGGAAAAAACTGAACTTGAATTAACTCAAAAAAGGTTAAAGAAAGTCAATAATTAGGAAAGGGACAGAAAAGGAGAGGAAAGGCAAAGAGATGAGCAGAAAACAGTAATTGTGAGAATGTTCCATTTTTGACATCACTCCACAGGGAGCGGTGTTTCATTCAGTTTCAGATTTCAGTTATTTATTCATCGTGGTAGTTGTTCTAACACCATTTTTCTGCATCTTTGTTTTACACTACCAAAGTTATTTTTTACTGCATTTTCCTACTAGAAAGTGAGTGTGTAACAAATTAGTGTATTAAAGGGTCTATATCATGCAAAATAAACTTGTTGAGCTTTTAATGGTATTATAATGTTAATTACTCAGAAAAAAAATGACTCCAAAAGTGACAATTAGCTCCATTCAAGCATCTGAGCACTCCTCTAAAACAGGGCTGGCCATCCCTGGTCCTCAAGGGCAACAACACTACCTGTTTTCTAGCTCACCATAGCTTGCTGCTGATTAGTTGAGTCAAGTGATTTCACATCCTGATTGACTGAACACGACAGATTTAGTTAGTCAGAATTAAGCAACCCAGAGAGAGCTGGAAAACAGTCAGGGCTGTGGCTCTTGAGGACCAGGGTTGGCCAGCCCCGCTCTAAAGCCCTGCTCTCTGATCATAATGTGATGTCACAAAGTGGGGAACCAGATGAGTTTGTGCTGCCAGTTTTACCAAGTAGGGAAAGCTCTATAAATCGCAACCTTGATTTATATATTTAATAAAATAGAAAAATAAGATATAAAAAAAAGATTCAAAATGTTTCAATTCACATTATTGTATTTTGTTTTGTTTGAAATAGTATAAAAAGGGGGGAAATTATAAACTTGTGTTAATTTGTTTTCACACATTGATGGATTTTTATTTTGAAAAGGCATGCAATTCCTGCTGAAGTGACCCATGTGACTCATTAAATTAGAACATATAACAAACTAGAACTCAGACTCAAACTATAGTGATTGAGCAAACTATTTGAAAAAAACCTTGGTTGAAATTAAATCTGTCTAATCTAAACAACTGGACAAACTAAAATCAAGATTTTGTCAAAGTGTATGTTCATTGTATTGTTTTGTATGTAAATTAAAACTATTCTGTGGTCTGTGATCTTTTCAGTTTTGTTTTTAAAGTAGATAAATTCACAAATGCTTTTATAGCCAAACCAACTACTAGTCCTGTTTTTGCTGTAGCCATCCTCTGAGGTGCAACACCAGCACCCCCCAGGCTAGCACATATGCCCACTTTCTCTGAAGAGGTTGCAGTTATCGGCAAAACGCTTTCATTTTATATGCATATCTGTCTTTCCAAAAGTTTGGGTGATGTTTTGTTTTTGTGGGTGAAATGCATACACTCTGCCGAGGCCGGCTCTGGGCTGATATCATAAAATGGACGGTCTCCACAAGGAGTAAAATCTGGTGCGTCAGAGATTGAGTCGTCTTACTTCTGGGTAGGAAAATGAACTAAAATAACTCATATTTAATTTAAAAAAAAACGTTCTTTGCCGTGCCAAAGGTAATATATCATCATTTATATGGATATAGATTACTCTGGAAGGCTTAAGAGTAGCCTGATATAGGCCCTTTAAATAAATTCAATGTTTTTTTCCAAGTAAAAATATTGCAGATGGTAAATGTGAATGGTGTTTACTTATATAGTGCTTTATTACATTCCTAGAAAGCCCAAAGTGTTTTAAAGTTCACACTGGCATTAACCTATTACCACCAGGAGCAATGTGTGGTTTGGGATCTTGCCGCCATTAAGGATACTTCCACCACGGTTGCCATTTCTTTCAAATTTAAATGTGGTTTCAGTTTTTTGATGCTCATCAAAACATTTGGATTCTTAAAATTGATGCTGGCAAAAAGTGAAGAAGTTATTCGGTGCATGTCTTACCCTATAGGTAGGAACTTAAAAAAATTTCAAACAAATGCTGCTAAGTTTGCCACTGGAGAGGTGAAACGACCACACAGCTGGATCTGCAGCTCACAAGATGTGTATCAATAAATGCAACTCACTATGACTGCAGCTTCCAAACACCTCATCAATCTTATTAAGAGGTGGAATATGCACGCTCAGACAGTTACACCTAATCAATGAGAGCTTTTCTAACAAAAAAACAAAAACAAAAAAAAAGCACCACAATTTTGTTCACTGGAAACATAAGAAACAAGCATTTAGCTATTCAAGGCTTGTGAACAGTTTTTATGATTAAATGAGCTCCCTCTGTATGTTTTCTTCCTATTACAAAAGTTGAGGAGCATAGGGACATGTGCAGCCACAGTTGGAGTCTTCCTTACTCTGTATTTTCTCATGTTTTGAACTAGACTTTAATATTTCCTTCTAGAAATGTACAGCTACTCTGGTTTCAGCGAAAAGCACTTGAGCATGTACAGTATATCCTGTCGATGTTGCAGGTAATGGGAGCCCACCGTAATTTATTCTGACCTGATGCAGAATACTGGTTTGTCTGTTTCGCCTCAGATCCAAGATATTGTAGCACGAATGAAACATGAAAAAAGAGATGCGAAAACTCAAGTTGCTTGTTGAGAGTCAGTGTCAATATTGCTCTGACTGTGGAAAGTACATAATGGTTTAATAACTTTAAAAAGTCATGCAAAAACAAAACTAATTTTTGTGTTACATTGATGAATAAAATACTAACATTTTAAAATAAAGTTCTGTGCTTCAGAGCCCACCCACGTGAAGAAACACATTTCTCCTCCACCCACAAGCGTGACACGGATCCCCCTACCGGTGGACGGATAGACAGCCCCAGGGAAGCAATTATTAGCCACATGCACCTGTCAGAGGGTTGGGTGGAGTGGGTTTTTGGGTTGTCCGGGCCCATGGAGGTTCATAGACAGGTCTGGCCACATCTTGAAGAGAGCCCAGGTGTGACTTGCAGCTCGCTTGTGGTTCGTGCGGCATCATGAAGGGATATCTTGAAAATGAAACGTGCATTGATTGTGTGTGTGTTAAGTGTACTGGGAAGTATTTGTAAGAACAATGTAAGTTACATGCAATTATGACGTATGGATGATGCTGTAGTATAGAGCCCATTACGCAGTAATCCAGTAGTTATTGGGTGCATGCACGTCTCCTTACTGACTTCATGCAAATGCTGCATGCAGGGGGTGTGCTAGAACACTTGTCACTTGAACAGCGCTAATCAGATCCCTGCACCGTGTGCAGGCTAAGGGGCATTTCTAAGTTTATTTTTGTAGTGGAATTTGGCTTGGCTTCCCTTTATAACAAGTCACCTAGTGGTTGCAGACTGAACCACTTTAAAACCAGCTTCAACTGAGAAGTGAAAGATTTATCTTTTAGTTTTTAATAAGGTGATTATGAATGAGCTGCAACGATTTGAAGAGGAGTCTCCCTAAAGCTTTGTCATAATCCCAGAAACAAAGATTGCTTTCATCACTCTAACATCTTTGACTTGAGGTGTTGTTTTAGTTTTCTCACCCAGTCAACCCAGTCATCCATGTTAGCTATCTGGACTTCTTTGGATCAGTTTAATCTTTTATGAAACCAAATGGCATTCCTCTGTCCTTCAAATGTCTCTACTGTTTCAGGGCCTGAAATTCCCTTTTTTTTAAATGGGGAATTCCCCTTTAACTTGATTCACATGGGAGGGATTTATCCACTTACTTTGAGGGGGATATCACTAATGAGTTTGAAAACAGATCTTATGTTGTCTCAGAATTCATACCTCAGAATATTACAAAGCTTCAATTTGATGTGTTACTCTCCCTCTGTCCTGTCATAACAATGGGTTCTTGTTTCTTCAGTCCATGCTATTTCCCTGTTTTGACCCTAAGAACACAGGGTTAAAGGAGACAAATATTTATCAACATGGAATGCTGTCTAGGAAGAAATTTCACCACTTTGGAGATTCAAATTATATTCTTACCTTAGACAACTACACTTAATGCTGACTCTTAATATCTTGCCTCTCTGGTCAGTGGGGCTGCATCAGTGGTCATCTCTTCTCTCATCCATGCTTTTCTTTCCCCAATCTTGGTCTCATCCATTGCTTCTCCCTTCACAATAACAATTTTGTTGAAATAAAATATAAATGTAATATGTACAGTAATATATACAGGTCAAAAGTTTGAGGCCCCAGATAAAATGTTATACTATTGTGCATGAAGACCTCAAGGAAAGATTGAAAAATCTTCAAAAAACTTCAGCTGAAAGATGAGACATTCTTTTAACATGTCAAAAAACTGAGACTTTATTTCCATCATTGACCCTTTCAAAATAACAGAAAACAAAATAATGGCGTGTGCAAAAGTTTGGGCACCCTGCAGAGTTAGTACCTTGTACTGCACCCCTTGGTAAGTTTCACAGCTTATAAACAATTTTTGTATCCAGCCAGGAGTCTCTGAATTCTTGTTTGAGGTATCTTCATCTATTCTTCTTTACAAAAGTCTTCCAGTTCTTTAAGATTTCTGGGATGTCTGTTACACACTGCTCTATTCAGATCTATCCATAGATTTTCAACGATGTTGAGGTCAGGTGATTGGGAAGGTCACTGCAAAACCCTCAGTTTCTGTCTATTAACGTAAGACAGCGTGGATTTTGAGGTGTGTTTAGGATCATTATCCATTTGTAGAAGCCATCCTCTCTTCTGCTGATTCCACAAAATTTTCTGAAATTTTGTGGAATCCGTTCTTCCTTCTACTTATGAAATGTTTCCTGTCCTGCTGGCTGCAAGCCCAAAGCATGATTGATCCACCCCCATGCTTAACAGTTGGACAGATGTTCTTTTCATTAAACTCTGGACTCTTTTTTTCTCCAGACGTACCTTTGCTCATTGCGGCCAAAAAGTTCAATTTGAACCTCGTCGGTCCACAGAACATGCTTCTAAAATGCATCAGGCTTGTTTATTTGTTCATTTGTGAACTTCAAACGTTGAATTTTGTGGTGACGACATAGAAGAGGTTTTCTTCTGATGACTCTTCCATGAAGACCATATTTGTACAAGTATCTCTTGACAGTAGAACAGTGAACCACGACTCCAGAGTCTGCAGGTCTTTTTGGAGGGATGCAGCAGTCAAACATGAGTTTTGACCTGCTTTTCTCACAACCCTACCAGCTGCTCTGACTGGGGTGTTTCTTGGTTCTCCAGATCTTGCTTTAACTTCCATTGTTCCTGTTGACTGCCATTTCTTAATGACATTCTGAACAGTGGATATTGGCATCTGAAAAGGCTTTACTATCTTCTTCTAGCCTTTTCCTGCTTTGTGAGCATCAACTATTTTCATTTTCGTTGTTCTGGACAACTGCTTGGAAGAACCCATGATGCTGATTGTTGGGGCAAGGTCAGATGACTCAGAATATTTCAAATCTTTGAGATTGAAATCACCTGGTCTTTGTAAACAATGATTGTGAACAATCCATGACACTGTCAGGTCTCAGCTTTTCCAAAAGGGGGTGGTGCATGCATACTATGAATTATTGGGGTTCATCCAGCTGTTTCTGGAGTTCATGCAGCTTCTTGCTTCTAAAAGCAGAGTTAACTGAAAAATGTATAAATTGATCTTAAATGCTGATGAAACTTTTTCACTTGTGGTACAGAGCTGGCTGCATCACTAGCAGTAAGTGCAAGGCAATACGCTGTACAGTTTGTCCCCTACTAATTCGGAGTTACATTGTTCTCTGAGTTTTTTAATAACTCCTTGGCGGCATCCTGTCATAACAGCAGCCCTATCAGTACAAACTGCTGCAAGTTTTTTCCCATCCAAATCCTTCTGTCAGCAGTTGCTTCACATCTTCAACAATCGTACAGTATCTGCTCTTCCATCCACAATGTCAGAGGTCCTACACAGCTTTGTTTTTATCTTGTCTTCTATGTACCTGACATGGGTAATGAGTTGCTTTTTGTTACTGATGTCAGTTGATTCATCCAGTATTAGTGAAAATACAGGACTATTTTGCACAGCTTTGTCAACATCTTCCATAAGTGTACTTGCAATAGCTTGGTGCATTTCTTCTAGTCCTTTTTCATTATTGTAACTGCCATAGATAGGCGGTTTTGGGTTTAGCTTTTTAAAAAGCAGGACACTCCATGTCTTTCATGAACCTGATCAAAGGATTCAGTTTTGCTTTGGCTAATTCATTTTCTGCAATAAGGTAGGAGGCTGTTTTTAGAAGTCCCTTTGTTTCTTCTTCACACAGCAGCTGTGCCGTTTCAATAGCTTTAGCCATCACATTTTTCGCTGAGTCTGCCTCGCATTTTCTGTTAACAGGCACTGTGTGAGGTACAGAATCTGAGTGGCGGCGCAAAGTTGATGTTTTGTAGCGTTGTCAAGCCACAGATACAATCTTAGCAAGTTCAGCTTAAACTTTCAACTGCCTGACAAGAAAAGATCAGACACTTCTTCATTTGTTAACTAGATTGCAGTGTGCGCTAAATGTCCTCTTATGCGATTTTGTTTTTTGTTTTCTTCTTCAATTTAAAAAAAAAACCCTACTCTTTGTTTCTGATTTTGTAGTTGTGACGCAAACTTGCTGGTTATTTCACATTAATTTAATGCGGGAATTTCCCGCATTGTTAGAGCTCAGTTTGCGGGAATTAATTTTAATATGCACAATACAAAAATTCAGACCCTGTGTTTGCTACTCCTTTCAGGATGATTTGATTAAAATCCTGAAATGAAATTCTGCTCAAAAGCAGCCTTTCATTAGATATTGGAATCTGTTTCACTTGGTTCATCAAGGAGCATCTCAAAAGCTTCCTTTCTTTTCATATGTTCTAGTTTTTTTCTCTGAACTTTTTTTTGTTCATAAAAAATGGGTGATTGTGAACATAAGAGGAAACACATTTTTGGAAAGCGCTCATCCTCTGTTTATATGTCAATAAACTCTCGATAAGGTGGATTTATCAGATTTCTGATCTTTTCTCTTTAGTTTTCACCCGTTTACATGTTTCCAATCATTCTCAGGGACTTTGGGAAATTCTGCATGTGTTTGTATTTGTTTGCCTTTCTTGATTGAGCTTGTTTAATGCCAAAAATCTGGTTTGATTTCTTTTGTTTTCAGATTATTTAAATCATCATGATACTGGCATAATTTCTCATTCTTTAGTGGATGATGTTTTGACAATGACTATGACAATGTTTTGACAATGATGTGACATTGTGTCAGGGTAAGTAAGCAGATCCCAGAGCAGAGTCAGAGGAGTTAGTCGAAACACTTTATTTAGAGGAATCCAAAAAGGAATAATCCGGCAGGGAGAAGCAGCCAGGAACATGCTTATATAGAGGGGGAAATGTTGATGAGGAGCACGTGTGAAAGGAGGCAGCCCCAGGATGAGAGACAGCCACGCCCCCCGCCACACATTGCTCTGTAGAAACAAAAAAAGGACAAATTAGCACACAAAACAACAACAAGGAAAGAGAAAAGAAACCAAACCATAACACAATGTTTTGAGAAATCTGACAAACACACTTTGTCGCACAATTGTGTGACAAACACGTGCAATTTCTCCTATCAGAAATATTTCTGCATGTGTACCAGTTCACCAAATTTGTTTTGTTACATCTGAGAAATAAATGAAATGTATGGAAAAGTGCTTCCTGCATCAAAGCCAACCATACCGAGTTATTATTTTCAAAGAGAGTACAGAAAGGATGCCACAATAGTGTCTATTTTACTGAACTCCAGTGGGTGACTGATTGTAAGACTATTGTCACCAAAATAATACCAACTGTTCAAAGAATTACAATTCTAAAAGAAACTTGGTCATTTTCAGTGACAAAGGCCCCAAACTCTTGCAAATCCATGGTAAAATAAAATAATGTAAAGTACACTTTCAGGGAGGTTACAGAAAAACAAATAAGACAGTCTGGCTTTTTTTCCCTAGCAACAGTTGTCTTTGCTTCTGTGATTTCATTTTTCTCATGGAGTTAAGCCACATTTTGTTTTATTTTATTTTTTAGAACCATAGTCTGTCCTTTAGTAAAATATTTTTCTTTTTTTTATAGTTCTTAGTTTCACAGCAGTGGGTGGAACTGTTAGTGCTCTTAGAGCCAACTTTTTTTGTGTTAGTGTGGGTGGGTTTGTGCACAGTTATGTGAAAAATATTCAGGATTGCAGTTATACTGCAGTAAGTTAGGATGACATCATTGAAAAAAATTTTAAAAAATTACAAAAATATTCAGAATTTGTAAGCTAAACAGTAATGGCATAGCTGGAGTTTTTTTTTCAATGGCTAAAATGTATAAATAGTTTGCTCAGCTGTTCTGCAAGAACCTTAAGTCTTCTCTCTGTGGTAAAATTTTATTTTTACTATGTGACATTTCAAGTAGAGCCTCTAACAAACCGAGACCCATTAAAATATAGCTCTAGCTGAGAGAGGATAAATAGAATCTATAAACATTAAATATAGACAAGAACGGAGGGAAGAAATGGACAGAAATGTTAGCACTGAATCCTTTTCTCCAAGAGGGTTTTCAGAGTTCACTGGAGTGAGAAGCAAAAAGCTCTCCCTCCAAAAGCAAATTTTAAGCTTACATAACCTGTTTCCCTGTGGCTTTGACAAAGAGCAGGAATCGTATGAGATTCCTGCTCACTCCTCTCTCCTGTGACGTCATCATCTCCTGTGGTCATTTCCCGGTGAGCATTAACCAGTGCTTGGTCATTGCTTTTGTTGTGCCCGTTATTCGATTGCCTGATTTGCTAATATCTAACTTAACTGGTTTAGTATTCAACATTTTTAAGTAGCATTGTTAGCATTGTGGTGAGTAAACTACTGTGTTAACCATTTGCTGTCTAAGCAGCTTGCGACATAGTTACTTCCCCTTAGCTAAACATCGCTAGCTTTAGCTTAGCATTTTGCATGGCCTCTACCACTTCCCTCTTCTGCCTTCACCCCTCTGTCCTGCTCCATGTGCCATATGTTCCGCGATGATCCTGCCTCCTTTAGTGAGGATAGTGGTAGATGTGTTAAGTGTAGCCTTTATTACAGTCATTACCTCCAAAACCTCAACTTGTCTCTTAGACCCCCTAAGCTTTTTGAAGAAACCTTCCCCCGATTTCATGAATCTATTTTAACTATTATAAATACCTCTGTAGAAACAGGTCATGTGCCACAGTTATTTAAATATGTAGTTGTTAAACCTCTTCAGAAAAAGCCCAGTTTAGATCCTGGCATTCTGGCCAACTATAGCAAATCTCCTCTTCATTTCGAAACTACTGGAAAGAGTTGTAGTTAAACAGCTATACTGCCACCTGCAGGACAATAGCCACTTGACATTTTTCAGTCAGTTTTCAGACCATACTAGAGCACTGAAACTGCCCTAGTTAGAGTCACTAATGACTTGTTATTGCCCTCAGAAAAAGGACTAATTTCTATTCTAGTTCTGTTAGACCTCAGTGCAGCCTTTGATACTATCGACCAGTGGTTCCCAACCACTGGGCCGCAGTCCATGGATCAATTGCCACCGGGCCGTGGAAGAAATTATAAATTATTTTGTTTTGAATCCCAAAAATCTTTTCTTTTGAAAAATCTTTTCTTGTGAAAAATTACCGGATTCTCTCAGCTACACCTTTGATCACTTGAACTGTAAAGTTTGGTCAGGGAAGCAAAATGACTTTGTCTGAACGATCTTTTATTCTGAAAAATAATCTTTTGGTTTTGAAAATCGACCAGATTCTCTCGATTACATTTCAGTCACTTGAGCGCTAAATGCAGTCCGGGGGCGTGCAACACAAGAAAAGTTGTTTGTGGAACCTTTCTTTACAAATGGGATAAGTGCAGGAACAGACAGAAGAACAGGCTACAACTTCAAGACAAAAAAAAATTAATTAAAATATGGACTTATCACAATTTTATCGCTGTTTGCATAGAGTTGTGACTTTCACAAACAAACACGTTCATATAAATGCTCAAACAAGCTCATCCATTCAGATGAACATTTCACGTAAGTTGTGAACACCCATTTCAAGGAAGTACCTCCATGAAAGAAGAAAAGAGGAGCAGTCCATGCAGCGAGCGGGGCGCGATGGGGGGGTGTCAGACCTGTGATAATCAGTAGTCTGATTTGTTTGTCATTGAGTAAAAATAATATGAGCTGATCTTATAATAGTAAAACAAACTAGTTTTTTACCGCTCCTGACACTACAATAAATTAAAAGACCTTAATTATGTTTATGTTTTATTTTTTTTGTTTGTATATTCATGTTTATCAATCCTCCAAAATGTACACATCAGATGACTGAGTGGAATGATGATCAAATATATTTTCTCAACTGTTTATTATTAAGTTTAAAGCACGTTATTTTTCAAGTATTCTGTTTCTTTGTCATTGCATACCCCAACACTCCCCCACCAACCCCAGGCTGCGGTAAAAATCCTCATAGGTTGACTGGTCCGCAGCCTCAAATAAGTTGGGGACGACTGCTATGGACCACAGCATCTTACTCCAGAGATTATAGCATGTCATAGAGATCAGAGGATCTGCCCTCCAGTTGTTTGAATCCTTTTTATCTGATAGGTACAGGGTTGTTAGTGTAAATAGACAGTCCTCTCATTTCACTCGAGTCAGGTACAGAGTCCCACATGGCTCAGTTCTAGGACCTATTCTGTTTATGCTTTACATGCTGCCCTTAGGAAACATAATCAGGACACAATATACATTTTCAGCTTTGTGCAAATAATACGCAGTTGTATTTATCCATTAAACCTGACCAGAATTACTACAAAGAGAAATTTAATGCCTGCATTGGAGACATCAAGGCCTGGACGACAATTAATTACCCCTCCTAAACCCAGAAAAAAACAGAGGTCTTTATACTAGATCCTAAATACTTAAGAGATGCTCTATCTGATCAGATGGTCTCCCTGGATGGTGTGAATGTAGCTTTATTCTCTATCTATCCTTTCCCACCACATCCTGAAGTTTCTTTTTCATCACCATGCTGAATCTTCCAACATTGCTGAAACCTAACTGAGCATCTCAAAGGTGATAAGAAAGTAAAGAATATAAGAAGTCACAGGAACCAACATTTAAACAAAACAGTTTCCTGTTTATATGCATCAGTTAGAGAAAATTCACAGACCAAACAACCCTCTTGAAATAAGAGCCAAACCCAGTTTGCTATATTTATTGTACTGTTGGCCACAGCAATAAGACAGAATGAAGCCGTGAAGGGAATAAAAATAATCTTGTTTTGAAACTACTATGATGGCTTTGTGAATGCTACTAAACAGTGTGTCCATTTCAGCCACAGTAATGGTTGTTCAAAACAGCGGATGGATGGGAGGTCAGCCGAATGCTCGAGAATCATCAGGGCTCGCAGTCTTTCTTGTGACCTCCTTCCTTTCTCAGAAGTGCTGCTGGATCATGCTGCTGCATTTGGACACGGTAGGTTGAGTAGCATCAGCCAGACTGAGAGTGAGGAAGAACGCACGTAAAACAGGAGGAGGGAGCTTGGAGGAGGGAGGGCGGGAACAGGGGTGGCTGCGAGCACTCTATGCAGCACAGATCTGCTGAGCACCAGGGCAGAGCTCCTTCACAGTCCACAGCTGCAGGGCTGATACCACATTCCAGAGGAAATTTTAAATACCTCCTTCGCTGGAGAAAAGAAGTACAATACCTCAAGAATATAAAGAAAACAAAGAGACAAAGCAGGTGAGAAGACTCAGACGTGTTTTCTTGCTGTCTTTTGGCCAAACAGAACTTCTCTAGAGAAGTGGCTCGTTGCCATTCTTCTTATGGACTTCAATTAATAATTGATACTTGTGCTTATTTTAACATGTGTTATTTCACTTTTTTACCTTAAAAGTTGAATTATTTACTGCTTGTGTTGAGATATGTCTTTTTCTTAAGACCACTTCTGATTTAAGCTTACACCTGAGTATCAAATTTAACTAAATGTATGATTATTTAGAGAATAAAGAAAGCCTGATCCTTTCAAACCTTTCTTACTAAGTCTGAATTCTGCCATAAACATATTATTTCTTGTTCTTTTCTCCATTAAGGCCCCCCATACATAATGGAACATCACAGAAGATGTTGAGGAGGATTCTTCCTTCCAGAGGATTACATTTAACATCAGCCTGTGCAAAACTTTCTTTAACTTTTAAGATAATATTGGAAAAAAGCTGCTCCATCTTTCCTGCTTTCACGCAGACATGGCTGGCTGCACCAGCCGTTGCAGGCAGGGCATGCGTAAATTAATCCAGTCCCTGCAGAGACTGGTCTTTGGAACTCTCACAAAAGGTAAGGTTGCTTTGCACTGACTCATTTTCTCAGTTTAATCTGTTTCATTGAGATTTGAAACTCTAAAGCCCAAACTGATAGTCTCCCTTGTGCCAAAAGGGAATTTACCCTTTACATTTAAAGTAGACTGATCCAATGGTATTACATAAACTAAATAGCACTGAAAAACTGAAGTTGTAATTATCCGAACATTGTCAATGCCACCTATCTATTGCATTTTGTCACCATGGTTGTAAAATTAGTTTGTGAAGAATTTAGTTTCCCAATTGTGCAAAAAATGTCTTAGCAATAAATTACCCTGTAACCCAGTGGTCCCCAACTTTTCCAGGCAATGGACCGGTTCAATGCCGGAAGATATTTTCACTGACCGACCTGTCGTGGTGAAGCACCATTTGTTTTCAGATTCTAGTTTCCCTTAACTTTTGAAGGGTAAAGTTTATCTTCATCCTCTGTAAAATATCTGCTTCTTGTTTGAACTTAATTTGTACGCTAGATGTTGGTTGATGTCGGTTGATGAATATTATGCATTATGGTTTGAGGGAACAACTATCACAATATATCCGTATCCGGAGTAAAGACTCCTGGTTTTAGTCTGTTAAATGCAGAGCTTTCTTTTAATTTGAAGTCAAAGGCTCTTCATCTATTTCCTTACTGGCTCTTTTCTGCAAAAAAAAAAAAAAAAAAAAAAAGTTCAAAATAATTAAATTTTTGTTAACTTTGTGTGTTTCAGCTTAGTAGTCGCTTTAAGTACGTAGCAGATGGAGCGGATAGATACAGCTTGAAGTTTGATGTATTGGGGAGAGTCTAGTGGTTTTCAAAATAAAACTTCCTTCTGAATGTAGATTGTGTTTTTTTCAGCCTGGTACTAACTGTCCCACAGACTGGTATCGGTCTGCATCCTGGGAATTGGGGACCACTGCTGTAGTCTATGTATTTTGTTGTATCAAATCCCTTTTAGCAAAATAAATAGATAAGCAGGATCAATGTAACCACGGTTAGATTATGGCTTCAAAAATGTTCTCTATCTACAATCTGCAGCAGAAGAGTGTTTATTTGTCTTGTTTAGTTTATTTGCTGGTATTAATGACAACACGGTACCCCGTGTTGTTCATCAAACAGATTCAGTTTGAAGATTTGAGGTCTTGAAAAATATGGAAAAAATCCATCGTTTCTGACAAGGAAAATGAACAATAAAGAAGAGAATTTCTGGTGTGCTAAATGATTTTGTTTCTTAAACAAGATGCAACCTCAAAGGTTTTTACTGCATATCAACTTTAGAAAACCCCTTACAATCAGGCTTTTTTTTGCTTCAGTTTGCAGACCACACAGACTGGATTGTGCAGGAATAGAAGATGGTCATTTGATTTGCTGACTTTTGATTAACCTGCCTCCACAGTTATTAGGCAAGGTAAATTGATTCAGTCCTGCCCAATGGAACAAGATGATTAACCGGTAATGCCCACTGCCAACCGTACAGCTTGTGGAAATGATGATGGAGTATCCAAGTCTCTGGATTCAACTGCATAGTTTAGAAAAGGTGAAACATTTGTTTTTACACAGCAAGGATAAAGAAATCTCCCCCTGACTGGGAAGCAACAAGTTAGCTAACAGCTATCTTATATAGCTTAATTTTTATCAAGCAACCCTTAGCAAAAAAATTACCTATTTGAATGTACTACAAAGAGGCTTTACTTGTTTTATACTGAAAGTGATGCAGTATACTTGAAGTTTACTTTTTATATACTATCTATACATTGTAAACTTTAAATGCTCCATTTTAGTCTGAATTAAGACAGTTTAGTCTGAAAGTTTTCAGTTAGTACACTTCCTACACTACATGTCCATGGTCTATATTTATGGGGTATGGAATCTTTCAAAAAGAAACGTATTCAAGACAAAGTTGTATTCATAAGACAAAGTTTTTCACAAATTAATACTTTGTGCACAACTTTTGCAGAAAAATATGACCAACATTTAATTTTACATTTACTATGTCTGTTTTGAATACGATTTGTTTTTGTTTTGAATAAGACTCTTGCTTGTCTCGAATGCAAAATTCCGCGTTAACAAACTGTCTAAAATGCGTCACAGGTTCACAGGCATATTTATCGAGTCTCGAAAAATCGATTCAGCTGAGTGAACATGCGCATTATTATTCATTTCTAAAACTATGAAAGAATGGGGGCGGCCGTGGTGCAGCGGTAGGGTTGGCCGACCTCTGATCAGAAGATTGGAGGTTCAATTTCCGCCCTGCTGCCCATGTGTCGGTGTGTCCTTGGGCAAGACACTGAACCTCACATTGCCTCTGGTGGAAGGTTGGCGCCAGTGTTCAGTAGCGGAGCCACCATTAGTGTTTGAATGGGTGAATGGGACTGTAAAGCGCTTTGGGCCTTCAATGAAGGTGGAAAAGTAAGTACTATGAAAGTATTTACCACTTTAAACTTTTTAGAATGATATTGATAACAGCTGATCATGCAAACAAATGCACTGGACCCGGAAGTGGAGGGAAAAGAGCAGCAGGCATCCCTCATAGTAAGTATAAAAAAGTCCATGTTTGTAAAAAAAAAAACAGATTTTAATAAGAAAATTATGAAAGGAAAATAAAAACACCTGAGCAGGAAGAATCCCAGTGTCTCTGCTGCTGCCGTTCTGCTGTCTCCCCGCGGCGTGAACAGCGGCGTTATGGAAGCAGGAAGGATCCTCGCTTAGCCGGACAGTTTATTCTCGGGACAGGCAGGACCCCAACATATTGGTTCAGGGTCTGGAATGCACTCGTTCCAACCCCTGGACCTGTGCAGATGTACCCTTGCCTTAGCCCAGCAGTAGCCGGGACAGTCTTTCACTGTGACTCCGAAAGGGATTGCGGGTTAAGAAAATGGATGGAAAATAACAAAAACAGCTTAGCTAAGTCAGAGCTAAAGTAGGCTAACTGGCAGTCGACTGCAGCAATAGTTAAAAAGAAAAATCAAAAAAAAAAAAGTTGGGTATTCTGGTTCTACTGACTTTCTGTTTTGTTTTTTTTAATTGCCACATTAGTCAGCTGCCAGTTAGCCTTCTTTAGCTCCAAGTTAGCTTAGCTATTTTGGATTCGTTAAGCTCTTTTTATCAACCAAATTTTGATAGACATGGAGCCTTTTTCTTTTTTTTACACCTAATGAGTGGAGTGGTGTGTCTGCTACTCCTTTTGGGGCTGTTTTCCACCACTTCTGGGTCTAAAAAGATCCACTGCTGCATTCTTTACACAATTAGCTGCTGCTTTTAAAGGATTCCTTACCCCATGCATAGTATACTTACAATACTTTTACTCAAGTAAACTTATAAAATAAACTTCAAATGTACCACTTTTTGCAAAGGGAATTTAGTTTTATAGAAATAGGAAGTCAAATTAAGTACACTACACTACCAAAAGTATTGGCTCACCCATCCAAATGATCAGAATCAGGTGTCCTAATCACTTGGTCTGGCCACAGGTGTATAAAATTAAGCATTCAGGCATGCACAAATTTTTGAGAAAGAATGGGCAACTCTCAGGAGCTCAGTGAATGCAACAACGTACAACAAATCCAGTCGCTCCTACATATTCCACAGTCAACTGTCAGCTCTATCATAACATAATAAAAGAGTTTGGGAGCAATAGCAACTCAGCCACGAAGTGGTAGACCACATAAACTAACAGAGAGAGGTCGGCGGATGTTGAAGCACATAGTGCAAAGAGGGTGCCAACTTTCTGCAAAGTCAATTGCTAAGGAGCTCCAAACTTCATGTGACCTTCAGATGAACACAAGTACAGTACGCAGAGAGCCTCGTGAAATGGGTTTCCACAGTCGAGCAGCTGCTTCCAAGCAACACATCACTGAGTGCAATGCAAAGCATCGGATGCTGTGGTGTAAAGCACGCCGCCACTGGTCTAGAGCAGTGTAGTCATGTTCTCTGGAGTGATGAATCACGCTTTTCCATCTGGCAACCTGATGGATGAGTCTGGATTTGAAGGTTGTCTAGAGAACTTCACATTTCAAACTGCATTGTGCATTGTGCATTTCAAGACTTGGACTTGGCCCCTTAGTTCCAGTGAAAGGAACTCTGAATGCTTCAGAATACAAAAACATTATGGACAATTCCATGCTCCTAAGCTTGTGGGAACTGTTTTGAGCGGGCCCCTTCCTCTTCATACATGACTGTGCACAAGTGCACAAAGAAAGGTCCATAAAGACATGGATGACAGAGTCTGGTGTGGATAAAATTGACTGGCCTGCACAGATTTCAGACCTGAACCCGATAGAACACCTTTAAGGTGAATTAGAGTGGAAGCTGAGAGCCAGGCCTTCTCCGACAACATCAATGTGTGACTTCACCAAATGCACTTTTGGAAGAATGGTCAAAAATTCCTATAAACACACTCCTCAACTTTGTGGACAGCCTTCAGAAGAATCGAAGCTGTAATAGCTGCAAAAGGTGGACCGACATCACATTGAACTCTATGAGTTAAGAATGGAATGACATTTTAGTTTATATGTGAGTCAAGGCAGGTGACTGAATACTTGGTAATATGGTGTATAATAAATCGCTGCTAACGTTTACTTTTAGGACAAATAGCGCAGAGCAACCAGAGTTTACTTAACAGGAAAACAGAGTACCGTATTTGCTAAATGAACGGCTAAAACCGACCTAAATAAAAACTTTACAATCATATTGAGCAAACAAATGTTTTTAAATATTGTGGAAAAATATAAAACATGTAGTATATACAATGTGACTCGTGTTTTTAAAATGGTCCTTAATTAGCAGGTCTACACAAATAGGGTAACCTGGATATGTTTTTTTCTATTTAATCGAGCATAGTTGGATCAAAAATCAGTAATAAGAACTGCAACACTCATACTGTTACCAGGACTAAAGTGACATTTAAGCTCAACCAAAAATATTTTAATTCTGTATCGCGGAGTATAGCCTCATTCATATGTTTACACTGTATTTATGCAAAAACACCAAAGTTTTAGCAATAAATACCCATTTAAAGTTTTTTGTGCATGAATTAAAGCCTCTTTTGAATTAAGCAAGACATGGTCAGATCATTAATAGATTTATTGAGCTACTTAAGACGTATCAATATTTCAGAAAAACATAAATTGATCAGTTAAAATTTGTTTAAAACATTCATTTAAGATGTTTTTGACAAAAAAAAAACAACCTCTAAATGCTTAAATATTCATTCATCCAACAGAAATGGAGAGTTAAAGTTTTAAATAGATCGTCTGCCTTTTTGGGGAAGTGGAAACAGCCTCCATTTGACTTTTCATACGGTCTGTTTACTCCATCTGAAAGTAAATGGTTAAGGTTGCATAAGCATTAGTTATGTTCTCCCCTCAGGTCACCTTTAGGATGTACTCTGAAAGATCTGCTTCTTTACATTTTCAGAACCTCTTCTGTCCCACAGTCGAAAGTTTCTTTTCAGCCAAAACCACACAATGTGTTTCGGCATCAGCCTACAGCTGAAAAGCTGAGTCAACAGATACAATTTATACATCTGCTTTCACCTCCAGAATAAGAAACATTAATCTATTATACACACATGTGAGGCTCATGGAATAAATGTTTGTGTTCAGTCAGCACTTTTCCGAGAGAGTGGCTGTACATTTTTTGTGTTGTTGTCACTATTCAGACACATTTGAATTCTATCATAATCTGCCTCTAAATTATTGGTGAAGAGTGTGAGAAATGCATTTCTTAGAAAGCTCTAATATTACTTTAGAACGATATTGATCTCCTGGCAGGAAAAACATCTTGATACCATATTTCTGCTGAAAAAAAATAGATAATTGGGGACTAAAATCTTTAATATAATAACAATAATAATAGTTAATATGTTTACATATATGTTTTATTATATGTATAAAGACAGACAGAAAAGGTGAATTCCTCCATGTATTGCTGAGAGGGAACTGTATTCAAGCTGATGGAGTAACCTCAGTGCTGCACTGGAAATAACTCATGGCTGAATGGATTAACCACGCAAGTCATGCAATGCATATTTATGCTGGAACAATTATATATTTCTGTTGTGTTCATTTCAACTGTATCATTTTAGAATTTGTTGGACTTGACTGAGTGAAAATTAATAGGATTCTTATACTTTTAATATCTTTAGCCTTTATTTATGAATTTCAGTAGTTCCGCTCTCTGTGCCCTCAAAAGGATAAACAGCTGATGAAATGGAGCGTGAATTTGATCAAACATCTAGTCCCTTGATGATATGCCTCTGCTCCTGTTTTGTGCTTTCTCCCCCAAATGCTTATTTGTGCTTTACCAATCGTGATCTGACCCATCCTGACAGAAGTCTAAGATGCTTATGTGATGAGCAACACAGGGGCTCTTTGTCTTATTTTAGTATCATAAGAGAATGCCACAAAGTCAAATAAGAGTTATTTGTCAAACATTCCTAAACATTCACTATCGTTTAAAAAATTGGGTCATCCAGACAATTTTGTGTTTTTCATGAAAAGTTGCACGTTTGTATTTACCAAATAAGTTGTGCAATAAATAGAAAACAGTCAATACATTGACAAGGTAATATTAGGTAAATAATATTGATTTATTTGAATTGAACATTTTTCTTTCAAACTTTGTTTTCACCAAAGAATCCTCCATTTACAGCAATTTCAGAATTCCTTTGGTTTTCTAGCTGTTAGTTTGAAGTAATCTGGAGACATTTCACCCCATTCTTCTAGAAGCCCCTCCCAAAAGTTGGATTGGCTGGATGGGCACTTCTATCGTACTATATGGTCAAGCTACTCCTACAACAGCTCAATGGGGTTTAGATCTGGTGATTGTGCTGACTACGCCATGGCAGATAGAATACCAGCTGTGTGCTTCTTCTCTAAATAGTTCTTGCACAATTTGGAGGTGTGCTTTGGGTCATCATCCTAATGAAGGATAAAACTGGTTCCAATCAAACGCTGTCAACAGAGTATGGCATAGCGTTGCAAAATGGAGTGATAGCCGTCCTTATTTAAAATCCCTTTTACCTTTTAATAAAATGAAATAAATGAAGTCCCTTTTACCATAAACAAATCCCCCACATTACCAGCACCAAAGCAACCCCAGACCATCACATTTACCCCCACCTTACTTGACAGACGGCATCAGGCACTGTTCCGCACTGTTCCAGCATCTTTTCAGTTGTTCTGCATCTCACAAATGTTCGGTTTTGTGATCTAAACACCTCAAACTTCAATTTGTCCGCCTGTAACACTTTTTTTCAGTCTTCTTCTGCCTAATGTCTGTGTTCTTTTGCCCAAATGAATCCTTTTCTTTTGCTAGCCAGTCTCAGATATGGCTTTTTCTTTGACAGGTTGCACTGAAGGTATTCCAAAGTTGCCTCTTCATTGTAGAAGTTGACACTGGCGTTTTGCGAGTAACATTTAATGAAGCTGTCAGTTGAGGATCTGTGAGGCGTCTATTTCTCAAACTGGAAACTCTAATGTACTTAACTTCTTGCTCAGTTGTGATAAGTGATCTCTATACCATGAGTTAGAACAAGGTCCAGGGTGTGCTTGTGATAGTGAGTGGATTCATTTACGTTTTGTGTGAAACCAACATTATATGATAAAGCTGCAAATGCATTTCCTAGACCATCACTAGAGTCATCAACATCTCTACGATACTAGGAACTAGTAGACTATAGGGACTGGACTTTTTTTTTCTTTGAATCTCATAATCTATTTGTGGTTTCCCAGGGGGGTCAATACTGAGACAATCATTATTTAATTTATATATGAACGATGTATTTAAGGAATTCAATATACTACAATTAGTTCTGTTGTTGATGACAAAATGTTTTTGTGATGGGGAAGACTTACAGCAACTCAAACTGTCAAAAAGGTAAATGCACAAAGTAAAAATATTGTTTGAAGCTAATTATTTTTGCTTTACTTTAGTTAAGCAAAAATAATGCTGCTCGTTAAGCATGAGAAAAATATATAAATGTTGAAATGGACATAAATGGAGTAAAACTTTTAATAGTTATGAGACAATTCAAAATGCTTTCCAAAAACAAAAAAATATATGAAAGCGTTAAAAAGACAATGAAACAATATGATAAAATATTAAATTAATAAAGAGTAGGCATCAATAAGCACATAACTTCAAATGAGATGGGAGACCTAAAGACACTAGGTTTTCTTTGTTAGTTGGCCATACAGTGTGGAGGGATTTGGCTCCCAACATAAAACCTCTCAGGAATAGAAACTGTAATTTTCCTCAGTATCTGCTTTGATTTTTATGGTTAATATTTAGCATTCAGCATGTATGTTTATTCTATGCAACATTTTTAGAAACAATTTAAGAGATAAGATCTGCTTTGTAAATCAAATTCATTAAATTGGACAGAAAGCTTAACTTGATCCGGACTTTTCTGCTACAGAATGAGTCATGATTTTATGAATAGAACAGTTTTTAAATACTTTACACAAACTACAACATAAATCATACATTAGCATTTGAATCTTATTAAAAACTGCAACCATTCATTCTTCTCTGTATTCTGTTTGAAACGTTACTCATAGCTTGCTCAGACTCATATTTTTTTAATGTACAGTATGAAGGATACATTTTTGCCTGTTCACCTTTAGAAAATGCTAAGCTGTCAGTTTCTCCTGCATGTATATTCGCTTTAGACCTTTAAAAGTGGCCAGCTGAGAGTCGCGTGGTTGGGAAGTGAGGGTGGCGATGCGCCTCAGGCCTGAAGCAGACTGGCACACTTTCTTAGTCATTGCCCCCCCAAGTGTTAGGCTGTGCTTTAAAACCTTGCTTCAGTTTTATATCCATGCAAGAGTGTTTTAGTTACAGGCAAAGGATTCCGATATCTGAAACTTTACAATAGATCTTTACTTCTTGTGATGCCGTCGAGTTCGTTAAAGTCTCCCTCCAATCATCTTTTGATCTATTTTAAAAAGCGTTCCCTGTGGTCTTTTAAATATGATTATACCGTTTTTAGGCAAAATTACATTTTTAAAAATCTGTGTTGATTTCGAGGACAGTTTCTGCAGAGCGGCAATATAAAATTCCTGTCTAAGTTGTGGGCTTTTGGCCCGGGAATATCTCCCATTGTTTACACTCTCCTGTTAGCTTTCAGCCCCTTACAACCCCAATCTAACATTGCAACAGTGCAACAAAATGTCGAATAATATTGGAGATATCCAGCTGTACAGTTTTGAGCCAGATGCCAGCTCCGACAAGGAAAACAAAGCCGTACGTGTATCTATTCGCCTATACTGTAAGTGGATGCAAAAGAATGGAACGGAGCAGGGAGCTTGTGGCTTGCAGATTGTCGTTTGTCAGCTAAGGTTGTTTACAACGACATGCTTTTCCAACAGTATTTTTTTGTCTGCTCTTGTTTCAGAACAGTTCAGTCGACTTTCAACTGTATGTGTGTAATCCTCTTGTGTGTCTGATCATGTTCAGGTTGCACTGAAACGTATTTTCGTGTGTCAGTGAAAGCCGTGCATTTGAAAATAAATGCATCTTGAAACTTGGATTTGGAAATGTGGGTTGAGCAAAAGAATTTATCAAATAAGAAGCACCTAAAAGGCAGCATTTAAACACACTTGATTGATTTTTTTCAGTAGTAATTTTATCTTATCATTTAAACACACCAGAAACTGCTCGAGTTAAAAAAAGAAATAGGGGCTTGGACTTAAGTCCAAGTACTCCAACTTCATTTAAAAGTCTTATTCAAACTTTGAATGCTGTTAATCAACATTATACTTTTGTTCATGGTGCTTATTTTATCTTTCTAGTTCAAAATAAATTAATAGAGCCAAAAAAAAAAAAAAAAAAACAACTGCTTCATTTTCCTCTGCTTTAAATTATAAACCTGTAATATATCAAATAGTGATGGCAAAGATGTTCCAGACTGTTTCAAAACATCCGGTTTTGTAACATTAGCTGCGTTTACATGGACACAAGCAAGCGGAATAAACGTGTGATGAGAATAAAATGCATCATGTAAGCACACCAATCGGAATACTCTGACCCGATCAGACTCATTCGAATCAACATTTTAGATAGGTGGGTTCAATGAGGTATATATTGCTAGAGATTGCACGCAGGCCTTTTACCATTGTCTGAGATACATAAAGAGCGACGCCATATTGGAATGGGATAAAAACAATGAGACACGGCTCAGCAGATACAGTAAAATGACTATAAAATTATTAATTTTGATTTTATTTTAAAAAGAAAAAACTACGACCCAGGCCGTGGTATAAATATTGTTGTGCAAAGTGCAACAGATCAAGGAAATTTCAAAAGCTTCTTTAAATAAATACGTCATTATATAGAAAATTGCCAGTGTTGGGGGTAACGGATTACAAAGTCACGAATTACTGTAATCTAATTACTTTTGTCAGTAACAGAGTACTGTAACAAATTACAGTTCAAATTTTGTTAATTACTTACAATTACTGGACTATAGAAACCCTCCTTACTTCCTGGTTTTGCAGGCTCTGACATTTTCTCTCGTCTAAATGAAACAAACGGAGATTAATTTAAAAAAAAAAAACAGAGCAACTGGCACTTATGAGTACACATATGCGCGCAGAATTGGGGATCGGTCAAAATACAGACATGCACTCATTGCTGCAGTCACAGCGCTTTCCAAACTAGCTCAAAGATGTGCCAGAAAGTATCCAAAAGAGAAAATAAATACACTCTGAGAGGAACAAACATGTACATCAACCACCTGTCAGAACAAACATGAAACTCCAATGCATCTCCACAAGGGGTGGGTGCAGTTATGGAATAATTGTAGAGAAGACGTCAAAAATGGTCAAACCATACATAAATTAAAGGCACTCATAAAGGAAGAAATAGCAAATAAATCGGAAACAACGAATAACATGCTTTGATATTGTTTTTGTTGTATGTGTACATACAGTACATCTCTAATAAACGCCGGGTTGGCCAACAATTTTTCAAAATAAACGCCCCGCTGTGTGGGTCTAGTCTGTGTGTAGATAAAGACCTCCATGTATGTTTAGTTTGTGTTGAACAAGAAAGAGGGGGCTTGGACTTGATAAGCTATTAGCTTCATCCAAAGCCCTTTCTCGAACAGTGAACATTATTATTACTCACTCAAATCTTCCTAAAACGTATTCTAGAAGTTCTCCTTTATAGGCTGACAGTAATAATTTACTTGTGAAAAGTCACATCCTTGTTTTTCCAGCTCTGTTTGTACAATTGCAGCACAGCAGTGAACCAGCGTCTATCCCAACCCAATATGGCATCCAACTTTGCACATGCAACAAACTAGCGTGCAATCTCAGACGAGGAAAATGACGATGTTAATGGATCTATTTGTCTGCAAGTGGATGCATCGGAATGGAGTAGAGCAGGGTCATGTTAAACCTGCCTGTTGCATTTGCTGCATCACTACTGACAGCTTTTTTAAACTCTGGGTTTTTATCTTACTCTGATTCATCACGATTACTCGGAAACACAGTTTTTAATCTTAAATTCTTTAACGTGAGACAAATGCTACAAGAACATGCTAAAACACCAAAACACAATTTTCAAGTTTAAGGCCTAGCCATTTAAATGTTAATAAAATCTAGATGATTTCAAACATTTATTATATCCACATTATCAAGAGGCAGGCGTTCAAGTAGAATGTTTTGAGAGTGGCCAAGGCTTTTTTGTGCAAAAAACATACAGAAGTTCGCAAAAATTTCAAGTAAGAAGGCTGACTCAGTATTGACACAATCATGTTTTGCCCTAAAAATGTCTAAATGTTTTTGTTTGGACGGCTACTGTCGTTGATGTGGAATCTAGCGCCCGTTGAAAGCAGTTTTAGTGCAGGTAAAGCAACTCCTACTCATTTTTTCTCTCAGACCGCAGCCATCCATTGCTGTTACAAGTCACACGTGTCCTCTAAGTGCATAACCTTGCAGCACGACTCGCATCACTCAAGACTGCAGACAGATTTAGATCCATGGTGCAACACTTTATATCTTAGCATCTGTGTTGACCAAAACGACAGAAGTATTAGCAGACATTACTCTGCATTTGACAGCTGTGTCGTGTAAAAACCTCTCCTTTTAGCTTCTCTTCTTCTAGCCCTCTCTTCTCCTGTTGGCTGGATTAGAGCTGACAGTGCGTCTCTGCTTTTAATTTTTTACATCACCTCACTACATATTTTTACGTAACTACCCTCTCCAAGATTCATTCTGTCTCTTCCTTTTGCCACTTCTCTTTCTTTATGTTTAGGCTCAAGTCTGTCATTCATTTTTATATTTTCATTCAAAATGTCAAATACGTTGACAAGTGAGATTAACCACGTGGTGTTTGTGTTTAGAGTTCTCACAGTTAGCTTTCTAAATTATTTTAATAATTAATGAATCATATGCTGGTTATTGTTTGTTGTGAATTCAATAATAAGAATGTGGGGGTTTATCTCAGCCACTGGTCGGCATCAAAAACGGTTGCACTCTGCTGCCACCTGGTGTTCAATGATTAACACCACAGCATTTTAGAAATAAAGCAACGTTTTTATAAGGCCTTACAGTGGATTACATTTGCTAAATTAAAGAATGTTTACTGAAAAAAAAAAAGTTTTTTATCCATATGTGTGCTGACTCACATTTAATCAACACTTTTTGCTAAATAAATGAAAATAAATAAAAGCAAAACAGTTTGACTTATTAGTGCATCTTATGGTATTTTTTTTCTTAGCTGTTTAGATGCTTTCCATATTTATGGTTTTATTCAACATCTTAATGAGTAGAAGAATGAAGTTATTCGAACTCTCACCAACATCAGACACAGCACTCTTCGTTATCAGTCTCAAATTAAGGGGGATTTTAAATTAATAATTTATGTTTTACTTGTATTTTAATTTGGCTGTAGGAATACTGTTTTGTTTGTGCTGACATTTGAATCTGAAGTCTATAAGAAAAATTCTATTCTATCAAATACAATTGTTCAAACAAATTCTTGTGCAATGATCACTCAGTCTCAAAGATAATTTTTCCAAACTCCAATCAAATCAA
The DNA here is from genome assembly GCA_036245035.1 of Adrianichthys oophorus. Lineage (NCBI taxonomy): Eukaryota > Metazoa > Chordata > Actinopteri > Beloniformes > Adrianichthyidae > Adrianichthys > Adrianichthys oophorus. The sequence continues at coordinate 8,402,112 of BSAI01000201.1, read as the reverse complement.
AAATTCAAAATAATTCACTGAAATATATAAAACTATTTGCATTTGAAACCAGGAATGATCCATCTTAGCTTTTAGGCAAGAAATTAGGAAGTGAGCCTACACTGATATCCCGTCATTCCACTATTTTCACCCTCTCCTGCTATCTTAAAGGCCCTCACAATCCCAAGCAAACATTACCGACAAAAATGGCGAGTGATATCAGACCGATCCAGCTGTAAAGTTTTGAGCCAGATACTAGCTCGGGCGAGGGAAAACAAAGACGTACATGGAACTATTTGTCTACAAGTGGATGCATCACAATGGAGCAGAGAACGGAATCTTTGACCCAATCGTTTCAATTCTACATCCCAACTGAGAGCTTTTCAAACTGCATCCTTTAATCTGGTCCTGATCCATTTTGAATGAAGAAATATTCAGAAACAGAGTTTTGATTTTAAATTTGTTTACATATGTCCTCCATTGTGAGGAAAAATGCTACAAGAACATGTTCAAAACACCCAAAACACATTTATTTGAGTGGGTCTTTAAGAATGAGAATGCTGGACTAGTTAGTTTTCATCTGTGGTGAGCTTGGTTTGGGAAATACAGTACCCAGATGAACTATCATTGAACATATTTTATTTTCACAGATTGTTTATTCTTCTGGGATCTTAGATCTCCTCTTGTGAGTTCTGTACAAAGCAAACCAATGCAGAAGTGTAACATTTATTAACATTCCTGCCACTTTTAACCAGATGGGGAGGTCTGTCTTGGAACAGTTGTATTTTGTTTGTGTCAGGCAGCAGCTATGTTCTGATTAAAACTGTCTGCTCATGCAGTAGTTGTGCTGTCGTGTTTTTTGTGACAATGGTCCCTACCAACATAAAGCAGAGCTTTTTCCTGCTTGATCGACTAAGTGTCTGTCTATGGTCCTTCTCTGTTTTTTGTTTGATTTTTAACATTTCATTTTGATTTCTGGAAATCAAATTTTTTAACATTTCCCTTCAATTTTTTTATTTTTTATTTTTAAGTTTTTTTGGGTAAATTGTGTTTTTAAAAATGTGTTATTGTTTATCTAGTTTTTATGATTGATTTTCGTTAAAAAAAAACAACAATAATAAGAAATCATACACAAGGTCTTATGCATGGGAAATGAAAAGGAGCAGAAAGGAGGAAAAAAATTTGCCTCGTTCACATACTTAGGAGAAAGAAAAAAATGTGATTTTTTTTTTTTTTTTACTGTATCTAGACATATGCGCATATCTATTGCATAGCATATAGATAGGCTTGCAGTTTATACCAAAGCATTCAGTTTAGAATCACACTGACACTGGCAAGTTTATATCTTACCTCTAAATTTGGGTACCTGGAATTAACAATGTTTGGTGGTTGTATTTTCTGTATTTAGTTTGCAGCGAGGCCGCTAAATTCAAAATCCTTACACTATAGTTATAGGAAGCAGGAATATTCTAACTTTTACTTAAAGATGTAGCAGAGAATTTTACAAGTATACAACAGGGCAAGTATGTTTTATGCAGTCATCTGTTGGGTTGCAGAATCAGAGAAAGAAGCGTAAAGAAGTCATGAAAGAAGATGAAGACTGACGATGAACCCAGAAGGGGTGCAGTATATTGCACTCTTTTATTCACATTTTGATAGAGCCTAACAACAAAACAGGAAATCATCCCAGCCTGAAGCCATTTTAATGCACAGTAAATCTACAGTGACTGACTGACCAGTGGAACGAGCTTAATAAAGCATTTCTAAAATACAGCTGAATTTCAGGTTACAGCAGGTAAGGAACCTTGTTCAAGATGGCATCCAGTTTTACTACAACTATTACTCAAGACTTCCTTGAAACGTTTCACCACTCATGCAAGTGGCTTCATCAGTCTGAGCATGAGTGAACTGAGATCAAATAAGCAGAAGAGAACTTTAAATGAATAATTCCAGGGTTACTGATCTGAAATGTGAATGGCTGTGACTCATTTCATTGTCTTTTTTTTTTCACCAAAGTTCACCAAAATCACCAGAAGACAGGATAATAATAGTTTGGAAAGAGTTAAGTATGAAGAGGACAGCAGCAAGTTCAGAGGCAAGCCTGTTCGAAATTTGCTTAAAGTTGATCAGTCGTCCTGTCCTCTTTGCTGAAGAGCAGCCCCAAACCATAATATTCCCACCACTCGGCTTCACAGTGGGTATGGTGTTTTAGGGGTTTATCTCAGCACTCTTCTCCCTCCAAACATGTCGAGTTATGCCAAAGACTTCTGTTTTGGTTTCATTTTCAAACGCAGACTAAAATAATTAAACAAACATGATATACACAAACAATAAAGTGCTTGAAAAAAGTGCAGGTAGAAAAAAAATCTTATTAATTTCCAAGATTAATTGTATAATTTACGCTCACATTGTTACATATTAAACACTTATTACTCACATGTGCACAAAAAAATTCAAGAAACAAAGCATCAAGGTACCAAAACGACGTCGAGTAAATGAGGGCAACAAATCTTTCATCACATAGATGCAGCTGGCAGTCAGCTGATCACTCAGCCCAGACATTCTGTGTGCAAATACACTGATGCTGATGCTGATGCTGCTCATTCTCTCTATGATCTGTGAGAACAGCTCACAGTAGTTCAACAAAACCATCCTGTTTTCACTGAAATGCCCCACTGCAAATCCACTCTAGAAAGTCAGAAATCCTCACAGAATTAGCAGGTTTTTTTTAAAGAAACAAAGAAAAAAATCTGCCAATGGTGTAAGAATTACTAAGAATTCTCATTTTAAGGACAAAATTCTCGACGCTAAAACATGTTGTTTCAAACTTTTGCTATTGGGGGACTTTTTCATAAAAGAATTGTTCCTGCAAGACAGAATATAAGACATTTTTTTCTACAAACAAGGGTCTGTTTACGTTCATAAGATTCAGTTTTTGCAAGACACAATTTTGCAAAACATGAAGCAAGAGAAAGTAAAATTTAATCTGTAACTAAACATTTGAAATGCTACTTTGTTATCCTTGTTTTTTTTTACCGTGCACACATACAGTGTAAATGTGAAGGGGCTGGTAAAAAGTGAGTAATGTAGATTTCATCAGATTGATGCTTGTGGAATTGTACACCATACATGCTGGAGGATGCTAATGAAAACTAAGCAGAAATCTTCCAGCTAAGTTACAGTTTTTTTTTAGTAATAATTTTAGGAACCATTTTTTTAGTTAGTTTTTTTTTTTTGCTATTATTTTAGCTGCTTCCCCTTTTTGCCAGGAGTCCTCTTGCATGGTGATAATTAGTGGCAATAATTTTTGCACTGAATATTGTCCCTGAGCCAAAAGTAGTTCAACTGTGACTGGGATCGACTTGCTGTTTTTATACTTAGTGCTATCCAGGCCACGTCAATCACTTGCATCATTTGTGCTGTATCATATGGCACTGACCGAAACATTTAGCACTTTATTGTGCTGTTCATGCGATGTATTTTTCAGAGCGGCCATGGTGCAGAGGTAGAGCGGTCAACCTCTGATCAGAAGATCGCAGGTGCGGCTCCCCCCTTGCTCAACCTTGTATCAAAGTGTATTTGAGCAAGACACTGAACCCGACATTGCTTCTGGTGGTTGTAGGTTGGCGCCAGTGTACGGCAGTGTGTGCTCACCTTGTGAATGTGTGTTCATGGGTGATTGGGACTGTGAGTGTAAAAACGCTTTGGGCCTTCCAAAAAAATACTAAAGCGCTATATCCTGTAAGTATATATCATTTATCATTTTCAAACATTCGTCAAAACAAAAACAAAAAAAACAAAGGCTACTTCTACGAACAAAGTTAAGTTCTGGTGTAAATTCTTTAAAATTTAAAATTCTTCTGTGTTTATTGTTATTTTGTTTAATGATGACGTACTTATTATTATTTTCGTTTTTCAGTTTTCATTCAGAATTCATTAAATCTGAATGAATTAACCAAATTGTTATCTGGAAGGTTGATTATTTTTGGTTTTTGGACACAATTGCAATTCTAGTTGGTAATACTGATGGACAACTTCACCGTTTTTCCGTAGAAAACGCTCACATTAGTTGACGGGTTTATACCCCACTGTTGGCACGTCTTTGAGTCGGTCCTGTACTTCACCCGTTATCTTTCACTGCCTGGTATCCTTGTATTAGCTGCCAGGGTTGGTTTGAGTAATCCTTGTAAGATATTTATTCAAGAAAGTAGTTTATTTGATGCTGCGACTATCATGCTTTGGTTTTGTTTTGATGTGGTTTCATCAGCCAGTTTGTTGCAAGATCAGACATCAAGTTCCAGGCATGTCATAGATCAAATAGGTCAGCAGAGTTCCATGTTAATGCATTTTCCACTGACACGATAAATCAAGCTGTGTAAGAGGATAAAAGTAAAAGATTAAAGCATTTATGAAAAAAAGAACTGCTTGACATTACTAATCCACCAGACAGGCTACAACCCGGAAGTCATTGACCTCTTTCGTTTCACTGAAGCACACCTAACTTCAGTGAAAACTAACTTAACTTTACAGTAACAATTTGTTATAAGAAAATAAATCTAGAACATTTTGTTGATTTTTTTTATCTTGAAAGCATCTCATTCTAAACAATATTTCTAAAGAAAATCTAATGTTATTTTTTACTATATTTTTCAGCAGAAGTTTTATTTGTAAATGATGAGCTGTCTTATTTCAAGAAGCAGACTTTCTTAGTTTGGGGAAACTAGGAAGTTTTGTTTGATTATTACCTTATTATAACTTTTGTGACAAATGTATCTTAAGATATGTTTGCTTTTAAGATGATTATCATCCAAAAATAAGGATAATTGCCAGAAAGTGTATAATTATAGCCACTTTAAATAATGTAAAACTCTTTTTGGAGCAATACTCATTCATTTTTAGATGTATTATTTCCAATTACCAAAGCAATATACCTAAATATGAGTTTTTATAGCTAATTTGAAGATTTGATTTTCTTTGAAAAGAGCAGAACATCATACTTTAAAAAATCTTACCAAGACAAATTCTACTACCAGTAGTCCCACTGGCAGAATTTTCACTTCTTACAAGACAAAACATTTTGTATTATGTATTATTGGACTTGTTTTGAGAGGGACATTTTTATCCAGTCTACACAACACAGTCTTTTTACAGACAATCTCTAACTTCCCCTTTGGATTTGATGTTGCTGGAAGTTTCCTTGGTTCAAAGAAACAACAGTCTTGTTTGCATGCTTCTGGTGGCAAAATAACAACATCAAAAAAATAAATAAATGCAGTAAGTTTGTTTCCTCTTTCCAAGATTGGCCTTTTGTAGATATTATTGAATCCACCTATCCTCCAATGAGGACTAAAGAAATATACCCAATGCTACTCAACACTGAGGTGAAGCATATGCGAAACCCCAGTGAGGTGGATGTGTTATAATTGTACTTCACATGGTTTAAATTTACGGTGGCCCTGAAGTGCAAATCACATTCACAAATCACTTGACACGAAACAATTTAAATAGAACAACAACTATTAGAAAAGCAAAACAAAAGATATAAAAAACAAAATTAAATTTTAGAAATAAAAACAAAAGTTCAGAAACCAGAAATTGTGGTTGTGAGTTCCCAAATGTAATCTTGTTTTCTCACTATTTGTTTTACTTTTTGAAATTGTTGTTGTGATCTTTGAAATATTTGTTTTGCAAAAAATTCATTTTGGTTTCTGGAATTTTGTTTTTATTTCTAAAATGTAATGTTATTTTTATTTTTTTGTTTTGGTTTTTACATTTTCGTTGTGATCTTTAAAATGTTTCCTTTCATTATATTTAAAAAAAAAAATTGTTTTTGTTTGATTTGGTTTCTGGGATTTGGTTTTGATTTTTAAAATGTAATTTTATTTTTAAATATTTGTTTTACTTTTTTAATTGTTGTTGAGATTTTTTTTTAGATGTTTCATTTCTGAAAAGTTTTTCATTTATTTATTTCTGGTTTCTGAATTTTTATTTTGATTTCTAAAATTTAATTTTGTTTTAAATATTATTTGTTTTGCTTTTCTAATTGTTGTTGTTCTATTTAATTTGTGAATGTGATTTGCACTTCAGGGCCACCGTATAAATTGGATCTGAATGAATTGAAATTGACTCTATTTGCATTTAATTAACTTTAATAAACAAATTTTTCTTATTTTTTTTAAAATTTTTAAAGCACTAAAACCATGAACCACGAGTAAACCGGATTCATTTTTTGGCAAATGAAACAGCTGTTTTAAAAACAGCGGTCTGCCAACTGGTAGAGCTGGGGTTCAATTCTCAGGCTTAAAAGCACTCGGCAAGACAACTAACTCCACATTGTCCCCTATTATAAAGAATCTGTGTTCACATCGGCAACACGCATTTAAGTGACAACTTTTAATGAAAAGTCCATGTAAACGCACGTAAATGTGCGTTTTGGGGTTTTGGCCCAAGGTTTTAGCTATCCAAGTTTCTACAACTGTTTTTTGACTCCACGTAAAATGACTGGACATTAAATGTTAAATTTGTTGAACTTTGACCAATCAGGGTCTTGGATTTGGTAGAGACGTATGGATGACGTCTCTTTAAATTCCCGGAAATGCCAAGTGTTTGAAAATTGATCATGGAGGAGGAATAAATAATTGCCGTTTGTGCTTGGCTGGAAGTCTATGACACCAAATATTTCATTTGTCAGAAACCAGCTGTGGAAGAAAAAACCTGGAGCAAGATTTGAAACGCTTTGACATTTCGTAGCAAGCCTCCTCCAACTGTAGGTGGCGGATATGCGCTTGTCAACAATAGAAAACAAGAAAAGAAGGCACCCCTCCCTGCTTGCCCAGTGTGAACACCATGGGCTCATGAACGTGCGTACAGTGCATCAAATGTCCAGCATTAGAAATGTCTACTAAGCTTTAAACAAATTCAAATCAACAGATTTACCCATGATGCTCTGGTCGAGCTTACTTAAACCCGCACAAGTAAAAAGGCAGCCTGCAGAGCTACAAATATCTACATGCTCATTATGCTAAACACTGTGATCCAAGGGAGAAAAGTATCAATTTGAAGTGCTATTGAACGGAGGTCCTCATTAACCTCTGGGCTGAGTCACAGGGCGATGAAGATAGGAAGGCAGGATTAGATCCTATGGAAGAAAAGCGATATGTGTCAATCCTAAGTGAATGATGTTCACCTACCCCATCCCATCTCTCATGTCAGGTAATGGTATCACTAAATGCATCCATTTACAATCACACCAAGGGCAACGAGGAGGCAGGGAGCTGGAGAGAGTGGAGGGGAGGCTGACGGATGAGTGGAGTGAAGCACAGAAAAGAGGGAGTGGTGCAGAAAGGCGGGAGCTGCCGGTGCCTGTGTTTTGTGACGGGGAGGGGAAAGTCAGAAATTCAAAAGTCTGCTTAAGGAAGACAGCTGTGCCCTGGTGAGAGATTCAAAGACCCAGCGAAAAGACAGAGGAAGCCCACGAGGAACAGAGCAGCGAAGGAAACAAATCTCCAACAACAGGCTGACAGCATCGTGGAATAAAACGGAAGACTATTACTCTGCGTTGTTTGAACAGGCTGGTTTCCACAGTGACAACATGGGTGCAGTGGTGGGCACTTTGACCATGCAAACCAAACAGCGAAGACCATCAAGAGGTATGTCAACAATGGTCAGAGGGAAAGGAAAGATATGTTAGACTTACTGTCATTCAAAATTTGCTTTGTTTGGGAGCAATTAGTGAGTAATTAGGAAAGTAGGTAAGTCTGCCAACTGTTGGAGTTAATTTTTGTAAACATTTTATATCAAATTGAAAAAGTTCAATAACCTGCTTTGACGTTTCCTAAAGGAAATTGACATAATAAAATGTATAATTGCAGATTTACTAGTTTAACTGAGACAAGGGTTATGGAGAAATTGACATAGTATTGAATTGTGCTGGCAGGACGTGCAGTGAAACCCCAGATTGAAACATTTGTTTGCTCTGCGGTTTGGACGTGTGATTGAGTGTGTGATGAGTGAAAGGGAAAAGCGCCGCAAACGAGGGTTTTGGAGCGAGAGCATGTGAATTAACACGCAGCTCACATATCATACCGTTCCCTGGCCTTACGCTTGAGAAGCCAGTTGTCATGGAGACTGGGTTGTAGGGGCATAAAATGCAAACACATGAGGGTGAACATTGAGTTTATGAGAAGAAATGGAGAGATTAAATGAAAAAGTAGACAAAAGCAGTGCAAAAAATTACTTGTCAGATAAGAAAAATATATCATTTCCTGTTTTTCTTTTTTTAAATGAAAAATTTGCATCAAAATAGAGCTTCAGTTGCCTACCGAAGATCCAGGTTGTCTTGTTTTTCTCACTATTTAATTTGGATGTGGAAAAGCACCCTATGGGGCCAGCTGTGCAGATTTATTAAGAGATTAAATTAAAAAGATAAAGCTTTCCCCCTGGGGGACAAATTAATATTAGAACAACATTAGAATGTCTAATATGTCCATCCACAAAGCCATTTAGCCCTATTGTGGCCTCATCTCTGGGATCTAATTTGCCAGAAATTGCACATAATTTAAAAAAATCTGTCAAATCCCAGATTAGATTACAGAGGTAAACGCATTTTAAAATAAACAAACAGTTGTATTACACTAAACTGAAACATTATTACCCTTTTTACTATATTACTGACACAAGAAATTTGCAAGAAGGTAAAACTGCTTTTACATTCAAAATAGTCAAATCTGTTTGTCATTAACCCTAATGTGCAAAAGAAAATCTAATAGTTACGGGAAGAACTTTAGTTATTAACACATAAGACAATCATTTTCAAAAAAACTATTTTTCAGAGTATACGTTGTGCTTTTTTGCATTGTTTGGATGGGGGGGGTGAAACTTATACTCAGCCACGACTTCTATGTGATTTAAAAAAAATACATATATTTTAATATATTTAGGTTTTTTTGCCTTTTAGTGTTTTTTTTCTCTCTAACAACCACTAGAGGGCACTGAAGGTGAGTGTATCAGTATTTACGACTGTCGGCAACGCAGAAGAAGAAGCGCCGTACAAAACCAAAAATGGAGGAGAACCCAATCACTCTCCTGAACTTTGATATTTTTCCTATTTGCATTGAGACATTCTTGCTTTTATTTTTTTACTTCCTCGTACTAATGACTTGTAATATGACTATTAACTAAGGACTTGATGTTAGCTTTTCCCACCTGCAACAGGAGTATCAAGTTTATAACACATTTTTGGACAAGCATTGAGCATCGAATTGGATGTGCATCAAAAGAAGCAGTGGCCACATATTTGATTCGTGTCAAAAAGAGACCGAGGACGCAAATTTGACTCGTGAATCCCATTTGGTGTGATTGTAGCATTACACCGGGCTTGGCAGCTTAAGTCAGAAGCGTTAAATTTTTTCCCCCTAAAGTGCGACTAATATTCTGGAACAACTTACAGTATGTTTTTTTCTTCTTGATGATGCATGTTTTGGCTCCTGCGACTTAAATTACAAATAAATAAATACAAAATATATCAACCTTATTGCAAAATTAAAACTGCAAAAAAGCTGGCAGCTTTTTGACTTCATAGTCTTGCAGGAGTTTTCAGAATCCAAATCTGCCATCTTAAAATGTCAAAGTCTGCTATTTGAAGGACAGAGAATGAAGAGTGCTCACTGGGGAGCAGAGCTTTCCAAAGCTTTGAAGTCCTGCTTTTGTAATCTGGCCTTTTAAACAGACTTTAAGTGAAAGTGTTTCATAATTTATCGCTTTGCCTCTTATCCTGACCACATATGCTGCCACTGTCCAAGTGCTGTGATCCTGGAGCCAAATGTGAAGAGCCAAATATTGTATTAGTATTAAAATAGGCTCCTCATTGTTCATCTTCAGTTCAGAAAATCACAGACACGGAGAAATGATCTCGCTTGGCATTATAGTAAAGTGTAACAATTAAAGCATAAAGTGATTTTTTTAACATATTATTTCAATTTTCAAAGACAAACTGATCCGGTTCAATATGTTGTTTCTTGCTATGCAGTTTAGCATTTGTAGAGGCCAGAAGGTTTCTGGGTTAAAAACCGTAATTTTTTAAGCAGTATGTCTTAAAGAATGCTGTATAATGAACACTTAAGCTTCTGATAGAGAAAAGCAGCCAGATTAACCTCACTTCTACTCCTAATGTTAAACAAAGAGCAGACTCTGGAATTAAGTCAACATAAACTTGTGTAATGATTTGACACACAAAGTATTATTTCTTCAATAAAGATAACAGGGTTCTTAAATTATTTTTGGGGGCACTTCATCAAAAAAAAGGATGCAAAAGATTTTTTTTAATAATATTTAACAGGTAGTTGAAGAGTGAAGGATAAAGCTGCAACATTAACTGCAATCCAGCACATTTCACAATCAAGAGTTTGCATTGATAACTATGTGATTAGGTTCAGAAAGTGTTTTTCTCAATAAAACTTTTTATATGTTCTCTGTGTGTTTTTTCTTTTTTAGAAAATAGGATTTATGAAGCAGAAAAATACATTTTTTCCTCATGCTTGTCTCATTTCTAATAGAACAATTGTAAAACCCCAAATAGCACCAAACACCACAAGGGAAAATGTATCAACTGTCAACAGCAATAGTAGAAGCAGGTTTGTATGGGGTGTACGTGTATGCTTATGGAAGCTGTGAAAGAGTTAACTTTGTAGCGTCTTTTGATCATTTGGAGTGACGCTGATGTGTGTGCAGAGTTGGATAAATCCTTCACACAAAACTTGCTGTTAGATAGAACTAATGACTCAGACTGACCAGACATTGTCTGGTTCCAATGTGGTGACATCCGTGTCACGAAAAAATGGTGACAGACAAAGCCATTTTCTATTGCCAGTTATGTCCAGTTCTCATGTACAGTCAATGGTTCCGACAGACGTTACACTTTGACTCCTCTGTTGAGTCTTGTTTTAAATTCCCTCTATCTTCAATTGATTCATTTACAAGCTCAGCTTTGATATCTGCATCCAAGTTGAAGAGATGTCTTCTTTAAAGCTACATGGTCATCAACAATAATTTCTTGCATCATTTCTTGGAGTGATCACTGCCACTGATGGTGAAGCTGAGTAGAAAATGTAGGTTTGGCTTACACTGGAAATATGTAAATAGACTTGTGAGAAAAATCCTTGCTTTGCTGGTGGGTAGTACATCACAAGATGGCAGCCTTTTGTCTCTAAAGGCTTGCCTCACACTGATTTCAAGGTGATCACCGCACATGGGAAATGCAGGCACTGCTTTTGAGGAGCATGTGGTGCCTTCCCGAAAGCGCCGCGGGGACTGAGAGCACGACAGAGCATTTAGACACCACCAATTATCTCCATCATTTCATGATGGTACGCATTCCTTATACAAGATGCTGATAAAGTGTAGGGCAGCTGTCACACTATTTATAACAAGGAAAAATTCTGACACCTCTCTGTGTGTAAGAATGAACTGTCTTGTTTTCATGATGAGATTTTGCCATCTGGTCAGATTTTTTGTATCACTGAATATTCTCTCTTTTTCACGGCCCTTTGGGAATCAGCGCTGCATGTTTGTCATTCATCAAATCTGAGTGTAACAGGTGTTGTTCTTCCTCTCATCATAGCTTTTTTTTCATCTCGCAGTCTGCCTTCTTCCTCTGTTACCAAGTCTCCATCTAATCAATGCCTCTGCCTGCTTCCTCTTTACACCCTCATTACGTCCCATCTGTTACATTTGACAGAAATCAAAGTAATGAGACAGAAAGAAAACAACTACAGCAACACCTTTTGTTGTGTTTGATATGTCCTGTCTTATCATTATGAAAATAGTGTTTTTAACATGTTCTTACTTATTCATTCATTCATTTTCCAATCCGCTTTATCCCTTTCGGGGTCACGGGGTTGCCGGAGCCTAACCCGGCTACTCATGGGCGAAGGCAGGGTACACCCCTGGACTGGTCGCCAGTCTGTCGCAGGGGCCACAATCACACACCCATGCACACTCACATTCACACCTAGGGACAATTTAGAGTAAATAAATTAACCTATGAAGCATGTTTTTTGGACGGTGGGAGGAAGCCGGAGTACCCGGAGAAAACCCACGCATGCACGGGGAGAACATGCAAACTCCACACAGAAAGGTCCCCGAGCCAGGACTTGAACCGGGAACCTTCTTGCTGTGAGGCAGGAGTGCTAACCACTGCGCCACCGTGCAGCCCGTTCTTACTTATGACAAGGACAAATATACAGAAAATGCATAAATTGCATTTCTGAGTACTTTTTTATTCAAATCGCTGTGAATCAAGAGAAGACAAAAAAAAAAATGTCGCTTAAAAAAGATCACATTTCTTATAAAGGTTTGGCGAGCCATCAGCTCCCTGCTTCGCTCCATTCTGATCTAGATGACTAAATTCATGTACATCTTCGTTTTCCTTGTCTGAGCTGGCATTTGGCCTAAAACTGTTTGTCTCTAGCTAGTGGGGGACTGCGTAAACAGAGAGCTCTCAGCAGTGGGGGGGGGGGTTGCTCCGTCACAATGGTCTCACCCACAATTCAGAGGTGCTTTTCAAACGGAAGACTGCCACTCTGCAGAAACTATGTCCTAGAAAATGACACACATGATTTGGGCTGGCAAAATCATATTTAAAAGACCACTGGGAACGCTTTTTAAATAGATTAATAAATAATCAGAGTGGGACTTTAAAGATGTGAATGTCCTGTTTTGTCCTGTTCTGTTCTGTTCAACGCCATCTTTAAAGAAATTAAATGAAAACAGTCTCTCTTTTCTAGCATACTTATGTCTCAGAACAAAGTTTTAAACGTGACACACAATTAAACTGAATTAAGCCAACATTGTTTTTTCTGTCAACTGTTTTTTTTTCTATTAAATCATCAATGTGATCTATGCATAAGAAATTATAATCACAAGTCAAGTAAATGTGGTGCACAAGAAGTAATTGGCCATCTTCAGCATCTCAGTCACTTTCACTTTGTAGTAAACAGAAGCAGAGACACTCTGCTGGAGGCAATAGTGGTAGAATATTATCTGGACAGCCACAGCTGTGTGTGCATGAAATGAAGAACTATCAGATCTAAAAATTGCTGGAACTATGACAAGCAGTTGATACAAAGCAATGAAGAGTAATGAGCACAAAGACACTCTAATTGATTCTGAAACATGTCAAAATATATTTAAGCTGTTTGTTTTGGGGTTGGCACATTTTTTATGAGGACAAATACATGTTTTTGGTAAATATTCCTATAGTTTCTGACAGTATCATCAAATACCAAAACAAATGCTGTCTCCTTGGAAGCACAATAAATTTACAGAGTACAACATTCAAGTTGCTTAGGAAACTTTGGAGCAAACCACTGCAACAAGTGGGGGGTGGCCAGGGAAACAGTCAGTTTTATTCGAAGTGGTAGTTTCATTAGCTTGACTGTGATGTTATCGAGATGTTAATGTTGTCCATATTTATGAGGTTTATCTTTTAATCACAGCAACCGTTAGCTGAACATGTTAGGATCTAAACAAACAGTGCTAAGATGGAGCAACATGCTTAAAGTCCCACTTTAACTGTATTTCTATTGTAATATCCTCCCCAGTGGTCTTTTCTTGATAATTATGTCATTTTAAGCCAAAATGAAAAAAGCCTGTGTCGTTTCGTTTAGACATATTTTATGCACATCAGCAGTGGTTCATTAGAAAATTCAGCTCTGAGTTGTGGAAAGGACTATTGGCAACCCTGCCCCCTTACTTTGCTAAATTAAATTCTTTACAGAGAAAATCAAAAAATATTAGGCAAATAGTTGTTTCATCAACTACAAGTCCAGAATATGAACTTTATCAACTAGAAACCAATATAAATCCCACGGCTCAATTTCAACCCATAAACCGTAAAGATTTGGTGGACATTCTAAGCCAACTAAACTCCTCCAACTGCTGCCTGGATATTCCACCCACAACTTTTTTCAAACAAGTTTCAAAGATCATGGAGTCAGTCCTGCTCTAGACTGTAAACGTGTCTTTAACATCTGGTGTTTTCCCAGAACCACTGAAAACAGCTGCAATCAAACCTCTCCTAAAAAGGACAGTTTGGTCAAAACCCAATTGAGCAACTACAGACCGATATCAAACCTGCAATTTTAGGTAAGATAATTGAAAAAGATGTTTTTCATCAGATAAATGAATTCTAAATAAGAAACAACTGACAGCACCACAGCACTGGGATGACTCTGACCAAAGTGACTAATGATATACGTTTCAATACAGACGGTGGAAATATGTCAGTGCTAGTGTTATTGCATCTCAGTACTGCATTTGATACAGTCAACCACGCTATACTACTCAAACGACTGGAAAACTGGGTGGGTTTCACTGGGCCAGTACTAAACTGATTCAAAACGTACTTGGAAAACAGGAAATATTTTGTTGGGCGTCACTACAGAGCTTCAATCTATTAATCTTAATGCCACCAACCGGACTAGAAACTTGGGTGTAGTGATGGACACAGACCTACATTTTGATAAACACATTAAGGCGATCACAAAATCAGCGTTCTATCATCTCAAAAATATTTCAAGGATTATTTGAAGGATTATTTCAAGGATTCATGCTTTCATCTTTAGTGGACTTGACTAACAGTGTTTTAACAGGACAACCAAAAAAGAAAATCAAGCAGGAAACTACAGTTTATTCAGAACTCGGCTGCTCGTGTGGAACCAAAAAAGTAGACCACATCAGTCCAGTTCTGAGGTCTTTACACTGGCTGCATGTCTGCTAGAGAATAGACTTTAAGGTTATGCTACTGGTTTAGAAAGCTTTGAATGATTTATCACCAAAATACATGAATGACCTCCTGAGCCAGTATATACCAGCCAGACCAGATCCAGTCTTTTATCAGTTCCTAGAGTCAACACTAAACATGGGGAGTCTGCATTCAGCTTCTATGCTCCACAGATCTGGAACAGACTTCCAGAAAGCCTTAGATCAGCTGAAAAACTGTGTGTCATGTATTAAATCCATGTTAAAGACCCACCTGTTCTCAGCTGCATTTCATTCATTTGTATTCAAAAGTTTGCATCCACACTGTTTATCTATGCTTCTTTATATTATGTTTTATGTAAAGCACTTTGAATTGTCTTTGTACACGAAATGTGCTTTACAAAGAAACTTGCCTTGGCTTACCCTCCCTTGTTGCTGAAAGCTCTGTTTGCATGCTCCAGTGCAAGATTATAGCCCCAAACTAACATTAGCAGTGCCAAAAAAATGATGAGCAATATTGGAGCTATGAAGCCATAGCCAGATGTCAGCTCAGACAACGAAGATAACGAAGATGTACATGAGGAGGAGGAGGAGGAGAGGAGCGGTGAGACTTTGGCCCGCCCATGGGAGTTGCTGCGTCACAAACCATAGCATTTTAAACTGATCCATCACAATTTGAACAAAGAAATACTCAGAAGCAGAGTTTCAATCTTAAATTATTTTATAAATGTTCTCCACTGCTGCAAGATGCTAAAACCACCAAAAACACAATTTTCATTGGAGTAGAGCTTTAAATTATGACATTTTATTTTTAATTTATGACAAAAATTACTCTAATGAGTAAGAAGGGAACTTGTATTTATATGGTCAGTTCACACTAAAAGCTGATATGTGTCATATTTTAAAAAAATAAAGCAAACTATTGCCTAAAGAAAATCAAAAGTGAGGAGTTGTTCCTCCTGTCATTGAAATTTTCACATCAGGGATTGGTAATGTCGATATATTGCACATCGTTTGGCTGCTCCATCGTTTCACCCTAAAACGTATCTGTTTTGTGAGGAGCAGCCGCTTGGTTGTGGCTGTTTGTTTGTGTTTGTGAACTCATTGGTGTGCCACTGCAGGATGTTTGGCTGTTAGCACTGACTTTTCTCCCGCGACAGTGACAAACAGTACCCCACAGCAGAGACCTTTCCACACTCATTTAACTCCATCAGTCTCTACAGAGACCGATATTGAGCTCCATGATGCCATTAATAAAACGCTTCAACCCCAGGAGGGCAAACTCATTTGTCAAATGCGTGCCGTCCTTTTTTTTTCTTTACTGTTTTACATTTTGTCTGCTTCTGTCTACCTCAGGGAGCTGTTTTCTCCCCCTCTGTTTCTGCTGTCTAATCGTATTTCAGAAATATTTTCCTCTGACTTAACATTTTCAAGCTTTGCTGAGCTGTTTTTGTTCTCAAGGATTTTACTCTCTTCATAAAAACTAAAAAATAGTTCATAATGAGCAATGCACAAGCGATTTGTCCCTTTAGATAAAACGGAGGATGAGCTAGAGATGACCATGGTGTGCCACAGGCCAGAAGGTCTGGATCAATTGGAGGCTCAAACCAACTTCACCAAACAGGAACTGCAGATCCTCTATCGAGGTTTTAAGAACGTAAGAGTTTACCTTTAGAAAGCAACACCTCATGTGATCCAGGGGGAGGAATATTGCAAAAGAATTGTGTTTTTGCACAGGAATGTCCCAGTGGTGTCGTAAATGAAGAGACCTTCAAGCATATTTATGCACAGTTCTTCCCACATGGAGGTAGGAAGGATTTTCTTGTGCAGGTTTTCACTCTGTGGTCTGTTTGTGAACAGATTTCTTGCTGTTGTTGCAGATGCGAGCACGTATGCACACTATCTTTTCAACGCATTTGACACTACAAACAATGGCTCCATCAAATTTAAGGTAAACAGAAAACAAACACATAGAAACAGAAGTTACTGACTGTTGTTAAGGATTTTAATGAAGACATCCTCCTTTATGACAGGACTTTGTGATGGGTTTGTCAATTCTGCTGAGAGGCTCACTGAGGGAGAAGCTGGAGTGGACGTTTCATCTTTATGACATCAACAGAGATGGATACATAAACAGAGAGGTGAGATGGAGCTCCAATTGTTTAAACAGCATCTCATGTGTTATGTCAACCCTTTGTGCTGCCACACGATGAACAACGGGCCCTTTTGCAGGAAATGACAGAGATCGTGAGGGCCATTTACGACATGATGGGCAAATACACCTACCCTGCATTAAAGGGAGACGTCCCACAGCAACACGTGGATGCCTTTTTTCAGGTTCATTTCTAACAAACACTATTAAAATTAATACATTTGAGCCTTTTTTTTTTACCCAATACCAGTCTCAAAGATCCTTTCAGCAAATTTTCTGGTTTGACAGTTTCAGTATCCTATTCTCTACACTATAAGGCACACCTATAAACCCCAATGTCAATGAATTATCTATTTTTTTACTTATGTCATATGAAGGCGCACCGAAATGTAAAGCATATTGAGCGAGGCAAAAGAGTTCAGCGTAAAACTGTACATCATTCAGACTTTAGTAACTGTGTTCACAGTAACTCTAGAACTTGTTTGTAACATGCTACATGTTAGCCACGTTAGAATCGTTAGCTCTGGTAGAGTATTCACAAATACTCGTAACCTTTGTCTGCAACACAAAAAATACAGACTGATACAGCTAAAACAAATGTTACCGCGACTACACTAACCACCAACCTTGTTAGTAATGTAAAAAACATACACACACAATCTGACACCTCTACTCAATTAGCTGCGTTAGCATAATTACATAAACACCCAACATTGTTAGCAACTTGTAAAAAAAAACAAAAACAACTGACGTTTTGACAGAGCGCCGTGTACCTTTCATCCTTTCAAGCACAATCAGCTTCATTTGTAAGACACTCCTGATCAAAAGAAGCACTGTCCTTTTTTGAAACAAATTAAGGCTTGTAAGTAGGGGTGCAACAGATCACAAAACTCGCGGTTCGGATCGTGTCAAGATTTGAGAGTCACGGTCCGGATCATTGTGACTGACTGCATGTGATGTCATGGTTGCACGGTGGCGCAGTGGTTAGAGCTCTTGCCTGACAGCAAGAAGGCCTCCGGTTTAAGTCCCAGCTGGGGGACCTGAAACATCATCACCACCTTTCTGTGCGGAGTTTGCATGTTCTGCCCGTGCATGGGTTTTCTCTGGGGACTCCGGCTTCCTCCTACCGTCCACAAACATGCTTCATAGGTTAATTGGTCACTCTAAATTGTCCCTAGGTGTGGATGTGAGTGTGTATGGCTGTGTGATTGTGGCCCCTGTGACAGACTGGCGACCTGTCCAAGAGTGCAACTGCGTTCGCCCATGAGTGGTCGGGTTAGGCTCCAGCAGCCCTGTAACCCCGAAAGGGACAAAACAATATAGAAGAAGATGAATGGTCCAGATTATTTTTCGGATCAGTAAAAAGGAAAAAAAAAGAGAGAAAATAACGAGATTTAAGGTTACAATCAATTCTTTGAAAAGCTTCAAAACATATATTAAATAAAAAGTATATAAAGTACTTCAAAACATATACATACACACAGAATCATATATAACATCAAAACCTTAATGACATCTTTGAACTCAAGATATTCCTATTTATATAAAATACTAAATATGTGCATATAAACAAAGTGCATTATTGTGTATTGCATCATTAAAAAAAATAAGAGAAGCAGGAGAAGCCAGAATTTACAACTTTAAATTCTTTCGCTGTGTCCCCTGCTGCTATAAACATTCTTCCACTGGGGACAGACGGAGCAGTGGCTTTCTCCTGCCCCTGTGCTGGGACGCTAAAAGCTGACGTCATTTAAGACACTGCAGCTCCTCTTCACAATGATCTCCTGAACCCAGACATGCTCTTCTCGTCGATGCTTTTGTAGAACTCATAAAAATAAATAAACCTGATCTCTCAACACCCGAGGTATGGATCACAGATCAGCTGTGATCTGTTGCACGCCTACTTTTAAGTGCACCTTATAGTATGGAAAATATAGTATTTTTCAAATAAATATTGTTGCAAGTTGATCAAAAATATGCCAGTTACTGATGTTGTTTTCCACAGAAAATGGATAAAAATAAAGATGGAGTGGTGACTTTGGAGGAGTTTGTTCTAGCCTGTCAAGAGGTATGTTCCTCCTTATTTATAGAGCTAAAAAAATGCAAAAAGAACAATATTGAAAAGTTTAGTTTAGCTTGTTTTAAATGTGCAACACGTCATCAAACATTGCATCAAAATGACATGATATAGTCTATGAACCCATTATACAGACACATGTTGTATGTCATCCCTTAAAACTGTGCCAGATTTGAACAACAGTACAGTATAACTCTGCTGCAGTGGATAACCAGATCCTCTTTTATTAGCTGTGTGGAGGCAGCTGCAGGGTGAGTAGGTGCTGGGCAGAAGAATTTCTCTGGAATTTTTCTGGGGGTTTTTTTTGTTTGTTTGTTTTGTTTTTTTGTTTTTGTTTTTTGGAATGAGCTCGCTAAAATCTTCAGGGCTTTACGTGTCTTTAAAGTCCCACCCCAGTCCTCTTATGATCTACATTGAAAGTCTTCCCAGTAGTCTTTAATTGTGATTATGCTACTTTTAGCCAAAATCAAAAAACTTGTTTCGTTCCCTAGGACATAATTTCTGCAGTAATTCAATTTGCCTCTGAGTTGTGGGCAGGATTGTTGGCGCAAAGCAAACCCACCCCCACTTCCTGTCACCCATCTGTTTACATGCTCTCCTGCTATGGCAAGTGAATTTGAAGCTATCCAGCTGTTGCTTACAGTTTGGAGCCGCATGCCAGCTCTTTTTCTAATCGCATTTTTTTCATCTCCTCCTGATTCACAACCATTTGAATACCGGTAAAGAAACCCTCAAAAACTGAATTTTAAGCATCCTTTTCTTTTAACGTGTCCTCCATCAGAAAAAAAATGCCACGAGAACATGTTAAAGACAGCAAAAACATGATTTTTTTTATCAGAGTGGGTCTTTAAGAAAGCCATATAGAGCTCTTTTACAGATATCTCGTGTTAGTCATACACTGTTACTCAGGGATTTTTTGTTGCATCTGTTTACAAGGCTTAATTGTATTGGAAAACAATCTTTTTCACTTTACTCCATTCAACCTATGTCCAAAAATTGCCATTTTTGGGCAACAGAGTAAACTCTCCCCCATTGTGTTGGTGCTTTTTTATGGTTTTGTTGATATTCAGTATTTTGCCAGTGCAGAAACACACAGCTGGAGTCAAAGTGGAGTCAGGAATTGTTCTGAAGCTTCAATATAGCTGTTTCACCAATTCCTCATTCGATTCCTGTTTTGTTTTTGGAACTTTTTTACAAATTTAAACTCTAGGACTAAGCTTTTAAATTATGTCAAAAATGAATCTGATGTTAAAGTTGAATCCCCCACTTGAAAATTGCAAGCTTTATGTAAGATACTCCACATATTTTTCTGGTGTGAATTACACCATAGGTTTACAAGGGCACCGAATGGAAGCGACCTCCATTCTGTGTCGCTTCACAGCGCTTCCGTGTCCGGTATGAACCAGGCATTAATATTCAGGGCTTTCTTTTGTACTTTGCAGTTTTAGTTGTTTTATTGATTACTTCTCAATGACTCGTACCCATCATTTTTTGTATAATTCTTGCATTGATGAACTGGTGTCATAGGATAGTGTCTATCTACGTACGCATCTTTACAATAACTTACAGGGTAAAGCTGCTGTTTTCATGCAGCTCTACATAATATCTGCAGCTAAACATGCGAAGATGCAGCACAGCTGCCGCTTTAATTCTTTATTCCACTTTAATTGCCTCCCTGTTCTCTCTTCAGGATGAAACCATGATGAGATCTATGCAGCTGTTTGAAAACGTGATGTAGGACGAGTGGAAATGAAGGAGACAGGGACATGTAAAATAGGAGGGCTCTTTGTGAGTGCATGTGTGTGGGTGCATCTGTGCTGTACCTCCTCTTCCTCCTCTACCCATCCCATCCCGCTGAGATCTGGATGAACCCGGAATCTCCTGTGATGACTCAGACGACGGAACTGGAGAGGAGAGCTTTTAGCCTTCATGTCAGGAGTTTGACGCACAGCAAGAGAATCATGTGACAGCCTTGGACTTTTTAACGCTTTTAGCCCTGTCACAATAGAGACGTATAGACTAAGACAGCTCTGCATTTACAAGGCTCCTCCTGACCTTAAAGAGCCATGACTTTCAGAAACTGAACTATTTATTTTTTTGAATCCTTCTTTGCCTAACTGTAATTGCATGTGTTCAAAAGTCTTTTTCAATCCATACATTTGCTATATATGTAATGGGTGTTCTGTTTCATGCATCTGCTATTGACAGATTTTATTGTCATGTGCTGAATTTAGTGATGCAGTGACCCATGTGATTTGGCTGCCTGCTTGTGGATGTCTGTCTAATAACAATATCATTTTATAAATGTGGAATCCATGTCTTTTTGAGGTTTTTTTTCCTGGCTGGACTTTTAGAGCAGAGATGTATTTTTTTCACATGCTTATTTTGGGCAAATGTGTGCAATGTCAAAGTGATGAAAAAAGGTGAGTCAAAATGATGAGTCATTTTTAACCCTTAAATCAAGTTCGAAATTAACTCATTTTCAAGTGTAAAATTTGGTCAATTTTGACCCAATCACAATATGAGGGATAAATTAACTGGTACCTGTTTTTGAATGATATATATGTTGATGTTAATGAGGAAAGCCCAACCAAAACTGAACAGTGATGTCATGCTTGGATGTGAAGAGCGCTCTCACTGAAGCCTCCTCTGCAATGTCCTGCTGGTGGTTTTCTGCAAGTGTGCTTTAAAGCTTCACCATCAACAAAAATTCACCAGGATTAAGTGACTCCATTACTAAAATATTGTTCTTTTTGCAGACATAGGAGCAGTTTTGGGGCTGTGTGGTTCATCTGTCTAAGATTTGATTTGAAAGGTGTTTTATCCCTTAAAGGAAAATATCTGAATAAATGTATAAGTTATTAAACAGAGTTGTGCTTTATTACTTCTTTATTTTTGTAAAAAAATCTACAAACAAACATTTAAGGAATGTAGATAGTGAAAAACTCATAGAGATTATGTTGAAAAGGAACAATTTCTGGAATGGGTTTCCCCCAAACTGTGTAGCTGAAAAGACTGCAGTCTTCTGCAAAACACACTCGACAAATGAATTATGTATGTACAGTAGCTACAGGGGCATGGATGCTATGCTCCAACGTTCTAAAAGATTTTCATTCATACAATCACATCTGAACAGCAGACTACATCATGCTGCAGCTCCTGCATTTATAGGTCTCTGAACAGCCTCCAAAATGTCTGAAGGGGAGATTACTGCAGGTCTTTTCTCCCTGCTGATGTCAGACTGAACAAAAACTATCAAGAACTGTATAATTGCACTTATGGTGCATATAAACCCAAGACTGTATGTTTTTTATGTATTCAAAGACATTTTTTAAAAGACTAAAGACTTTATCTGTTCCTACTAGAAAGTGAGTGGGTAACAAATTAGCGAATTACATATTTAACGATTTTTTAAAAAACAAAAATAAGGGTGTATTCAGACTACTAAAGTCTGTTGGTTCGGACAGAGTCCGCCAAATATGGCCCTGATCGAGCTCTGAATCTTGCATTTGGTCTGTATTCTGACTACTGTCAGATGGACATTTTTGTTTGCAACCAAAGCTTGTAAACAAAACCACATGACTAAAGATCTCTACAGTCATTGGCCAGAAATTACAAGAAAGCAGCAAGAGAAAAAATAATGAAAGTCCTGCGCTTTGCAATCCTTGCTTGGATAGTCAATGTATTCAAACTTTGTATTTTCCTGACCAATTTTGAATGTGTGGATTAATGTCAAGTACAACCGTTTTACTGCTACTTTTGTACGGCTGAGGGATGCTGCAAGGCAGTTACTGAGGAGACGACAGTTGTGAAGTTACGCTGCCGTTTTGGTCCACTACTATGAGCACGGAGCGTATTCAGATTGAGGAAACAGAGCGAACTGAACCTCAGTTCGATAGGAAACAAACCGAGACCACCTAAAAAGATGGAGCTGTTCCTAGTTCAGGACCAGGGTCCACTTGAGTGTTTTCAGACTGAAAATGTGTTCTCGGTTATTGGGGGAAATGTGTCCAGTCTGAATACTCCTTAAAATACAGAAGAAATAATGCCTGAAGAGGTGGGCATCAATGAGTTATATATTGCTAGAGATGGTACACAAGCCTTTTACCATTGTCCTAGAAACATGGCGACGCCATGTTGGAATGGTATTAAAACAATGAGACAGACTTATTAGATACAGGAAAATGATCAGAAAATGCTTAATTTTGGTCGGATGAAAAAAAAAACTACGATTATCAGAAAAACTAGACCCAGGTCATGGTATTAATATTTTTGTGCAACAGATAAATAGCATTTCAAAAGTTTCTATAAATAAATATGTCATTAAATAGGAAACACAATGCATACCTGAAGCATGGTTGTGATTTTATTTAAATCCACAGACAGACTATGATTTACACAAACTGTTAGACTCCTCAGTCCAACATTGCCACAGACCACTTGCGGCCGTTGTATAGGCTATGGGCCAGTCTCAGCCCGGAGCGGCACAATGGGGACGAAATGAGCAGGGAACAATGTAGCGCTGTCGACAGTCATGCCGGTCTGGGAGAGGGGGCACAGTGAACACTTCATCCATGGCCCAGCGTTCGCTATGAAGCATGCAGCGGCCCAGATTTATAATTGAGCTAGAGCCAGTCAAGCAAAATTCTCCTGGCGAGGGCCGGCAACGTTGGGCTGGGGGGGTCCCGTTCAACAAGTGGATCCCACCCAGCCTCTATCAGAAGGACACAAAAGCCTAGGAAGCTGAGCAGAGGACATTTCCTTCTGGAAAGTCCACCATCTGACAATGCACATCTCAAAGGGGATTATCCTGTTAAAACCATGGTCACGTGCAAAAGAAATAGTCTATTTAGTCAATGTTTAGTATTATAATCTTGTTAATTTTTTATGGTTTAACTTGTTTGTTTTTTTTTTCACAAAATATCATAGTAACAGGTAGAGTGCCTGCACCGACGTTCTGCAGCCAATCAGAATTGGTATAAATGTATAGACCACCTGTATAAACTGTATTAGAATTATATATATATATATATATATACAATATAAAATATTGTGCTAAATTTTAAAAAAGTTATGATGGTAATTGTTTTATTACACTACACCAAGCAAAGTATGAGCCAACTGAAAGGTTTTTCTTGATTGTTACTGGCCTGTAGGCACATTTTAAGAAAGAATTTTTCTGAATTTTTTGATATCTTTTTTGTTTCTCTCTTTTTTTTGTACTGCACAAACCATATATCAAACCAAACTAAAACGGTGACCCAAAAAACTTTGAATTTTTTACTAAATTGTAAATTATGAGGTTTATTAACTTGTTTTTATCATTATTATTACATTATTATAGTGGTAAAGTAAAATAAATGTGTCCATCGATCATTTATTTTGGTTAAGTTTGTCTTTATTATTCACGTTATGTTGAATAGCATGAAATAGTAACACAAGTTAAAATCAGAAATGTTTTTTCTAACACCCACGAAGCACTAACTGCCTCCGAGCGTTAGGGGGCGCTGTCAAGTACTCGATCACTTCCGTTTCAGCAGAGTAGAAGAACTGCAGCATTCCATCCACGGTCCGTGATTGTTCCAGTTCAGACAAGCGGCGGCCGTGTCAATCAGCGAAATGAACGGGTTGGACGACGAATCGTTGGCACCACAAACATTTTTATATGGTAAGATATCTCAAAGGTTTTGCGTGTCTTCCTCGTGCATCCTGCATACACGTGTTTCAAGTTCTTGCGAAGATATAGGGCGGCCGCTCAGGCACGCGCGTGGCCTATTTTTGTGTAAAATAGAGCAAGTGACGTTGAAGGAAGGTATCTAAAATATATACTTAGTCTTTGTAGTTCGATACTTATACTTATATTTGTATTGACTGGATCCTGACTGAAAACACGGTGTGAGACTTATTACGCACATGCTGGAATATCAACATGGCGGTCGCCTTGCTTTCTTTGCCAAATGCAAACGAAATTTCTTCTAAATAAGGCTCTTTTTAAACTTGTTTTTCACTTTCTCATGTCTCATTCCTCTGTTTAAAGATGGCATCAGTAAATTCAATTTCATGGCAATTAAACTCCTTTCTAGAAAAATCGACAACGTGGTTTCAAGCGTGCCGTTAGGCCCCTCCCCTTTTCAGGCTGACCGACTTACTCACTTGGGGGAAAAAATTAAATGTATTTTTCCCCATTTTTGTTGAAATGCATTTTTAAAAATATATTTATAGTTTCTATGAGCTTTTGTAAAAACATTCTTACACATTTTAGTCATTAATTTATTCTAATTTGCCTTCTTTTTGTGTGAACCACGTGCCAAATGCAACATTCTTTTAAAGAAAATAAATATTCCGGATAGAATTTAGATTCATGCAGTGTGTTAAAAGGGTTGGCTGGTTAGAAATGAATGTAAAAGTCAAATCTGATTTTTATGACAAATTTCCATTATGTCATTCCTAAATTGAGTTTTGTTCCTGTCGGCACTCCTAAAATCATTTTAGTATATAGTTTGCATTTATATTTTATCATTTATATCAGATCCACGTCTAATTTAATTTTTTTGAGCTGAAATTAGATGTTTTCTTCTCCCACGTGGTGCATGTAATCTTCCATCTACATCGACTGTAGGGAGTCCTCTAGTGTTTTGTCTAAGTATTACATGTTTGCAGTGAATTAATTATCTAGCTTAATGGTCTTTCATTTTCTCCCAATTTAAAACTGTTTTTATTTTTTAAGGATGCACATTGGAGGCTGGGAAGGACGTGAACTTTAGTCCTGAAGATGATGAGCTGGAGCATCAGTTAGATCTCAAACTGGTAATTATTACAAAAAGATGAAGGGCACAGGCTTTTAAGGGCTCCTACATTTGTACTTTTAAGTTTTGTTCAGTTTGAGTTCAGATTTGCTGATTTGTTTCATATAAATCACGCAGTTAAACTTCAGACTGTTTTTTAACCTGAGTTACAAAACCTACGTTTTGATAAATTAAAATGTATTAAAAGTCCCATTTCAATCATCATTTACAGGTAATCTGTTTTTAAAGCATTCTTGGTGGTCTTTTAATCATAATGCTTTTTCGTTTTTAGTCACACTAAAAAAAAAAACTGTGCCATTTTCTTGGACGTGGTTTCAGAGTAACATAATCGGAGTTCATTCGAAAATCACCTCTAGGTTGTGGGTGGGACTGTTGGTGTGTAGCAGCCTCGACCTCCCCCTTTCCAGTCACCCATAAGTGAGAGCTTTACGTTTACAGTTCTCCCACTAGCATACCCCTGGCACCCCCAACCTGAAGGGGCGCTCACACAGACCCACAGCAGCATGTGTTCGAGCAGCCAGTTCCAATGGAAAGTCTATGTAAACGTGCGCTTCAGGCTCTCGTGTTCGTGCATTGCAAGTCTTTGCGACAATTTTTTGGGCTCTACGTACTACACATGTGGCTATTGAACACGTGTTGCCAGCTTAAGCAAGTCCAACTTTGTCCAATCAGGGACTCGGGGTGTAGTTGGTTGATCTAATGAACCCAGACAAGACTGACAGTGTCTGGGTCTGTCTTTGAAATAAAACAAACCAGGAACTCTGTCCTGACATGATGGAAAGTCATATCCGCCATTGCAAGGATGCCAACAATGAACCGAACAGTTTGATTTGTGCCCTAATTGTGAGATGTGCACCGCTTTGCACCAAGCCTCTTCCTACTGTAGGTGTCGGACAAGTTCCAGCAAACAGTATTAAAAAAAAAAAAAAAAAAAGCTCTTCCCGCTTGTCCAGTGTGAACACCATGGGTTAAATTCACATTCAGGAACACGCATTACATGCGAAGTGTGAACGTAGCTTAACATTACCTTTGCAACACAAATGGTGAGCAACATTCCAGCTATTGAACCATACAGTTTTGAGCCAGATGCCATCTGAGACGAGAAAACCAAATATGTAGATGGATCTATTCGTCTGCAAACTGATGCATTGACATGGAATGTTTGTGTTCTGTCCAGCGCATTTTCTATGTAACAAATACTCTTTTGTCTGTTCCTGATTCCATTTAAGTAAAGTAATACGCAATAAACACAATAAAAAAATGCGACAAAAAGAACAAAAAAAGAAACACCTTTTTTATTGGAGTAGGTTTTTAAAGGTTAGAGACGAGCTAGGAATCGACTTTGCATTCAGCTCAGATTCTTTGTCCTGTTTGCCCCTTCAGGCCTGTGTTGACCCCAATACTAAAGATGAGCTTAACCTGGTGGAGGTGGAAGGACAGAACGCCGAGGGGCAGAAAATCAAGGCAGCTCTGGTGTCACTCAAACCCTCCACCCTTCCAAGTGTAAGAGCACAGTTTTTCTTTACACACACTGCTGAAAGTCTGTTTTACCGATAACTTGTTTAACCTTTGTATGGAGGGAATTAAAAAAAAAAAGACTAAACTGATCAAAATTTCTAAGTGTTTATTTTTTTACTTTTTTTAATCAAGATTAATTTGACAAAAGGTTAGCGTGTAAGTGAAGCTATTCAGAAGAATATACAGTCAGATCAACCTTTCCTTTCGTGTGTCATTCTGCTTGTTCTAGTTTATTTAAATACAGATCTGTAAAGTCAGCTTCTGTGACCGTGTGTGTTTTTATTTTGTAGGTGTGTCTTGGTGGGTTTACAATTACACCCCCAGCAGTTTTCCGTCTGAAGGCGGGTTCTGGTCCGATCCATCTCAGTGGACAGCACCTCGTCAGTAAGTGTTTTTTTTTCTCCCGTTTAATCTGCCGGTTTGTGGGTCTGCATCCATCACGCCGTCTGTTTCTAAACTGCTTTCAGTGATGGAGACAGATCGGTCCTTTGAAGAGGACGACGATGAGGAAGAAGAAGAGGAGGAGGAGGAGGTGAAAACATCAAAGAAAAGACCTGCTTCATCCCCTGCCGCCAAATCTCAGGTTTGACTTGAAAACTTTAACATTTGTCATAAAATGTGACTGTTTGATGTTTACCTATCTTTGATCTGGCAACAGAAAAAAATGAAAATGGACATGGGTGATGAAGATGATGATGACGATGAGGATGATGAAGATGAGTGAGTATTAATCTTCTAACAAAACATTTTTTTTCATGTTTGGGTGTACTAAGAAACATTTACATGACTCGAATAGCATTTGAGTATGGGCCCAGAGTGATGTGGTCTGTACCTGTGTCTACATATCTCAGAACATTCTGTAAACTCCATTCATACTTTAAAAATGCTTTTCTTTCTAAATGTTAATTATAAAAAAGTTAACATGCAAGTGAAGCGAACAAGACTGCTGAGAAAACTAAAAGTTGGCTCCCTAGCAAGTCCTTTACTAGAGCTCTGGATCATTACTAGCAGCAATTTGATTCACGGAGATCAACAATTCTTACCATTTGATTCTTACCAAATTCTTACTTTTCTTACTTATCTTACCATTTTTTTTTTTCTTCTATACATTACAAAAATAAAAAAGTTACAAATCCGTGATCTTGGATGTTGTAAAATATCCCGACTATTTTGCTTTTTTCTCTGAAACTCATTCATGAATATCTGGGCATTCAGAAGTTTTTTTTTTTTTTTTTTTTCTTTTAGTAAAACTTGAAATGCTCACAAGTAGGTAAAGAAATGCATGGCCTTGTATAGAAATAAAGCAAAAGCAAACTAGGTAGCAACTTTTTGAATAATGCGTCATTACAGATCAGCATACATCATCCCTGGTGATTTTTTTTTTTCCCCAAACTTTTTGAGGTTTTTAAATATATAGGTATTATCTTATAAAATAACTTTTTTCATCTGTTCACCAGCAGAGGGCACTGTATCCATGCATTTGTTTATTTTTGTTCTTTATTTTGATATTCTAATTAATAATCCCTTCTGCTGTTTCTGACATATTAAACCTGTATTTTCTTTCATAGGGATGATGATGAAGATGATGAGGAGAGTGAGGTTGAAGAATCTCCTGTTAAAGTAAAGCAGCTTCTGCATCCTCAGCTTTATATATTTTTTCCAGTTACATTTGTTTTTATTTATTGACTCTTGCATCTTTTGCAGGTCAAACCAACACCAAACAAGCAGAAGGCCCAGACTCAAAACGGAAAGAGTTCTGCACCCAGCACCCCTGCTGCCAAGCAGGTGATCCGAAGAGCTTCCTAAAGCCATAGGTGCTCTGTAGGGGGCGCTAATAGCTAAGCTTTTGCTCGTTTCTAATTCCAGGACAAAACGCCTAAAGGCAAAGGTGCAAAATCGCCCAAGTCCCAGACTCCTAAACCAAGCCTAACCCTCCCTGAGATCAAGGCCAAGATCATGGAGTCTGTAAAGAAGGTGGGTGGAGTCTGTGCCAGTAAACCTTTATAGAAGACACTTTAGGGAAGTTTAACTTCTGTTTGATTATTCTGCACATCGGCAGGGTGTGGCACTTCCTAAAGTCCAGACCAAGTTCGAGAACTTCATGAAGCATGGACAAAATGTCACAGATGCTAAGGTAACAAAGATGCAAATACTTTTTTCTGTGTGGACTTGATCAATAGAAACAACTAAGAGATGAGACATTTTTACCGACTTGATTTGTTTTCCTTTTTCTTCCCTGTAGATGATCTCAGAGTTGTGGAAATGGAGACAGACGCTTAAGGAGGAGAAATAACCCAGTAGAGTTTTAACTATTTTATAACTTGTTAATGTCTGTAACGCCTCTCAAACCCGTTGAATCCAATCTGTGCCTCACCTGATGCTTTTCTCCACCCGTCCATCTGTGAAGACTTCATCTCATATTCATCATGGGAATAAAAACTGCATTTTGACTCATTAAAGTAATCCTGAGGGAATGATAATCAAGTTTTCTGTAAATGTATTCCTTTAGTTGTTACATGTCAGCTGTAAGCCCCTGACCTCACTGGTAGAAGACGTGTCTTTTTTTTTTTTTCCACAGTCTACAAAATAAAGCGTGTTGGTTTAGGCATCAACACCTATTGTAAGTCCCACTTGGAGATCAGTCTGTGTTGCTATGGCAACAGTTGGCCCACAGTCCAAAGGTTTACAGTGAAGTTTGTGAGGACTTCATGCATGAAGATTCAAGTGTTGTGTAATAATTCTTAGAATGAACCATCCCTCTCAAGGTTAAGCATATCCCGCTCTGTTGACTGCTTCCGTTAGAAGTTCCTGTAGGTGCATGAGGCCTGTTGAAGAGGACCACACTATGTTGATGACTGAGTGCTGATGGAATAATCAATACCGCTTTATTCAAAAAAAGAAACAGCGAGACATTTATGCTGGTGGATTTATTCACCTTTTAGAATTTAGTTTTGTTTGGTTTTTTTTCCAATTTACCAATAAATGTTGCTCAATCCCACCGTTTCCCTTCTCTTTTTGAAGATCTGAATGTTTCCATAAATGTGGTTTTGTCTTAAGCCACTAGAGGGCGGAAGGGAGCCTGGAAACCTGTCGAACTGGATCACAAACGAACAGACAAAACAGTTTAAAATGCTGAATTGACTGACGTGTTTTGTGCTCAAGGGTTCGCGGCTTTCAGTGAAAACCTGAAATGCGTGGGAGGAAGTTTTACCCCGAAGTAGGGAGTGCCAGAAGAGTTACAGTCACATGCACTGCGTTTTTACGAGGACTTGTTTTCAACTGGTTTCCTTTCACCGCTTCCTAACAAGTGGAAAACACCAGCATTGCTGCTGGGACAAACATTGAGCATTTCTGAATAGTAACACATTACAATTTTTATTCCAAACACTTGAATATTACAACATTTTTCCCATCTTAATACAATATTAAAAGTTTCAGTTTGCATGCAATTGTTATCCAGTCTTGCGAAACAAAGATTCACACCAATAGTTTAGGGATCACAGTAAAATGGGTTTATGTTTTGTTTAAGTGTTACTTTGTAAAATGAAACCAAATCTGTTTTCTTAATCCAATACTTTAGTGGTCACAAATCCCTGCAACATTTTGAAGAAATTAAGATGCGTTTAAGATCACTTACTGGTCAACTTTTTTATGTTGGTTTTGAAAAGGTTGTTTCTGCTTTTTGAAACAACTTTAATATTTGCTCTTGTACATACGTGTAAATGCATATTTGTTTAATCTGGATTACAGTTCCCTTACACCCCACTTTTATTATTCACAGAAAGGCCTCATGATTCCTCGTAAAACCGTTGATGACCTCAGTTTGGTAACTTGGAAACTCCTAGCGCAGTTTTTTTTAATCATCTATTATTTTATGTCGGGGGACAGGTTATTTCTGTGGGAAAATGAGGAAGCAAAGCAGACTTCTGCAACTTTAATTTACAGAAAATATATTACTAATTTATCTTCTCTATTTGAAGAAACTAAACCAAAAAAAAGAAATGTTTTTGTGGAAAAAATATTGTTAGTTTGCAACAATACTATTGACTGTTTACTAGAGAAAAAACTTTGATAATTCACATTTGGTTCTGCAAATATTGTAAGTTTCATTTTACCATAAAAGGGTTTGAATCTGTTTTATTAAATTTGATCATCAAGAGTAAAAACAAACCTATTCCAGTGATGCTGGAGTAAACCTGGAAGACCGTCAGAACTTGGACTGGCCAGAAAACAAACAGAAACTTCTCAGTGACATTAGTCATAACATGCCTTAATGATGGGTAATGTTTATTCATCTCATAGAACTCGTCCACAAGACATTATTTTTTGTCAAAAAATGTGACTTTTATCGCTTGAGATAAGAAAAAAACAATTTTAGCACATTTCTGAAGGTTTTTGTTCATCCTTGCAAACTCCTCTCTGTCAACTCCTACTCATATTTCTCAGCCACAACGTATTGATTAGACTAGAGCAGCATCACATGGTTAAAAAGAAGACAGAGGCTGTGATCTGTTCAACAGATGAAACTAATCCTTATTTTTAACAAAAACAACACAGAGGGAGGAATCATAGGGTGCACAAAGAAATGCACTTATATAGTTTTTATTTTTTAATAATACAATTCCAAATGGGTTAAAATACAGTTTAACAGCAGGGTCTGAAACCTAACCCCAGAAGGACCAGTTTTTCAATGACCAAAATCCAGCAAGAGCCACAAAGTCCCACTTTATTGTTTAGAAAAATATGCTTCATTTATTTTGTGACCATTAAACCATTCATGTATAATATGTAGTTTTAAATGTTTACGATAGTTCAACTATGACAGTGTAATACTTTTCTAAATATTACAAATTTAGCCTATTTTAAAAAATAAAATGCATATAGCAAATATTTAAACATAAATGACAAAACTTAAACTAAAGCAAATAAACCAAATAAAAATTCTAATTATTTGCATTTTATTTCAAAGCCAAAGAGTCTCATGGTGCAAACCCCTTGTTTAAAGTCCCACTTCGATCATCTTTTGATCTGTTGTAAAATTGTTCCCAGTGCTCTTTTAATAATGATTATGACAAATTTGTGTTGTTTTCTGCAACATAGTTTCTGCAGAGCAGCAAGAGTTCATCAGAAACGGAGTTGTGGGCGGGAATATTGGTGCTGAGGTAAGCCTCAGCTGATATCCCATCATGCTTTTGTTTACACTTTCTCCTGGAAGCTCACAGCTCATCACAACCCCAACATAACATTAAAAAAAAGGCAAGCAATATCAGAGCTTTTCAGCTGTACAGTTTTGAGCCAGATGTCAGTTCAGACAAGATAAATGAAGACTCACATGGCTCTTTTCGTCTCCAAGCAGATACATCGGCATAGAGCGGAGCAGGGAGACTTTTTACATCACAAAAAAATATTTTTTTTTAATTCTGCTCCTGATTCATCACAATTTGAATAAAGAAATACTCAAAAACACACTTTTAATCTTAAAGTCTTTGATTTACTGTCCTGATGTACTGTGTGAGCATTTGGTTTGCTGCTAGTTCGGTCTGCAGAAAGTGACCAGGACGGGTGAAAACATCTTCAGCTCACGCTGCCTTGGAAAAGCCAAGAAAATGCTGACAGGACATCACCTTTTCATAGTCATTCTATCAGGGAGGAGACAGATCCCACAAAGCCAGGACCAACAGACTCAAAAGGTTCTTACTCATGGAGCAGTAAGGCTCCTCAATGAAGCATTCCAGACCCCATGACATTAGTATTTATACACACATTCTTAGTTTTTGCACTGCTGTTATTGTCTTTTACTCTTGATTCCAGATGCACCTTGACATGATGGCTACCTTTAATTTATGCTCTTTGCATGATGACCATAAAGCAATGTTAAAGTACAAATTAAAATATTTGAACAAGCTCTTGTTGCAACACGAAGCCACTATGGTATTATTAAAATTGTACTGAGTCTCCAAACATAAAAAAAATGTTCATTTTCCAAACCGCTTTATCCCTTTCGGGGTCACCGGAGCCTAACCCGGCTAATCATGGGCAAAGGTAGGCGACTCACATCCACGCCTAGGGAAAATTTAGAGTGACCAATTAACCTACGAAGCATGGTTTTGGACGGTGGGAGGAAGCCAGAGTACACGGCGAAAACCCACACATGCACAGGGAGATCATGCAAACTCCACACATGAAGGTCCCCCATTGGTGACACCACCGTGCAGCTGTGGCCAAACTGTCTATGGAAAACCAAGCAGAACTAAAAACCCAATTAAACATTTTGGTGCAGAACCTCTGATCGGAGGATCAAAAGTTCAGTTCCCGCCTTGCTCGCCCAGGTGTTGTCGGGTCAGACGCTGAACCCCACATTGCTCGTGGTGGTTATAAATTGATGCCAGTGTTTGTAAAGTGGACGGCGTTTTGAGCTGATTTTTCTTTAAAGTGAAGGTTATATCAAGTTGGATTTTTGAGACAGTATGACCAACCCAGGTGCATTGATGTCTCTTTAAATATGAAACTTATTTCAATAATGTCATATTTAAAAAAAAAAAAAAAAAAAAAAAAAAAAAAAGACACCAAGGGATTAAAAATAACTCGAGAGTTAAGTTTCCCCACTGTTTATTCTATTCACACACATTTAAAAGTACATATAAAAAACAAAAATGACAAGCACCTCAACACAAAGCATTGATCAAATTTTAACTAAATGTTAAATGAAATTGGAGGATGAGGATTAGAAGGCTGGACTTGATGTACATTGTGACTTATTCTGCTTACTTTTTTAGCTGGGGGGGGTGTCTTCACTTCAACTGATTATAGAACATCTTTTCAGTGCGATTCACAGAATGAACTGCAGAAACAATGCTGCAGTGGAAAAAAAAAAAAAAACATTTCCTAGTTAAGCTGAAGGGATCTGTGTTGTTTCACATGCATGTCCACAGTATGATACATAGTTTAAAAAAGACAAAACACCCGGACTACGGCTTCAGACAAGGCTCTAAAAAACAAAACAGTAAACCGACATTTAAAAGCTTTGAGTTCCTTAAGATCTGCAGTAACAAGACGGAGGAGCCCTGCATGAACTAAAATGCAGCATTAAATCTACTGCATACATATGTATTTTCCATTCTACCCATCGCAAAGCTGAAACAAATGAGAAAAATGGAAAAAACACTATTTTAGCCAAAACAAAGTCCAGGTCTTTTAAACGCGGCTCTTGAGAGGTATGCTGGATTGAGAAGATCCGGGTCTATAAATAACAGGGGGTTTTTCTTCTCTTGGACACGATGCAGCCAACATGCAGCCTCCAATCAAGCATAAGAATCCACCAGCCCAGGCAATGAAGATAGCAGCGCCGAACTCGTACCTAGAAAAAAAAAGCAGATAGGCCTGTCAGAATGGTCCAAAGAACCTTTTTCTCATTTCCATTAAAGGAAGCCACTTACTTTGAATTGACGGGAGTGAAAGGGTTATAGAAAGCTTGGACGATGTCGTGAGTATACCAGCTGCAGGCCACGATGTCGCACAGAGCTGCAGGAGGAAAAAAAAAAATATATGAGCGAGACTACAAGGGTAGGAAGAGCAAAAGAATAAACTAAAGTGCATCTTACCTCCAATCAAGATGGTGATGCCTCCACCCATGGCAATCGTATTCTTTTTCTTTTTGTCATCGTTGGCACAGTTGGTGCAATTCATTCCCATGCAAGCTACACCCAAACCACACACACTGATGACAATGCTCAAGACCATGAGGGCTCGAGTTGCCTGGAGAGCACCTGGAGGAAGAGATCATGGACAAATGTCACGCAAGTCACACATGTTGGATTTTTCCCAGGTTAAAAAAAAAAAAAAAAAAGAAGAAATATGAGGGTTGGAGGTTGGAAAACGACTCTTGGAAGTCAACCCAGAAGGACAGGGAAGTGTCAAAGGCGCTTGAAGGGGGGTGGATGTGCTCTGGTACGTTTAAACAAATGTTAAAAAACTGGTTTAACCAGGTTTCAGGTTTCCACGCCAAGGCGGCACTCCCTGCTCCAGAGACAACCTATGGCAGCATCAACCCTCATCTTTGACTTGAACCCCCCCCCCCAAAAAAAACCCCTACAATTCAGGCCCATCAATTAAATTCTTCCGAAAATAAAGAAAAAGCTGCATCTAAAATAGATATTTCAAGAGTATTTGCTTTCCATACATCTTTTTTGTGCATTTGGGACCTACAGGAGAGGAAATGTTGGCCCAACAGTCCATCACGGGGGTGTTTAACCTTCAACTACACCTGCTCTGCCAAACAACGGGCCTACAAAATGGAGATTTGAACACACAAGGAAAGAATGCAAGGGGGCGGGGCTTAACCTAAATGTAATCCAGTCATTGGAACAGGTAAACAAGTTAAAAAGAGTTTAGGGAGAGTTTTTGTTTAAGTCAAGCCTTTCAAAAATGTGGAAAGTCACGGTAACGCTCCTCGTTAAATATGTGTGTGGTGGGGGCAAAAAGAAAAGTTAAACTTTTGTAAAAAAAAACAAACAAACAAACAAAAAAACACCTGAGTTGGGACGCTAACAGAAAAAACAAGTTTGGGTCTACTCACTGTTGAGCTGCAGGATGGACTTATACACTTCGCACTGGATCTGGCCCGTACTCTGGAACGCGCAGGTCATCCATAATCCTTCGTACATGACCACCGCCGTGATAATGTTCGACCCCACGAAGGCGGACATCTTCCACTGGGGTAAAATGGTTCCAATTATAAGTCCAAACATCCCTATTAGACCAAGAGCGAACCCCAAAATCTGTACACCGGAGTTGGCCATCGCTTCTCCCCTCCTGATTTTTTTATTTCAATTAAAGAAAAAAAAAAAGGCCGCGTGCACCTGTTCTCGATTTTTTTAAAAATCACGAAAATTTCTCCGATAAAAGAAAAGTCTCTCCTCTGATAAAATGTCCGCGTGTACTCCTTAGTCTACTGCGAAGAAAGACACACACACAGCGCCGGTTAACGCGGATTAAACTAGGTCGCTGTTCTTTTCGCACCTGTTCCCCTGCCGCACCTTAAATTGGGTGGGAACGGCGGGAGCGAGCTTTCTTAGGCGGTTTCTGTTGCAGGTAGGGGGCGGGTACGCGCACGCAGTTTCGACTCAGTGGCCGTTGGAACACCTTAAGTTTCGTCATGACGTAGATGCCTTTTTTCCCTGTGTTGTTGCGCCTCGGAAATGATTTGGTATCAAAAACAACACTGTTTACGTTTCATCAATCAATAAAAGAGGAAAATTATAAAGTCAAATTCTTCAATGTTATATATTCACTTTCAATATTTGTAGATTTAAATTATCTATGTTTATACATTTGTTTGTTCTTTAAACTTCCAGAAGAAAGGCATTTTGTCACTGAACATTTCACACAATTTAAACGCACTTTTATGTTTTGTGAGAACTTAAGACAGAAAAGTTCCTATTATATTATATATATATATATATATCCTGTTATATATAGATGGTATATAACAAGTCAACTTTAAGCATACTGCCTCACAATTAGTAGAGACTAAGTATACTTGAAGTACACTGAAATATGCCTCATTTTGCAAGAGAGTAACAGCCATTTCCTTTTAATTACCATTAGCAAAAAGTTATACACTTAAAGTCTATTTTATGAAGTATAAGTATAGAAAGTGGGCTCAGAGATAGACCATGTATATGTTGTGTAGAAAGTGTACTAACTAAATACTTCTTCAGACTGAATTAAGACATTTTAAGCTTACAATGTACATATGTATGTATAAAAAGTAAATTTTAAAACTTTTTAATGCACATTTTTATTATTAAATTATTTTTCAACATCATTTGCTAGCATACTTAAGTTTTTCTTTTTCTAAACAATGTTTTTTTTCTATATTTATTCTAATAAAAAAGGGAAATTAAAGTATCACATGGTGTTTGTAGTTTACCAAAAGATTGTTTATGTTATAAACAATATATTTAGTATTTGTGAATTTGTAAAATACATCTAAGGAGAGCAACAGTAAAGCCTTTTTTATTCCCTTCCTAAGTGTGAGCAGAAGTGGCTTCCGGGTAGGCTGTTGTCACTTCTAATGAATATTTAATGCCTAAAGTAAATAAGTAAAATACATTAGCTTTTGCACTTTACCCACTGTGGTTTATTCTCCACTACTACACACAAATTACTCTTTGGGAAAGATCAGTGATGTAAGAACATGGGATCTCAAAACATGTCATTATGAAACTAAGAAATAAGGTGAGGATGAAGGGAAAAATGAGGAAGTAAGCTGGCTGTTTGTTCTCAAAACCACAGACGCTAACGAACAATAAACTATGTTTTGGTCCAAAAGACAAAGTCATTTTGCCCACAATTAGTTTGATTAAATGTGTGTTCTAAGCTAAATAGATTTTAAATGTAAAACATGGGTGGAAAAATGACCTTCTTGTCATATTTTTGTGTTCATTTTAATTCGGGGCTGCACGGTGGCGCAGTGGTTAGCACTCCTGCCTCACAGCAAGAAGGTTCCCGGTTCAAGTCCTGGCTGGTGGACCTTTCTGTGTGGAGTTTGCATGTTCTCCCCGTGCATGCGTGGGTTTTCTCCGGGGACTCTGGCTTCCTCCCACCGTCCAAAAACATGCTTCACAGGTTAATTGGTTACTCTAAATTGTCTGTAGGTGTGAATGTGAGTGTGCATGGGTGTGTGATTGTGGCCCCTGCGACAAACTGGCGACCAGTCCAGGGGTGTACCCTGCCTTCGCCCATGAGTAGCCGAGTTAGGCTCCGGCAACCCCGTGACCCCGAAAGGGATAAAGCGGATTGGAAAATGAATGAATGAATTTTAATTCGTAAACTTGAACTGTTGTGGGACTTTAGTGAGCAACTGAAGTTGTCCAACCGGTTATGAGGTGGACTTGTTGTCGCCTGACTCTTCCTGGAAAATAAGAACATGAGGACCAGCAATAATTTTTTGGATGAGAACAAACTTAGACAAGTTAAAATCTGTCTTTTCAGTCTCTATGAACGTCTATGATAACATCCCAATATTTTTGGGGCAAATAGGTTTCAGTTTCATGGAATTACGAGACTTCACAGACTGATACTGACTTTGAGTCATGTCAAACCAATTCTGCACACAATGCTTCCGATTTCAGGTAAACTTTTTCCTAGTCACATGACTCATCTCTGAAAAACAAACACACACAAAAAAAGAGACGCTTTAAAGGTAGGAGATTCTAAGTGTTTCTACTCCACAGGGTGTGTCCACCGTCACAGTTCAACAGTTGTTTTGAATCGGGGTCTAACAGGAACACGTCGTCCAGATCCAGATCCAGCCTGTTTTTCTGATTGGATCTATTCATTTATGTGTAATGTCGCTCCAATTAAATCCCATTGTCAGTCAGTTTAAATTTGTTAATCCTGAGAAACACATTTGAATACATCCTTATTACATTCCTTTGATGATTCAAGAAATTATTTTTGCTGTTAAGAACTTCGAAAAGAAATATTTAGAAAGATTTGTAGATTAAACATTGACACTCCTGTACTGTCACCACTGTGAGTCAATATAATGCTGTTACCCTCAGGCAAAATATGCAAAACATTAGCAGAAACTAACTTGAAGGAAATATGAAGCGCCATCTAGTGGTCAACGTGGCTAGAAACAGCAAAACCATGAAAAGCTGCTGTAGTTTCTCCACAGCCCAGACACAACATATCTGCTTTCATGATTTCAAAATAAATCCTGAATGAATAATGATTCAAATTATTTAAAAATAAAAGATTAAATTGTTAGTTATAAATATAAAAAAGTGTTTATGTTATGAAAGTTATTTGATTTGTCAAGATGAAAGAAGATGGATGATTTTTCAAAAGTGACTAAAATACATCAAAATTTATTATATTACTATTATTTTGTAAGGTGTTATTTAACTGATCTTTATTTATCTTGCAGAGGAGAAACTAACATGTCATGGCAGCTCAATGGAAAAACGAGGAACAAAACAATAACAGATCACCAACTAAGCCAAACAAACAAATAAATACATGAATAGATGAATAAATAAATGAATAATTTTGATAATCTAGTAATATAGAGGAGTTATGTAGTCTAATGGAATAAATGACCTGTGTTGAGTCTGTTGCTGAAGGAACTCCTCAGTCCCTTCTTCATCGTCTCCAGTGGGTGAGTGTGTTCTCCATAATGGATCTCGGTTTGGTAAACAACCTCTTCTTGTCCACCTCCTCCACAGAGTTCAGTGAGCAGCCCAGGACAGATTTGGCCCTGCTGACCAAAGTATTCAGTCTCTTTTTGTCCCGATCGTTTTTTTGTGCTCGCCGTCCAGTAGACAACAGCATAGAGGAGAGCAGAGGCTACCACAAAGTCATAAAAAGTTCTTAGCAGAAGTCTGCACACAGTCTCTTCAGAAGATGACTATAGCCCTTCTTGTACAGGTCATCAGTCTTGTAGGACCAATCCAGTTTTTTGTTGAGGTGAACACCCACGTACTTAAACTGTCAACCATGTCATTACATTTCTTTTAATATGTTGATAATAGCTTGATTTTTTTCTTATGAAATTACATTTAATAAAATGTAATTTAATTAAATGTACATTTAATAAAATGGAATTTTAGCTTACTTTAGCTAATTTTGGCATAGCTTAACTTTATAAGTCAAATGTTGTTTGGACTGAACCATTTTGTGTTACACGTTACAAGTCAACCAGGAAAAATGCTCAAATACCCCACAAAACTGTGGAAAGGATGCAATGCACATGAGACACGGATGAAGGCTGAATCAGAAGTTTCTGGATTGTAAATGTGCTTTCGTAAAACAAGTATTCATCAAAATCGTCAACCTTCTAAAATACAAGGTAACTTCACAAAAGACCCACTCAGTTGGTCACACAGTTTTGGTGTTTTTAACATGTTCTTGTTGCATTTTTCTGATGACTGAGGACAAAAAAAACAATTGTATTTACATTAAATATTTCTGGGTATTTCTTTATTCAAATTGTTGTGAATCAGGAACAAAAAATATTGTTAGAAAAAGATTGTAGTTGTGACATAGAAGTTGTGACATAGTATGTCTAACTACAAGGTCCTCTTTAGCCTGATGAATCTACTTGCAGATGACTAGATGTATGTACGTTTTTGTTTCCTTGTCCGAGCTGAAATCTGGTCAAAAACTGCACGGCTGGTCAGCTCCAATATTGCTCACCATTTTTATAATTGTAGTTTGGCTGATGTGAGGGGTTGTGAACCAGTAGGGCAAGAGTTTAAACAGCCAGCTCAGTTATGTATGAGGGGAAGAGGGGATGGGGTTGCTTTGTGGTCTTTCCTGCAACTAAGAAGCAAATTTCTAACAAACTGCTGTCGCTCTGCAGAAACTCTGTCCGAGAAATCGAATTTTTTAAATTAGGCTAAAAACAGCATAATCATAATAAAAATAAATAAATAAAATAACACATAAAAAAATCCCACTGGGAACACTTTGAAATTAGATCAAAAGATGATAGGAGTGAGACTTTTAAGTGTTATCTGCGAACCTTGTTGACTCACAAACAGTATGTAGCAAACTGGTTTACTCAAACCAGGAGGTTTAGTTTGGTATGCTTTGTGTTAGTTTGTGTGCTGTGCAACAAAAGTTAGTATAGATATTCCCTTTTTTTGTTGCTATTTGTCATTGGTTGCTTTTTCTAACTCAAACTGCAGACAGCCTCTTCCTCAGTTTTTCAACATAATGTTTACTCTTCTTTGTGTTGCAACAGGATTACTTCCACCAGGACAGGGGGAAGGGCCCTCTTATTAGTGAGAAACTGCTCCGTGTGGATGTTAGCTCCTACCCTTTGTGTTGGATTGACAGCAGAAGCTGGCCCTGGGCTGTGTAGCGCCCTAGGCGAAGACGCATCTTGGGGTGAGAAAAAGTAAGGGGGGTTTGGCGCCCCCCGCTGTCCGAAACAGAAACTACACAACAAACTGGATTTTGACAAAATATTATATATGTATTTGTTACATGAAAAGAGTTGTTTCAAACTCATTCATTCATTTCCAATCCGCTTTATCCCTTTTGGGGTCACGGGGTTGCCGGAGCCTAACCCGGCTACTCATGGGCGAAGGCAGGGTACACCCCTGGACTGGTTGCCAGTCTGTCGCAGGGGCCACAAACACACACCCATGCACACTCACATGCACACCTAGGGACAATTTAGAGTGACCAATTAACCTATGAAGCATGTTTTTGGATGGTGGGAGGAAGCCGGAGTCCCCGGAGAAAACCCACGCATGCACGGGGAGAACATGCAAACTCCACACAGAAAGGTCCCCCAGCCAGGACTTGAACCGGGAACCTTCTTGCTGTGAGGCAGGAGCGCTAACCACTGCGCCACCGTGCAGCCCTCGACTGTTGTTTCAAACTGTCTGAATTAAAAGAAGAAAAAACATTTTAAAAAAATGTTGTGAATATGCGCCCCTCCAGCAGATGGCGCCCTAGGCGAACGCCTCGCTCGCTTAGGCCCAGGGCCAGCCTGATTGACGTTTGCAGCTTGGTGTCTTGTCTGATAATGTGATCAGTAATTTAGGACTGCATTCCTCTGTCTTTTAGTAAAGCTTTAGATCTTCAAACAGTCAGAGTATTTGAACGACTTGGAGATGAAGTACACTGACTACTGACTTTGACCCTGGGATAACCCCCCTTCCCTGAATGTTAATGGAAACAAAGAAGTTCATCATTGATTTTCAGGAAGAGGACAAGGTCCCATCACTGTCAGGAGGTGGAAACTGTGCAATGCTTAGAGTATCTGGAAGTTCACCTGAAAAAAATCTGTGATTTCAAATTGCTCTGTGTTTTGCTGTAATTGCTCAAATGTTTGCGTTTCTTGGAATAGTAGGTAAACAATTAAAATGCTGCCAAAAAAAAGTTGTATATGTTTAGATTGTCTAACAGAACGTTCTAATCTGCCATTTGGATTAGTGATTTGATGACCAAGAGTTAAAGTATTGATTCAAAGTTTGTTTGTCAGCAGCAAACGTGAGTCACAAAATGTGAAAAAGAATAAAGGGGACATCAAGAAAAAGTAAAAAAAAACAACAGTAAAGACTCCTGTCAGCCATTTGTTTGAGTCTGAGTGGAGAAAGAACAAAAGCCATGAAACTGTTCTCCTAAAGCAATGTTCACACCGGCCTCATCAACACACCTTCAAGTGGCCATTTTCAATGAAAATCTATCAGTCTATGTAAACCTGTGTGAATGCACATTTTGTTGCTTTCGCGATCAGCAAAGCCACACACATGTTTAAGACAGTTCTTGGGCCCTACATACAAAACGTGCTGCCCTTAAACGCTCGTTAAAAATCAAACCAGGTCGAACTTTGACCAGTCACGGACTGGAGTTTGGTTGTGACATATGGGTGGTGTTCTTTTTTAATCACAGAAATGCCAACTGATGAATGAAAATTTATCATGGAGGAGAAATTATTAATTTTGGTTTGTGCCCGGCTAGAATTATGACACTAAGTCTTTCATATATTGGAATAGAGCTGTGAAAGAAAAAGTGTGCAGCAGATTTGCACCACTCTGACATTCTGGACCTAGCCTCTTCCAACTGTAGATGGTGGACATGCACTAGTAAACAGTAGAAAAAGAAGAAGCCCCTCCCTGATTGTCCAGTATGAACACCAAATGTTCAAAAATTGTGCACTTAGCGTATTCTTGAACACTCGCAGCATGCTCAGTGTGTCTGCATCTTCAGGAGTGAATATTAGCGCCACCAGGAGGAGATTAAGGCAGTTACACAAAACAAGATCATTTAAGGGGATTACATTTCTCGTCCTTTCTGAACTTTTTTCAGGGTTCTTTTAGATGATAGATTATTTTGCCAAAATGTGTTCAGTTCACACTCATGTTAATCTTTACATAGAACAAGTCCCAAATGCACCTGGTTTTCCTGAAATAAAGAATTAGTTGTGTTATAAGCTGAAAAACTACCACAGCATTTTTATTTACCAGTGTATATACAAAAATCTAAAAAATGCCCCAAGCTTGGGTCCTCTACCAGAGGCCTGGGAGCTTGAGGGTCCTGCGCAGTATCTTAGCTGTTAACTAGCACTGCACTTTTCTGAACTGAGATGTCTGATGCCTTTCCACGGATCTGCTGTAGCCACTTCTCCAGTATGAGGGTTACAACCCTGAGCGCTCCAATTACCACAGGCACCACTGTCACCTTCACCTTCCAAGCTTTCTCCAGTTCTTCTCTGAGTCCCTGGTATTTCTTCAGTTTCTCATGTTCCTTCTTCTTGATTTTACTGTCGCTTGGTACTGCCACATCCACCACAACAGCTTTCCTCTGTTCTTTATCCACCACTACAATGTCTTGTTGGTTCGCCATTACCGTCCTGTCCGTCTGTATCTGGAAGTCCCACAGGACACTTTTGGAGGTGTTTCCCATTTTGACTTTGGGGTTTCGAGTCCATATTCTGCACACGTTCCTTCTCTCTTCTCATCTCTTCCTTCAGCAATCTGATTATTACTGCAGGGTATCTGATGACTGGTAGTGTGTAACTGTTTATTGTCCGGGTCTTGTTTTTGCCATTGAGCTGGCTTCTCAAGACTTGCTTTACTCATTGGAGGTATTTGGCTGTTGCGGCTTTCCTTTTTGCCTGCTCCAGGTTGCCATTTGGAATTCCAACATACTTGTAACTGTCCTCAATGTCTGCTGTTGTTCCTTCTGGAAGTGAGACCCCTTCAGTGTGCACTACCTTGCCTCTCTGTGTCCCTATGTGACTGCAATTCTCAAGCCCGAATGACATCGGGTTCCAGTTCCGGTTCTGGTCATGAGCATGAGCAGACATCCCAATGTCAGTACTGTAGATCCAGGTGGTGTGGATCTGGGAGTCAATGTCACGCTCGCTCTTAGCGTAAAGCTTGATGTCATCCATGTAGAGGAGGTGACTGATGGTTTCTCCAT
Source organism: Adrianichthys oophorus (assembly GCA_036245035.1). Taxonomy (NCBI): domain Eukaryota; kingdom Metazoa; phylum Chordata; class Actinopteri; order Beloniformes; family Adrianichthyidae; genus Adrianichthys; species Adrianichthys oophorus. The sequence continues at coordinate 8,357,876 of BSAI01000201.1, read as the reverse complement.
TCCTGAGTTGGTATCCATAGCCAGTCTTGTTGATTATTTGGCTGAGGGGGTTCAGACCTACACAGAACAGCAGTGGGGACAGAGTTTCTCCTTGGAATGTGCCACATTTGATGGACACTTATGCAGTTGGCTTGCCAATGGTTTTAAGGGTGGTTTTCCACAGCTTCATTGAGTTTCCTATGAATGCTCTTTGAGTCCTGTTGATGTTGTACAGCTCCAAGCATTCAGTGATCCAGGTGTGCAGCACTGAGTCATAGGCTTTCTTGTAAACAATCCAGGCTGTGCACATGTTGGTGTGTCATGACCTGCAGTCTTGGGCGACTGTTCTGTCAACCAGGAGTTGGTGTTTGGCTCCTCTGGAATCTCTACCAATGCCCTTCTGTGCGTTGCTCATGAATTGATCCATGTGCCGATGTATTTTGGTTGCAATGATGTCTGACATGAGCTTTCATGTTGTGGAGAGACATTATTGAACACATTGGAGATTATTGGATCAGGATCGTCCACCCTTCCATTTGCTATTCAAGGTGAGTCCCATCTCTTAGCAGCTGATTCAGTTGTGCTGCCAAGCGCTCATGGAGTGCAGTGAGTTTCTTAAGCCAGTACGCATGTTTAATGTCGGGGCCCGGTGCTGTCCAGTTTTTCATTCCTGAAGCTCTTGCTTGGATGTCTCCCACTGTGATGTTTACTGGATTCTGTTGAGGGAGGTTGCTGTGCTCTTTTCTCAGAGAGGCCAGCCATCGAGGATTGCTGTTGTGTGCTGTCTCTTTCTCCCATATACGTTTCCAGTACTGTTCAGTTTCCAGCCTCGGTGGGTTTGCTCTGCTTTTTTGACCCTGCCAATGAGCGTACACTTTCGCAGGTTGAGTTGCGTACAGCCTGTTTATCCGTCTGGCTTCATTTTCTCTTGTGTACCTCTTTAGGTGGCTGCTCAAGGCCAGGAGCCTTTGTTTGGCAGTTTCCAGTGCTTCAGGTATGGGCATCTGACTGTAGTTTTTAGGCACTTGTTTTTTCATTCCACCTCTTTGGGCCTCTGTCATCAGACTCACTTCCCTTTGAGCTGTCTTGATCTTAACCTCTAACCGTTGCTTACATGGTGGGCATTGATTTCTCCCATGGTTGCTCTTATAGCCAAGCATCTCAAGGATCACTGCTGCTGAAGTGTAAACCAGTTCATTGGTTTCTGTGATTGTAGTGGTAGGAATTGCCCTTAATGCGTCATTCACAGTTTCCAGGAGACCTTCAGGTGGTACTTCACTCAAGCGTTGTTGGTGGTGTCGAGGTTGCCTGGTGTTCATTCTAAACTTGATCTTGTCTTTCAGGTCAGTTGCTGCCTTTCTCAACGTAAGGGTGGTTTTTGGGGCTGTGTTCCCAAGTTCTGGTTGGGAGTGTGGTATAGTCTCCTCTCTGACCTGATATTGTTGCTCTTCCGTGGTTTTACAATTGTGTTGTACTTTGTCAATCTCAAGTTGTGAAAGCAGTTGCTGTTTGTGGATGTTAGAACCTTGAGCTACTAGTTGTTTGACAGTAAGCCTTGATTGTGGGTTTCATAGCATCCATTCACTCCACATTCTCTGCATGTAACCTCTTTGAGTAGGATTACTTGAGGAGTAGCATTCCAACAGAACCTTGTTCTCACATCTAGTCCATTTCCGTCTTGTTCCATCAAGGTGCGCTTCCCCAGCACCTGACGCAGACCTTGTTTGGACGGGCAACGTCTGAGCCGGCATGACGTGTTTCATTGTCTCTCGTGTTCTGAGGTAGGCATTAGTGTTTAGGGTCTTGCCCAAGGACCCTCACTGGATCATGTTAGGTCACCATTGTTATGTTAATTGAACCATCAATTGCTCATTGTGCCCTCTGGGTATCAACTAGGAATCAAACCCTGGTTTCCTCCATGCCAGGGCAGGATGTGCCATTTTATTTATATATATATATATATATATATATATACACTGCTTCCCTTCCAAGACTTGTTGCCCCCTCAACTTATCCCATTAAGACCATTAGTACAATCAGGTCTTCTATGAGGAGACGTGCTTGGAGAAAACCAGATCACCAATACCTTCAGCCACTAAAGGAAGCACCAAAGTCCAAGGAAGCAGTTTCATCAACCAAAGATGTTCCACCCTCTTTTAACATGGCACTTTTTAATGTTCGGTCCATATCTAACAAGACTTTTATTATAAATGATTTTATCCTAGACCATAATATTGATTGTCTCTTTTGAACTGAAACATGGCTGAGCACGGATTCTCACAGAGGCCTCCCCATCTAATTTTAGTTTTGTTTTTTCCACAAGGGAGGGCAAAAAGGGTGGTGGTACTGCATCTATTGTATCCAACTCCTTTGCAGTAAAGCAAATTTCTTTAGATCAGTACCCCAGCTTTGAACACCATGCCTTTGTTTTTAACAGCCCTCCAGTTTTATGCATCACAGTATACAGACCACCAAATCCAAACACTGGTTTTATTGAGGAGTTTTCTGAGTTCCTAGCATCTGTCCACACTTCATTCAACATGATTTTAATAACTGGTGATTTTAATCTGCATGTAGATAAGGAGTCGGACTACTCTGCTACTCAGTTTCTGGACCTGCTTGCTTCTCTGGATTTTAAACAACATGTCATGCAGCCGACTCACAACAGGGGGCACACTCTTGACCTGGTCATCAGTCATGGTTTACCTACAAGTGTGTCCACTGTTGTGGATCTGGCTGTCTCTGATCATTACTGTGTGCTTTTTAACATCACTGGTTTTATAAAACAACAGACCTCTGTGAGAAGTGTGAAGAAACGCTACTTGACTCCTGAAGTGGTCGAAAAATTTATTTCAACTGTTCGCTCAAACTCTCCAATTGTCTTACCAGCCCCCTGCAACTTACTTGTGGAAAGTTTTAACAGTAAACTTAGATCTAGTCTCGACTCAGTTGCTTCACTAAAATCTAAAAGGATGAGAATCAAACCTTCCCCCCCTTGGAGAACCGAAGACATCAAACAACTGAAGAGACGAGCTAGGGCAGCGGAAAGACGTTGGAGAAAGCATACGCTTGAAAAAAACCATCAACTATACCAAAATCAACTAAAACTATACAACCAGACTGTAAAACAGCCCAGGAACTCATACTTTGCAAACATAATCTCTGAAAATAAAAATAATCCCAGAGTCCTCTTCAGCACAATAGAATCCTTATTGAGCTCAGACATGAATAAGACCACAATGCCAGCGTCTGCTGCATTGTGTGAGGACTTTGCTAACCACTTCAGGAGCAAAATTGCTTCTGTACGATCTAGTATCTTGATGGAACAAAGAAGCAATTGTAATAAAAATGATGACTTGACCTTACCCGAGGAAGCACTGGACAGTTTTGACCTGGTTGAAGCTGCAACACTTGGTCGAGTTTTCTCCCAAGTTAAACCAACGACCTGTTTTTTAGATCACATCCCCACATCACTTTTTAAATCATTTTATGGATCTTTTGAGAGCGAGATTTTAAACATCATAAATTCCTCTCTACAAACGGGTATTTTTCCCACTGCTTTTAAAACTGCAGTGGTGAAACCGTTACTAAAGAAAAGCAATGTAGATCCTACGGTTTTTAATAACTACAGACCAGTGTCCAACTTGCCATTTTTAAGCAAGATTCTGGAAAAAATTGTTTTTATTCAGCTAAATGAGTTTCTCTTACACAATAACATATTTGAGGTGAACCAGTCTGGTTTTAGAACGAACCACAGTACTGAGACAGCCCTGTTAAAGATCGTTAATGATGTTAGATGTGCCTCGGATTCAGGTCAGATCACAGTATTAGTTCTACTGGATCTAAGTGCTGCTTTTGACACTGTTGATCACCTGATCCTGTTAAACAGACTTAAAAGTCTTGGCCTTTCAGGGACTGTTATCCAGTGGTTCACTTCCTATCTCACGGAGAGAAACTTTATGGTAAGCATGGACACTTACTTTTCACAAAATTGAACGTGGTGTGCCTCAAGGTTCCATCCTTGGCCCCTTGCTTTTTAACATCTACATGCTTCCTCTGGGGAATGTCATCAGGAAGCACAACATCAGCTTTCATAGCTATGCTGATGATACCCAGCTGTACATAGCTATGTCTCCTGATGACACAAGACCAATAGAAGCACTTTTTAATTGTATTTTAGATGTACAATCATGGATGGCAAATCATTTTCTGCAGCTCAACCAGGAGAAAACGGAAATTTTGGTTATTGGTCCTGAAGCCAAGAGAGAGAAACAGTTTCTGAAACTTAAAGAACTTTCATTAAATTTTTCTGAAACAGTCAGAAACCTGGGCGTTATTTTTGACTCCAAGCTAACATTTATCCCACATATCAAGCAGGTGATTAAAACTGGTTTTTATCATCTTAGAAATTTGGCTAGGGTCCGCCCAATTCTCTCTCTTGCTAATATGGAGACGCTGATGCATGCTTTTATAATTAGTAGAGTTGATTATTGTAACGCCCTTCTAGCAGGTCTTCCAAAAAATAGCATTAAGAACCTTCAGCTTCTCCAACATTCTGCTGCAAGAGTTCTCACCAAGACCAGAAGGCGAGCTCACATCACCCGGATTTTAAAATCCCTGCATTGGCTCCCCATCTGCTTCAGGATTGATTTTAAGATACTTTTAATGGTTTTTAAATGTCTGAACGGTCTTGCGCCTTCTTATTTATCTGATCTTTTAGTTAAATATGACCCCTCGCGGACCCTGAGATCCTCTGGCACTGGTCTACTAATCATTCCAAATGTGAAAACCAAAAATTATGGAGAGGCATCTTTTCAATACTATGGCCCCCGTCTATGGAACAGTCTGCCGGAGGACCTGAGGACCGCAAAGAACATAGAGGTTTTTAAGAAAAGGCTCAAGACCTATCTTTTTAAATTAGCTTTTAGTTAGTTTTTATCATGTTAATTTATCCTGTTTTTATTATTTTTATCATGTTTTATGATTTTACGTCAGATTATTTATAGCTTATTTGAATATTTTTTATTCTCATGTTTTATTGCTTGTTGCTTTTATCAAATGTTCCATTTTAATTTTAGATTTATATTCTATTATTTTTAAATCCAGTGCCTCCTCGGCTGGGTCCTCTCCCTCTGGGTCAGCTACGGTTCAGCTGTTGCAGCTCTAGATGGGGACCTGCCTCGCTACCTTGCTGTGGTGGGGCTGGGCCCTCGCCTGTGATGCTGCATTAGACTGACTATGTGGTTGTCCACGGAGGAAGAGGACCCAACTATAATGGGTCCACCAACCAACTTTCTCCTTGCTCAGCCTGTTTCCCAGTGGGTTCCATCAGCTAAGGGGGTGGGAATTGTGAAAGGGGTTGGGTGGATTGCATGTGTGTTGGGGGGGGGGTCTACATTTTTATGGTTGTGCTTGTTTTTAATCTGTTTTATTTTAATGTAAAGCACTTTGTGTTATGCTTCATAGGAAAAGTGCTATAGAAATAAAGTTTGATTTGATTTGATATATATATATATACATTGTTTTGTGGGGAGGAATTGACCTTGACACAAGCATTGTCACCCGAAACTTGCAAAAAAAAAAAGTCCTTCACGTGAGAAGCCCTGCAGCTGTCTGTGGTCCAAACCAGAGGTGAAAGAAAGAAGCTTCTGTTTTAGCAGAAAGAATGGGACACCTATTCTTGCAAAAACTTCTACAGAGTTATGTGACTTGGAGCTACAAGGAAACTACAACTAAAAGTCTTATGGGTCAATGAAAAATCGAAATTTTCAGGGAGAAAAATGGATTTAGAACATTTTGAGCATAATCTATGAGACATTTTGGCATATTTTTGACACATAGGTTCTTAGGGTTTTTTGCACGCGCAATGACCCACAGATTTAACATGTCTCAAAACTTCATATGAAGGATAATACTCTGAAATGACCATGAAACGGAGGATTTTATTTAATTGCATCTTTGTTTCATCGCAAGCACAGTAATGAAAGCCATTTGTCATATTTGTCACTATCCTCATCTGTGCCCGGGAACTTTAATCCGCCTCTGATTCCTCTCCATTCATTTGATTCTTTTACAAATGTTAAAGTAAGTAAAAGCCAGATTGGGTTTAAACAGAACAATGCCCACATTCTGGGTTCTGCAAAAAACATAATTAACACAAGGTTGTGATGTAGCCTCTTCTGCTTAAATTCAATGGAAACATGAAGATGCTGAGAGTAATTGGTTCTTGCAGTTTTCATGAGAACTATATTTGGCTTAATGCCTTAATCTGTATTTGCTGCATTAAGAAATATAAAGCTCTGTTTAGTCGGCGTAGCTCTGTGTGTGTTTACTGCGGTTAGTCTTAAATAAATGCAGCAGTCATGCTTTGCATGATTTGAAATGCTGTAGTTAAGGATAAGAAGGATCAGGGAAGCAAAGAGTGTTGTGTGACCCTGACCGCGACCACGTCTTCACGTCGTAAAAGCGGTGACAGCCCAGAGCTCACAATAATCTGCCAGATCAGATTCGGCTCAGCTCGTTCCGAAGGATCATTTGAAGCTTAATTACCAAGCCTGTCAACTATTAACCAACCACAGTTGTTTCAGAGAGAGTTAATGAGCTTCAGAGGCATAAAAGCTGCTGTTTACTCATCTGATACTTTTCTGGTTAAATGCTTCTGGTTCCAGGAAACGATTTATGAGAGATGCATTCATAAACTTTGTATGTTGTTTCAGCTTTTGATTCCTTCCGAACTAAAAAAAATTAGTTTACTCATCTGTATTAGTTTGATGTTTGCATCATGCATATGTGCTCACTGTCCTCTTTTGTAGCATTTATTGTCATTAAATTCAATTTTTATAGAGAAATAAATAAAGAACATGAAACATTAGAAAATCTTAATGTTACAAAACTTTTGATGAGTGTTTTTGTCTATTTTATTGTTCAGACTATTCAGTAAGATATTTTATACTTGAGTGCAACCTATAGGTCTAAGGCAATTACACTGTACATACTTTTTGGGGTAATTTAAATTGTTATAAATATTTATAACAAACATGGTTGAAAGGTCAAGATCCAAGCTGACCAAGTTTATGTGTATTTTCTTTTTAATATGTATTTTCCTGCTCCCTCAAATTAGGTCTATTTTTAAAATGACCTCAGATTATTATACCTCAATTATCTCAGAAATATGTTCTGATTTTTTTGTATCAGGAAATTTCCACAGCAAGCCTGAAGGGGGCAATAAAAATTTATTCTCTCTGATTTTGCCAGATAAAATTTACGAGTGCCTCTGCTATGCTGCTTGGGTTAAATCCAAGATTACTTGGATTTACTTAAACTCTCAAGAACTGTTTGTTTGTTAACCGAATTGTTTAATTTTTTTTTTCAAAAGAAATTGACATCAAGCAGCAGTGAATGCAGTTTTTTTTCATTATACTGAAATAAATCCATTAAGTTCCTGTTTCTTTGCTTTAGTACACAAAGGAGATGGAATTGCTGGGATTGCCAAATCAAGGAATGTCCCAGCTGGTAAGGAGTCTGATGAAGAAAGAATGAGTCTATGCATCATCAGAGCTTTGTCTGGATCATCCAGGGTCCATCCACCACCTGATCAAGGAAACATGTCTTGAATAATACACATAAATACACTCTATAAACAGTGTTGGGCAAGTCACTTCTAAAAGGTAATTGATTACTTTACTTAGTTACAAGATCAAAATTGTAATTAAATTAAATGGGCTCTGAGTCCCAGGAAGTAGCGGACTCTTGTCTTTCACACCAAAGAGTGGCTTTAGAGTTGTTTCATTCATAACAGACACATCAGTACACAGGGCAGATCTCTGCTCTGCCGCTCACCCACTTCTCTGCGGAGATGACAGGACTCCTTGCAGGGTAGCGTCTCTTTTTGTTTCATCCTTGAGCCCGTTTGGAAAGCACCTTGACTGCAGCAAAGGACATGTTTGTACTTTGACTGATACCCAACTCTGCGTGCACATGCGTGCACGTATGCGCCAGTTACTCCATTTTGTTTCAAATTAATCTGCGTTTTCGTTTCATCTAACCGAGAGAAAATGTCAGAGCCTACAAAACCTAAGTAACAAAGTAACAAGAGTTTCTATAGTCGTTTAACTGTAATTAATTACTGAAATTTGAACTGTAATTTGTTATGTTACTTCGTTACTGACAAAAGTAATTAAATTATAGTAATTCATACTCCCCTCCATGAACCGGCACCTTAACGTGGTGGAGGGGTTTGAGTGCTCGAGTGATCCCAGGAGCTATGCTGTCTGGGGCTTCGGCTCCTGGTAGGGTCTCCCATGGCAGACAGGTCCTGGGTGACGAGCCAGACAAAGAGCGGTTCACAAACCCCTTTATGAAAATAAACATCACAGATCCAGTTGCGTCGCCCGTATTGGCGTTACCGGGGCCTCACCCTGGAGCCAGGCCTGGGGTTGGGGCTCACAGGCGAGCGCCTGGTGGCCGGGGCTCCTCCCACGGGCCCCGGTCGGGTAAAACCCGAACGATCAACGTGGGATCACTCCCCAGTGGGCCCACCACCTGCAGGAGAGCTCAGAAGGGGCCGGTGCGATGTGGTTTGGGTGGCAGTCGAGGGCGAGTGCCTCGGCGGCCTAAACCCCGGTCATGGAACTTGGCTTTTGGGACATGGAACGTCACCTCTTTGGGAGGGAAGGAGCCTGAGCTTGTGCGAGAGGTTGAGAGGTACCGGCTAGATATAGTTGGGCTCACCTCTACGCACAGTCTGGGCTCTGAAACTCAGTCTCTCGAGAGGGGTTGGACTCTCTACCATTCTGGAGTTGCACATGGTGAGAGGCGGCGGGCTGGGGTGGGCTTACTTGTGAGCCCCCAGCTTAGCCGCCAAGTGTTGGAGTTCACCCCGGTGGATGAGAGAGTTGCGTCCCTCCGCCTTCGGGTGGGGGACAGGTCTCTGACTGTGGTTTCGGCTTATGGGCCGAACAGCAGTTCAGAGTACCCAGCTTTCTTGGTGTCTCTCGGAGGGGTACTGGAAAGTGCCCCAACGGGGGACTCCATTGTCCTCCTGGGTGACTTCAATGCCCACGTGGGCAATGACAGTAGCACCTGGAGGGGGGTGATTGGCAGGAACGGCTTCCCTGATCTGAACCCGAGCGGTGTTTTGTTGTTGGACTTCTGTGCTAGTCATAGTTTGTCCATAACAAACACCATGTTTGAGCACAAGGGTGTCCATCAATACACGTGGCATCAGGACACCCTCGGCAGGAGATCAATGATCGACTTTGTAGTCGTTTCAGGAGACCTTCGGCCGTGTGGGGAAGGAGGCCGGAAAGACTCGGCAGACCCAAACGTAGTGTGAGGGTCTGCTGGGAACTTCTGGCTGAGCCCTCCGTCAGGGAAGTCTTTAACTCCCACATCCGGGAGAACTTCAAACAGGTACCAAGGGAGGCTGGTAACATTGAGTCTGAATGGACCATGTTCTCCACCTCCATTGTCTCTGCTGCTGTTCGGAGCTGTGGTCGCAAGGTCTCTGGTGCCTGTCGTGGCGGCAACCCCCGAACCCGTTGGTGGACACCGGAAGTAAGGGATGCCGTCAAGCTGAAGAAGGAGTCCTATCAGGTCTGGCTGACTTGTGGGACTCCAGAGGCAGCTGACAGGTATCGGTAGTCTAAGCGAGCTGCGGCTCAGGCTGTAGTAGAGGCAAAAACTCGGTCCTGGGAGGAGTTCGGTGAGGCCATGGAGAAGGACTATCGGTTGGCCTCGAAGAGGTTCTGGCAAACCGTCCGGCGCCTCAGAAAGGGGAAGCAGCTTTCTGCAGGAACCATTTTCAGTGCAGGTGGGGAGCTGCTGACTTCGACTGGGGACATTGTCGGGCGGTGGAAGGAATACTTTGAGGATCTCCTCAATCCTGCTGACACGCCTTCTCTTGAGGAAGCAGAGGCTGAGAGCCTTGGGGTGGGGCTGTCCATTACCCAAGCTGAAGTCACAGAGGTAGTTAACAAGCTCCTCTGTGGCAAGGCACCGGGAGTGGATGAGGTCCGCCCTGAGTACCTCAAGTCTCTGGATGCTGTGGGAGTGTCTTGGTTAACGCGTCTCTGCAGCATCGCGTGGCAGTCAGGAACAGTACCACTGGACTGGCAGACAGGGGTGGTGGTTCCCCTTTTCAAGAAGGGGGACCGGAGGGTATGTTCCAACTACCGGGGAATCACACTCCTCAGCCTCCCTGGGAAAGTCTATGCCAGGGTACTGGAGAGGAGAGTCCGGCCGATATTCGAACCTCAGATCCAAGAACAACAATGCGGTTTCCGCCCTGGTCGTGGAACTGTGGATCAGCTCTACACCCTGTCCAGGGTGCTGGAGGGTTCGTGGGAGTTCGCTCATCCTGTCCACATGTGTTTTGTGGATTTGGAGAAGGCGTTCGACCGTGTGCCCCGTGGTGTCCTGTGGAGGGTACTTTGGGAGTATGGGGTCCGGGGAGCCTTACTCAGGGCTGTCCGGTCTCTGTATGACCAGAGCAGGAGCATGGTCCGCATAGCTGGCAATAAGTCAGACCTGTTCCCAGTGCATGTTGGACTCTGGCAGGGCTGCCCTTTGTCACCGGTTCTTTTCATAGTTTTTATGGACAGAATTTCTAGGTGCAGCCAAGGTCCGGAGGGGGTCTGGTTCGGGAACCACAGGATTTCCTCTCTGCTCTTTGCAGATGATGTTGTCCTGTTGGCTTCATCGAACCAGGACCTCCAGTATGCATTGGAACAGTTTGCAGCCAAGTGTGAAGCGGCTGGGATGAGGTTTAGCACCGCTAAGTCTGAGGCCATGGTTCTCGACCGGAGAAAGGTAGTTTGCCCTCTCTGGGTGGGTGGAGTGCTCCTTCCCCAAGTGGAGGAGTTTAAGTATCTTGGGGTCTTGTTCACGAGTGAGGGAAGATCGGAGCGTGAGATCGACAGGCGGATTGGTGCTGCGTCCACCGTTATGCGGTCGCTGTACCGGTCCGTCGTGGTGAAGAGAGAGCTAAGCCAGAAAGCAAGGCTCTCAATTTACCGGTCGATCTACGCCCCAATACTCACCTATGGTCATGAGCTCTGGGTCATGACCGAAAGAACGAGGTCCCGGATCCAGGCGGCTGAAATGAGCTTCCTCCGTAGGGTGGCTGGGCGCTCACTTAGAGATAGGGTGAGAAGCTCGGTTACCCGGGAGGAGCTCGGATTAGAGCCGCTTCTCCTCCAAATCGAGAGGAGCCAGTTGAGGTGGCTCGGGCATTTAGTTCGGATGCCCCCTGGACGCCTCCCTAGGGAGGTGTTCCAGGCATGTCCCACTGGGAGGAGGCCCCGGGGAAGACCCAGGACACGCTGGAGAGACTACGTCTCTCGGCTGGCCTGGGAACGACTCGGGGTCCCCCCAGAGGAGCTGGAGGAAGTGGCTGGGGAGCGGGAAGTCTGGGCATCTTTACTTAGACTGCTGCCCCTGCGACCCGGTCCCGGATAAGCGGAAGAAAATGGATGGATGGATGGATGGTAATTCATACTTTGTTATCCGTTACCCCCAACACTGTCTATGAATCAACTAACTGATTTAACCCTCACCCCTCTTGTTTTACTGAACATGTTATACTGAACTGTTACTACCTTTGGTGTGTATTTGTTTTGTGTGTGATTTTTCAGCTTTTGCGGAGATCCATTTTCACCATTGCTGCAGACTCTATCTCTTGCAGAGCTGATTTGGTGCTTCCACCTTGACCAATGACCAGGCTGGGAGGGAGTTTTAAAAACTTCAACAACCCCCTGCTCTTGGGGCAGCTGAATTCCTGGGGTGAATGTGTTCTCCAGCATACCCCTGCTGTCTGCCTGGCTTAGGAAGTAGGTCATGTTTTGTGACTCCATCCAGCAGCCACGCTTATAAAACGCTGCGCTGCCCGCATAACCTTCCTGGCTTCAACACTTTTTTATGTTATTTGTTTTTTTCACTTCTCCTCCATCAAGAATGTAATGTAAGTGGGGGCTCGTCCGGGATCTTTTAGGGGGTTAAGTGCTCAGCTGGGATCAGCTGTTTATTGGGGGATGCTTCAGTAGAAAAAAAAACTCAAAAAGCTTTTCGTAATCAAACAGTACGTTCCATTATTTTTGGTGTACGTTGTACAGGAGTTGTGTTTAGAATCTTTTCAGGGTTGCAGCTTATTTCATGACAGGTTTGCACATAAGCTAACAGAAACTGCAGTGCCACCCTAGCACTCAGATCATTAAAAAAATACCAGTTTTTAATACTTGCATATTTTAAAACAATCCAGCACAACATTTGCAGTTCAGAGTAAAATTGCTCCAGTCGAGATCATTTACATTCATGAAGCCTGCATGGTAATAGGGACAGCTCGCAATTTAATGCGTTCCAACCCACCATCCACTTGAGTCTCAGCGCATTACAAAAATCACCATTCAGACCTCATATAATTTTCATATAGCAGAGTTCTTTGCAGACTTTCTGTGCCATGCAGACTGTGGACATAAAAAGGAAAACTCACACAGTCGTGTATATATATATATACTTTTTTTTTAAATTGGCAGCAGCAGGTCAGGTCATCTATCTATCTATCTATCTATCTATCTATCTATCTATCTATCTATCTATCTATCTATCTATCTATCTAAAAAAATCCTTCAAATTTCTTCTGAGTTGATGCAAGGGTGAATGAAGCTAAAAAGGAAATAATAAGATGACCTGTAAGATGCCTGCAGAGAAAACCCCTCATACATTTTAGATAAAAACAAGCAAAAAGCATCAAAGGACAACTTTTGCAATCATAGAAATATATGTTTGTTTATTGAATAATATTCCAGAATAGGACTCCTCCTTTGAATTCATAGGAGTTATAGTAGAAATGTACACGTTAAATGACAGACATGGAGAGAGGGTGAATCCAGGGCTTGTCTCTTGAGAGAGAGAGTTAACCTTGAAGAGTCACAAGTGCATGCTTTAAGAAAAACAACAGAAACAATTGCAATGGTTGCAGATTTTGATTGTAGTGAGTCTTGTGGGTTTGTTTTCCCTCCTTGAGTCTGGGCTGCTAGCTCTCGTTGCATATTGCTGGCTTTTGTCTTACTGCTTTTTTGAGTGTTCAGAAAAGCTGCAAACATGTGATCTTCTGTTCAATATTGAGGAGTCCAATGTGTCTTTAAATCCCTGCCATCACTTGTGAAGGCAGGGCCTGAGGAGTCAGGTTTGTTCTCAGTGGCTGACCAGTGCCAAGGCTCATTTTACTTATGGCTTATTCTTTTTTTTCCTTCAAAAAAGACAAGAATTTGTGTGTCTGGAAGACAATAGGATTGTTTAGAGAGACAAAGAAGTCAATAGTCTGAAAGAGCAGGAGAAAGCCTTTGTGGAACAATCCTGGAAGACTTGCATGACCACCAAGGCACAAGCACAACGGAGTTTTTCTGCTGTTTTCACAGGAATTCATTGCATCTGTCACCTAAAACACAGCTGAGCTGGAAGAATTTCACTCAGGATTCATATGAGAGAGGATATGTTTGGTGCAGACAAAATGACAGGAGAAAAATAAATATCCATTATCCACTTCCTACGGTTTGACAAAACTTACCAAAAAAAGACAAACTGACATAGACACTTGTACAAATATACTACAAACACAAATGCAAACTGGTAGATTAGAGGAAATTAACACCCATCTATAGTTTTTCCCTGGAATTATGTCAATCCCAACCATTTTTGTCCCTCTATTTGGACTCCATTCCTGAACAAATTGATTGGAAACACAACACAGTTCCCATGATGCAACAGTAAAACTTCACATTCCTGACAAAAGCCCTCTTTTTTCTGTACATCAAACAAGTAAGAAAAAAAAACAGCAATTCAGCGACATACAAACATGAAATACAAACACATTTTGATTTGGCGCCACGTAATATTGCAATTATGAATACATTTCTTTGTGTTTAGTTGTATTTAACGGTCACCAAAATAAAACTCTTTAAAAATAAAATGAATAGAGAATTAAAAAGATGTGTTTAATGTCTAGTTTTTCTCCAACTTTAATTAAACCAGAAATGTCTGAAGCTAGTTTGATGCATTTTCTCAGAAAACTCTCAATGCAGACTTGTAGAAAAAATGCATAAAACAAGAAAGTTGAAATTAAATGATGCATAGCTCAATTTTTCTCATTGCAGGTTCTATGAAACCTGTTAAAGTTGTTTTAGTGACTTGTTTGTTACAGTGAACTCTGAAACATTTTAGGTACTTTTTAATGCAATGTATCTTTGGATTCTTAAACATTTGTGACGAAATGATGCTGTATAAATTCCCCTTATACCACTTTATCTCAATGATCTAACATTCTGTAACATAACATAAATCCCATAGATTTTTACAGACCATTCCGAGTTTCTCAGGTAATTGCCAATACCTGCAGGGCGAAACATTTTTACACTTTAAGAAAATATGTATTTTTCCATCTAAACTTCTTCTCTTTTCTTAAACTATGTGTGGGCGCCCCTTTTGTTTTTTTCCTTTTATTATATTTATGAATGTAAATATTTTCGTGGAGTCTATAAGAGACTTTTAATTGCTTTTTGTATGTATTCGGCTTGGGGAAGATTTTTGCAGCAATCACAGGGGGGAACTTTGACTTTTATTAATCATATTAACTTTTGTTTGACTCACATGTTTTTTTTGTTTGACCTTTGTATTTTTTTTTTCTACAGATCAATGATTCACACACGTTTACACACATGCAAACTGTAGAGGAAAGTAGGAAATTCAACAGATCATAGATTTTGAACCTGAATACCATCTTTAAAAATGTCTTTTTAGTTTTTTTTTATTATTATTTTCTTTATTCTCTTACGTGGGAAGTCAGACCTTTTCTTCTCTACAACATTTTTCTGTTCTTGCCTTATCTACTTGCAAAATCCAAATATAACAACTTGCTGTTGCATTTCTTCATATTGTCAAAATAAGACTCGGCAGCTTTCATGGAGTGGAGAAACCTATATTTGTCATATGTACTTTAAAATAAGTACTGTAAGTTACATCTGACTCAGGATTACTTTATTGCACTTTTTAAAAAAAAAAGTAGTTTTTGTTCAATCTGCTCCTTGGAATTCCTGTCAGGTTTTCAGATTCTTTGATTTCAGAATATGATTCTGGAGATTTTTTTTTTTTTGTCTGCAATTTACCATAAGGAAAAAAGTATTCTCCCCGTCATTAAAGTGTGCCGTGTCTCACCCTCATTTTCATATCCATATGCTGCCTCAGAACGGCTCAACCTGTTCTCTTGTGTACATCTCTTTTTAACATTCCTAAAAGAATTCACCTGCTAATCCCTCACTCTTTCCAAATAACCACCTCCGAGCCATAACCTCTTTGCAATTCCACTCACAAATTATGACTTTCTTTCACCCTCGACACATTTGAAAAGCCCTCGTTTCACATCCGGGACCCATCACCACTTTATAACACGATTACAGATTCAAAAGTGTTTTTTAGTAAACCCCTTTTTTCCAAGTTTTCTTATGTTACAGCATTGGACCACTGACACACAGCAAGCAACAGCCTTGCTAGAGTCCTTGTTAGTGGTATCTGTGCACGTTCTTTGTTTGATGGGAGAACTGAGTTGACATGTTTTTCCCTTCAGGGGTTTTCCGATGTGCAGCTCTCACAAACTCTGGCTGACCAGAAATCCTGCCTCATCCTGCTGCACTAAAGGTCTTCAAAAGAAAAACGGATGAGCACATCAGAGGAAATTTGTTGTTCTTCCACTGAAGGGCAAACAGGAGGCGATTCCCTGTTACTTTCAAGCAAACACATACTCTAAATGCGCAGCCGCAGACACCCACTCACATAAGGTTAAGTACACTCACACTGAAACATCCAGACGACTCCATTCTTCATAGCAATTCTTCCAAGGTGATTTAATAAAGCTTGTGAGTGGATAAGCTAGCAGACATTGTTAGAATAACAAGTGCAGCAGCTCACAGGCTCTCTGGCTTTGATGTGGGGCTTCAAACTCGCCTTAATGTTGACAGCAGATGCTGAGCGAAGTAAACGTCGCTGTTCCCTTTCAAGCTTTTCAGCTCAGATCCGTCCCCGGTTTGACTTCAGTTCTAGTTGCTTATTTGCACTCTCTATCAAGTGAGCGCACACTCATGAACTCTTTCTCCTATTTGAATTCACTTTTTTGGAGTTCATTTGAAAAATCCTCATTATTTTTGAATGTTTTATAACAATTTGTAATTTTTATTTCTACGTTCATCATTTTTTGCTTTGAGGAAAATTATCCAAATTTTCTGTGCCGTCATAAAGCCTTTTCTGAGTTCAAATGTGTGATAATAAGTCTCCTTTGAGCATCATTCTCATCACAAGGACACAGATGAAAATCAAAACACAACTGATTGGTTTTAGTTCTAATGCGATTAACTGTAAAAGATCTGGTCTGACCCATGCTCCATCTTTCCACCCTAATCTGGTTCATCTGACTTTGAACTTCCTCTGACCCTGATGGTTTGTTTTGCTGGTAGGCGGCTGCAGATCTAGCTGGGCCACAGGGTCCCCACCTCCTGTGCAGATAAAGGGCCTCGTGGTTAAGGACAATGATGTGGCAAAGAAATGAAATAAAGTGAAATCAATTTATCTGACAGACAAAAATCCAAAATGGAAAAAAAGGAACAGTAAATAGACACAGAAAGACACTGGCATAATAAAAGGGACTACAGGGGTGTAGTTCTGGCTTTGATGCTGGGCTAAATCAGGTGAGGGCGGGGACTCTCTTCCTGCTGATGGACTGGTGACCCTTTTTGTTCCTCAGTGACGTGCAGTGCACTTGTAGGATGTGGTGTTGGGGAGGATGACACCCTCTGGTGCCATCCTCACTGCCTCGTGG
The DNA here is from genome assembly GCA_036245035.1 of Adrianichthys oophorus. Taxonomy (NCBI): domain Eukaryota; kingdom Metazoa; phylum Chordata; class Actinopteri; order Beloniformes; family Adrianichthyidae; genus Adrianichthys; species Adrianichthys oophorus. The sequence continues at coordinate 8,341,036 of BSAI01000201.1, read as the reverse complement.
ACAGCTGTGTTTCCAGTGTCACTGCTACCCTTCATCCCACCCTCCTCCTCCTCCTGTGCTAGGAAGCATCCGCCCTGGGAGCTTCTTTCTGTCCGTTCTTTAGGGTTGGTGAGTCTGACGTCCTCACTGTCTTCCGAGGTGGACTCACTGGCTCGCTGGCGAGCTCGTGTAGAGATGGCTCCTTATACATCGCAACTGTGTGACAAAGAGGAAGCTGGTTACCATGGTGATGACTTATGTCTGAGGAGGAAAACCACAAAGGACGCAAACCTTCTATGACTTTAGGCACAAAGTGTGCCGCCCCCTTGGTCTTCTTTACCCGATTGCCCTTCATGATTTGACCATCTCGGTTGATACCGATATACCAGGAGCGGCCAGACTGGGTCTGACGATAGAGCATGGATGAGTACGTGACATAGTAGTTCTCAAACACGCTCTCTTTGAACTTACACTCCGGGGTGAAGTTCTCCTGGAAGGAAATATAAAGAGGAGGAAACAACAAAGAAAAAAAAATCATTTTTCAAAAAATCCATCTAAAAAGAACACAAAGATGTCTGCAATATTAGGGGGGTACAACAGGAATATTTCTGCTGAGTTTGTCACTTTATCAAAGGAAAAAAAAAACAACTACACAGCAACATATTACTGTAAAGAAGTGACATTTTCAGGCTCATAAGAAATTTGAATTAATTATCAACAACTTCTAGAGGGCAAACAGGAAATATGAATTAACAGTCAGAGATCTGCTGAGACTATTGTATTCTATTGTACTATTGTATTTCTCACTATAAGGCACATTTAAAACCATATTTAAAAAAAGGGTGGATAGATTTGAAAGTAAAATGTAAAATCCTACATAGTGACATGTCCGTGTACTTTTATGGTCATTCAAATTTCATTCTAACAACACAGACAAAGCAATGAAAAAAATAGAAAAGTGTAATTTTTTTTCTATTTAAAACACAAAAACGGTCATTAGCAAGAATCCAGTATTTTTGAATTTTATATATATATATCTACACAAAACTATATATATATATATATATATATATCAGCCATTGTTCAAGAAGGAAAGTTAAAGAGAAGGCAACAATAACAAATTTGATGTAGGCAATAATATTTCAATTGCTTTTAACTGGAAGTACTTGTTTCTTCCAGTTAAACAGTAATCAGTTCATCAATTTAGTGGGCTATAAAAAAAGGTCTGAGCGTTGTTCCAAAGCCATTGTGATGATTCATCCAAATACCAACGACGAGTGCTAGGAACTGCGTTATTCAGGTTCAGATTGGTAAACATGTTTTTTTTAGTTTCTTGCTATCTTTTTTCAAGAAAAAAACAAAATGAAACAGAGAAAATAAAGTAGTGTTTTATGTTCATTTACATTGCTGATTAGAAATTGAAAATTAAAAATAAAATGGATCATTCATTGGCTTTCACCCAACAGTAGCCGGGTTAGGGTCTGGCAACCCTGTGACCCTGAAACAGATACAGAGGGTTGAGAAAACAAATTAATAGATGAATGGATTATCCAATATTTTATCCTTATTTTTCATAAATAAGGATACTTCCAGCTCTGTTGTTGGTCAATGAGCGTGGTTTTAGAGACTGGTTGTACCGGTCTGTCTACTTTCTTAGTGGCCAATTGGAGAGCTATCCGCCCTATGATTTTGCTAGTGTGGTTTTTCGTCCACAGGTTTTATCAAAAGTTATAACATTGGGACTGTTTACCTCCCTGCTTTACACTCAGCAGCAAGGGTTGGACTCAAGGGGTTGCACCACCAAGTGCAATCGTGATTGCGTTTCCTCGCTGCTACAGGGAACTGAAAAAATTTGGGAACAGATTTTGCACTCGGGTGTCTGACAAGTCTTAGATTGTCAACTCTCACCTCCAAACATAGCACTAATACACACAGCAACCACCAAATTCCAAAGATGGATCCTCCTTTAAACCTAACCCCTTTCTATTGTGTTCTTACAGTTGCTACTAAAGATAAAAGCTGAGTTAGCGTGATACAGCAAAGCTTCAGGGTCTCTACTATAACAGCAATTAAAAAAAGAATGCACATAAAGGATAAAAATGCATTAAAAAAAAGTAGTTTGCTTGTGTAAGGTCAACACAAACAATGCAACTTTGGATTTAAGTGCTGGGACAGCTACAATTGAGCTAAAGACAGTTGGAAGGACTCTCCAATCTATCAAAGGACTGATATGCATTTGTTTGGGCTGCTCGAAATCCAAGTTAATCAAACTAAAACCCTTCTTCCTGCAATGCCCTAAAAAATGAGCATTTTTCATGGACCAGTCGCATTCTCTGACATTTATCTATGACTGATTTAATCTAAACTGATGCAATAAAATGAAATTATTAGATCTTAGATTAAATCAATTATTTAAGACAGGCCTTGCAAATGACCATGTCCCAGCCACACCTGTCCTCAGCATTTAATGAACCCTGCATAACTGCTGATAATAACCAGTGGAGACAGGTATACATCTCTAAAAGTGCATTCGCGTTTAGCACAGCGGAGGCGCCCAGTTTCAATGTTAAGTCAATGGTACAGATGCGATCTGAGGTCCTGTGGTGCGATTTGAGCGGCGGGCGCTGCGGACCAGAGTAAAAAAAAAAGGTCTCAACTCTGGGGAGGTCGCCGCGTTGCGTCAACCAACCAGGGACTCAACTATGGGACTTCAATGACAGCGGGTAGAATACAAATCCAATATGGTGGAACAGATTTCCCCAACTTCCATATTTTGCTTAATTCGCTGCATTTCTTTCGGGACAGCGGAAGTAATATATCGTAATATAAATTTGAGTAATATATAGTTAACACAAACAAGTGTAGTCTATGAAACCCTTGGTTTAATATTTGTTGCTGTTTTTACAAAGATGTTCATAGGAATTAAAAAAAAATATTCTTAATTCTTAAAAAAAAATCAAATTTTGTATTAAAAAAAAACCCTCAATAATAATGGTATTCGAACCAAGATACATTACGAGTGCAATGACAAAACTGCTGTCACCACGAGATTGGTTATTAAGGAAGAGTGTTTGCTATGTGGCGACTGAATTTTCCTTTTTATGTGGGTAGATGGTTTTTATATTCATAAAATTTTATTTTTGATGGTCCGTTATCAATGATTTTGTAAAGCTCTTCAAAAAAAGAAAAATGATCTCTAAACATTGTCCGTGTCTTCCATGCATTGTAAATGAGATTTACACAGACACCGCTTCGTGTAGCGATCAGGCTGGTAGCTCCTCCCACACGCAGTCGGGGCTTACGAAAGATAAAATAAAAAAACTCTGATGACCCAGCATTCTAGCAGCATTTAAACGCATCAATTGTGCGTAAATGCAGTTTTGTGTGTGCCTAACAAGCGATTTGTGTGTAATTTTTAAAGATTTGTGCGTGTAGTTCATTTCAAGCTGTTGTAATTTTAAGTTGCATGTGTAAATTGAATTTTTTTTTATTTTGGAATTTCTGTACTGATGCACAAAATGTATTGTATGAGTCACAAATCAAGAATTACGAACGCACAAATCCAATGTTACACACAAATCAAGAATTACCCATGCACAAATACGGCTGATTCTATTTTCCCTCCATAGACCCGGGAATTCAGAGCCCGGTCCAAGTTTACTGGAGACTTGTCCACCACAGCAACCTCCTTAAGTTTAGATAATGTCATAGGTTTGATGGCCATGAAGTGCAAATCACCCAAACCCCTCAATGCAAAACATTTCAAAGATCACAACGACAATTAAAAAAAAAGCAAATCAAATAATAAAAAAAACAACATTACATTTTAGAAATCACAACAAAATTTCAAGAAACAAAATACAATTTCAAATCAATGAAATGGAGAAAAAAAAGAAACGTTTCAGAAAATTAAAGTAATTTCTAGAAATCAAAATTAAATTTTGAAGAAAGAAACACAATAAGAAACTGGAAAAGGTAGGTACTATGGGACATCACAGATTTTCTGGTTTCTTCATTCAAACATTCATTTTCTTGTTTCATTTTTTTTTAAGTTCATTTTGTTTTCCTAAAAATTACTTTTGTTTTCCAAAACATTTTTTTGTTTGTTTGTTTTTTATAGAAACCTAACATTGGGGACATTGCTGATTGGATTATGACGTTTGAGTTTTTTCAGCTGCGTCTTCAATGTCTGCATAACCTTTTTTACCTACCATACCTGTTTCTTTTTTTAATTTCATTTTTTTTTATCATTTCATTTTGATTTTTTGGAATGACTTTTGTTTTCTGAAAGGGGTTTTTTGTTGTTTCTACAGAACCCGGAAAAGGTAGGTACTATTGGGACGTCACTGATTGGACGATGACATTTGCTTTGAATGATTTGTTGATGTGATTTGCACTTCAGGGCAACTGTAAAATGGATTTTCTTTGTCATCCACAAATGTCCAACTGCTCCATCAATGTTTGTTTCAAAACTGTTTTCCCACCCTTTGAAAAGAAACCCTTTAAAAAAATAGCTCAACACTTTCCAGCCCATGAGGCACGGCTATTTTAAGATCCACTGACAGGTTTGATATCTTCTGCTGCGCTAAGGCAGAGGATGGGATCGATAGATGATCCGCATCATTCATTATTAATCAGGCAAGAGAGAAAGAAGGGTGGAGACAGAGGGAGAAAAGTGGGGAAGACAGGATGGAGAGCGCCGGATCACTCAGAGAGGACACAGGAGTTGCTGGATAATAAAGCCGATTGAGGGGAGAGCAAAAAGGTGAAGTCTCCCCCGGGCTTAAGCTTCAAGCACTCCAGGAGTGACACTTTTGTCCCCCTTGAAAGAGGAGCCATCACTCTCAGCCACACCTCTGACGTGACACCGCAGATAACCCCTCACCCAAGTCATCCTATTATTACCCTTCATAATAACTCTCCTGAAATTAGTCTAAAGATAGAACCACCAAATTTGATATTTTACTCCAGCAGTCTCCAAAGGGGTGGAAAAAAAAACATTTTACAAGCATGGAAAAGATAGTAGAATAAATTATTTTTATGATATAGGGTGCACTTTACGACATTTCCACCACACTCACTTGCACAGATGAATAATGGCTGGCGATGTGGGGCAGATTTTTGAGATGAGGGACGAGGGAATATTTCCATCCAAACAGTGGACTGAAGTTAATCAAAACCTCCCTCTTTACCCGTGTTCTGAGATTTGGGGGTAAATGATTTTATTCCCTCCTGCTTGCCTCAAGCCAGAAATGAATTTGAATGACAGTGGATGAGAAAGGTAATGTGTAACGTCCGTGCTGAGAATCCCTAAGATGGGAAAAAAGCTTTTTGTGATGCAGAGTATTATCCCAATCCTGCCTCCCCACATGCACCAGCTCCCTCTTCATCCCTTGTGCCTGATTACATCTATTCTGCTTCAGGAAGCTTTGTGCACTGGAAGTGTACTTACTGCAGAAAAGCCCTCAAAGTAACTAACATTTTCAACAAATAAGAGTTTAATGAACAGAAATAAATGTTGCAGCTCTGACTAATGTTCTTGTTAATTTTCATTTTGTCACACACTTCCCTGCATGAAATCAAAGCTCCTGATAAAAATAAAAAATGTTGACATCCTGACATGACTTGGCCTGCAGTACCTGATGCAGACAGCAGGGGTCATGGGCTTTCTACGTCTGTTGAGTGTCCCATCAGCTCACAGAGTGATCTGAGAACTGCTGTGAAATCTGCCCAGCTGCAGTAAAGCCACCACATTCCCAGTGCACGGAGTCACTGCCGCAGCAATCCACAGGGCGACGGCAGGCTTATTCACAACAGTCCTGTCTGCGAGATGCTGTTGAGCCACGCGTAGAAGCACAATTACATAAGTCAGACGGGCACAGATGTGCTTATGAAGACGGCTTTACCCCGGCTGACACAGGCAATTAATACTGTCTGGCAGAACACATGTATGGTCTGTTCACAGTACTCTCTAACACGGCATGAAGCTCACATGACAAGGACACGGTGGATTATTATGATGATGATGATGATGCGCAAGTACTTATGGCTTTGCTGAGCTGATGGACAACATAAGGGCCCTGTCAATACAAGGCCCTAATGCCACTTCAACTCAAAAACAGCCCATTCTGTCAGCTCTAACAGAAAAAAACCTAAAGGAAAACAATCAAATAGATTAATAAAATCTGTTGTACTGTAAATAAAACCCAATAATGATCTGAAAATGGGAATTTTTAGAATTTTAAAAGGCATTTGATGCCAATACAACATTTTAATGAATCAATTGTCTTTTAATTTAATAGTTTACTAACATGATATTCTTAAGGATTATTCCTCTAGCCCCCTTTACTCAAAGTAAGGGTCAAATACATTTAAGTCCCACTCCAAACATATTTTTTTCTTTTGCTAAATTGTTCACAGAAGACTTTTAATTATGGAGTTCTTAGCCAAAATTTAAAAAGTCTTTGTCATTTTTTAAGAAAAATGTTGTGCCCAGCACAAGCTAGCATTAGCAGCACAAAAAATTGGATCAAACCAGCTGTACAGTTTTGACTCAGACTGAGCCAAAATTGCAGATCGCTGAGGCACGAGTGTTGAACGCTCATCATTTCTCACAGATTTAATTGTGAGAGGGCCAGGGTGTGCGCAGGACGGAGAAGAGACTTTGGCACGCCCATTTCTGCAGCTACATCTTTAGCCCGAGCTTTTTCAAGCATCCAGTTTTCTGATGCAAAGCGATTTGAATTAAGAAATACTCAGAAACGCAGTTTTAATCATTAATTCTATTATATAGGTTCTCCAACATTTATCTTACTGTATATATTTTATTTATTTATGTTTTATTACTTTAATTATTTATAGGCATGTATGTCTATTCAATGCAACATTTTAGAAATAATTTTTTTGATAAGATGCCAACGTTTAACAGCCGGCAGGCCTTTTTTTTTTTAAGTTTACCGTCTGCCAATGAACTAAAACAGGGATTTTTAGTGCTGTGAGGATTGAATCTCCCATCCTCTGTCTTACAGAATTTATGACATGTCTTTTTTTGGCTTAACTCTAGTTTCTGGAATCACACTGAGCTGAGAAAACCAATAGTTTTCCAATGTCACAACTTCAAAGAATCGCTCTAGCTGTTTAGAGTTGTCACCAGAATAAACCAAATCAGACTTCTCTGAGCTCTCTATGCAGTTTAACTGCACCTGAGCGATCACACTGGCCATTTTAACAGCTTTTTTATTATCAAACATGACGGAATATGGCACTAATGGCTGTCTACTATTACCCATTTAATCCTACAAATATATTCTTAAGACTATATAACATTCATATTCATCTCTGTATGACACTATTTAGTAGATCATCACTAACTCAGGCTGATAATAAAGCATCCACAATGCAGATCAATATGGAAGTTTAGTTTGTTACTTAAATACTTTTTAGTCTTTTTCAACAACGTGACAGACATACAAACAAAAGACTACCTGTAAAGAAAAACATCACTTCTAGTATGTTAGTATCTGTCTGTCCAGCTCTGTCCGAGCACAGCTATGTTAGAACTTAAATGTTGAACATCACAACTTTTCCTATAAAAATGATAAAGCACCAGCATTTTTTGTACTATCTATACTGCCGTATGTTGGTTTTTTTTGGTCCATGAGGAACACTTACCGAGGTATAGAGGTATCCTTCACCGTTCATGGCGAGGTACAGCCCTGTTTTTGTCCCTTGAATTGCAACAATCCGCAGCCCCACCGGAATTAAGTTGAACTGTGCTAAAACAGGGAATAAAGTAGAAGAAAAAAAAAAGCATTACAATGAGATGCATTATTAAGGGAAAGCCAGTTGACTGGGAAATCAATCTCTGGTAACGTGTTCTGCCATTTTCGTTGTGTTGTCAGCTATGTTATATACTACATGAGCTCAAATGGGGCAGAAACTCAGAATTTATTTATAAAACACGACTGTCTCACCTTAACTGCGCTTTCCTGTGTCTCTATTTGTGGATAAAAGGGATGATACTTGGCCAGGCTGATTGGCTGGCTTCAATAAAGGCAGCAAAGGTGCTTTTGCCCTTTTAAATAAAATACAATCATGCCACCTAATTTAGGGAGAAAGGGCTCAATGGGAAAAAATGCAATATATTGTTTTTTTGGGAAAAAGTCGCTTATGTGAGGCTGTTCAGTCAACAGTCAAACCTAAAGAAATTCTACAAAACATAAGCAGGGGGTTTTGGTCTGCAAACCTTATATTTTATTTTGCTTAAGGTCAGGAGGAAAAATCACACACTCTCAGCTGATCCAAATTATTCCTTTTAATGAATTTTAGATATTTAGTCATAGATTGAACCAAAATAAAACTTTAAGACCCAATTATTTCTATTCTCAAGGCTAGAAAACACTTAATTGCTAAACTTTGACAGCCAGCTTGACGAGAAGTCCCATCCCATTCCAACACAAAAATAGTGATGTTAATTCAGGGAAATTTGACAGGTGAGCTGGGAAAGTCCCAACATTGTTCTTGACTCTCCTGCCTCTGTGCTCCATATAAGATGTTTCCTTTAGTTTTGTTTAGTTAAAATGCAGTGCTGACTTTTCCAAAAGTTGGGAGATTTTATCTCATTTTTCTAGGTTTGGTTAAAAACTACAGATCGTCTTCAGTCTTTTTGTAGTGGAAGTGTTAATGTAAAGACCATCTTGTCCAGGGGTCTGCAACCTTCTAAAGTTGATTTCTCACTGACCACAGCCCAGTAGGAGCCACAAAGTCCTATTTCACCAATTAGAAAAATAAGAAACTGATTTGTATTTCTGTTATTGTCACTATTATCATAACTATGAACAAACTATTAGTTTTTTCATAAATAAAGCATACAAATTAAATATTTTTTTCATACGAAATAGTTCATAATTTCTGGCAGAAACTCACACGTCTTTCAAAATAAAAGACATCCTGTACCACATAGGATCAACTCAATGCAGCAAATATAGTAGTAGGAAGTATGATGTAATAATTAAAAGATATAATTATGAATGTGTAGTCTTTTTTTTTTATCATTGTTGGTGCCTCTTGATCAGAAATTCGTAAATCAAACAAACTAAAAATAAATCAGAGCCAATTAGATGACTCTCGGCATGTTAAAATCCTTGACTTTTGTTCATTAATAGACCGCCCGCTAATAATTTGTTGTATGAATTCTGGTCACTGACCTCAAATAGGCTTTCTGTGATACACTTTGATGGATGGTTGGAGCTTTATGGGTAGTGTAGTCAGGAGCCTGGTGGGATAATACGTCCCGTGCTTCACCTGTTTGTTAATATTCTGAATAAAAACAAACATATCTGACACTTTAGTTTCGCTGTTTAGTCCTTAAAATATGTTACTTTTTAAAATGAACAATACTTTATTTTTCTTCTGCCACAAAGGAGGAGTCAAAGAGCCATATGTAGCTCAAGAGTCTCAGGTTGCAGATCCCTGATCCAGTCTATTTCATGTCTTTAAATTATTTCCAGATGAAAGTTACACAATTTATTTACTTGTAAAATTACTTAGTCCTTTCTTTATTTTCAGCCGGTTTTTTCCATAACCTGTTCCAGGTGTAAGGAAGAAAGAGGAAATAAACTAGACAGTCCATAAGAGTATCAAAAGACCACACAATGAGATTCATGAAAACATTCTAAAATTGTTTGGAGAACACAAGTTATTCTTTTGTGCTCACATTTTTTATGGAATAAAAATGAAGAAATGTATAAAAAATCCAAGATAATTTCCACATAAAAAAAACATGTTTTGAGGCACCACACAAGTGTTTGCCAAACACTTAAACTGAATGGTAAAACCTTTAAAAAATAATAATAAAGTGAGCAAGGATGGCTTAGAATTTTTTTCCTGGAACAAATAAAGAATGCACCATCATTGAAGACTATAAAAGTCTCATCTGGACTAAACAGAGGACTTTAGGGGAAAAAAAGGTATCAGACAAAAAGATCAAAGTTTAAAAAGAAATGTCAAAAAGCTACATTCAGCAAAAACCAACTGAACTTTATTTCTACAGACATGAGGATGTCAGGGCTGCTGCCTGGGATGCTGCCTCTGACTGAGCTGCAGAAGGTGCTGCTACTCATTCTCTCTGATTCCTGCCACTCGTTCCCCCTCCTATCAATGCTGGCTCATTGTACTCAGTCTTTGCTGGAACATTGTTTGTTTAACATACAGCTTCGTCATTCAAGTTCCTTCTGTTAATCTCCATGATCATTTTCTCCACATGCCAGAGACACATGCCTTCTTTCCTGTGTTACTTTCCTGATCAGCAAGAGCAGTAAGTCCACGTGTCCTAACCTATGTATCTGAAATTCCCAACCCTAATCCTGCCTGAGTCGAGGGTCTGCATCGACTTACCTGAGACAGCTTCCTGAGTCAAGTGTCTGCATAGACCAGGGGTGGCCAACCTACCCGAGCCGTCTTGTCTACGGCATTTGCCTGAGTCACTGCATCTGAGCTGTCTGAGTTTGAGTGGGAGCACTGAAATGTACATTTTAAAATGCCTTTTTATCTGAATTGTTACAAAAACTCATGACAGTGTAAAATGCAATTGATTTTGTTTTTGATTAGTTTTAAAAATGTCAGGTTGAACTGTAATTTTTCATTGTGAATTCTTAAATTGCAAATCAAATTGTCAGTTGAGAATTGAATATTACCTTGAAGTGACAAAAAAAAAAAAGACTTCCACTGCCATAACAAAATAAAAGACAAGCCCCTGTTTGAGCTCAATTTACATCAAATTTAAAGCAACATTCGGACATACAGATATGCTTTGATTGCATAGTTGAACCCTTTTATTTTGAAGAGACTGGGAACTGCCTTGCACGTGTGGCCAACTCCATCATCAAACTGTCATGATGTTTTTTTCCCTTTGCTTTGGAAGGGGGTTAGAATTGCTTTGAAACTCTTTATTCCTTTATTTTGGAACTTTGCAATACTTTTTTCTCCCCACTCTTGACATAACTGTTGCTACAACAATCTAACAAGGCTTTTTGATATATTATACAAGTGTGTACTCTCAGGAGGGTGAAAATAACTTACAAAAAGAGCTGCCTTCATCCTTTGTGCTGCCAATGGAGCCATCAGGCAGCATCTGCAGGTAGAAGCCATGCTGACTGAAGAGCCGGGTAACAATGCCTTTCAGCTGTGGCTCTGCATGGGTGCACAGAAAAGCAACATTTCATCAGACACATGGTGCTGCCAGAGTATGAAGACTTCCAATGATGTACAGGGCCAAAAAAAAGGTGCAGGTGTAAGCGGAAAACCGTTGTAACTGTACAAAGTCTGTTTTATAAATATGCTTTACCAAAAACAAGATCATAGATTAAAAATAGAATAGACAGTATCGACTAAATTGAAGAAAGTTTAAGGAGTTCAAGTTTACATTTTTTTTTTTTGTTTTTTGGCAGAAGGTAGAAAAAAAATTACAATATAATCAAGATTGAACACTGTAGTAGACGGATGATTTAGGCAGAAATAAATTGGCAATCCCATGAAAACAGATTAAATAGTCTAAATAGCAGAGAACATCCTTTATCCAAAGATATAATAATTCCAAGGCAAATTCAAGATATTTATTGTCATAATAAAAATACATTTTCCCCCCAAATATTTTCAGTTTAAATCAATTTAAAATAAACAAATAAATAAACAGGCTAGAGCAGGGATAGACAACTCCAGGCCTCGAGGGCAGCATTCCTGCATGTTTTCCAACATATCATGCTGTGGCACGTTCCAATTGGCTGGACACACCTGAACCAGGTAATCAGTCATGAATAGGGCTTGGATATCTGGGAATCATACAGACACTGACGCCTGGAGTTGCCCATCCCTGGGCTAGAGGGACAAGCAGTTAGAGGCGATTCATGTTTTGAGGTTGTCCAGGACATTTGTGAGTTTTGGGCCTTGGCCTGAGGGGGGCGCTATGGGTTTAACAGTTCTGGGGGAAAAGCTGTTCCTGAATGAGTCAAACTACTGCATAAGAATAATCCTATGGAGAGTTAATAAAAGGAAATAGGTATTAAATGGGCTTTGCTTGTTTTTGAACTGTTATGCTATGCTGACATTGCTATTGCTTCAACGCGCGTTCAAGCGGCCACGTCCAATGAAAAATCGATGCAAATGTGCATTAAAAAATGTGCTGGAAAAATCAGGGAAGTTTGATAAGAACTAAGTTGGAGAACGGAATCACAGTGGCCTTACTAGAACCGCACAACCGATGTGAACTGCTTGTGCGAAGATGTCCCTGGAAACGTGGAACCGAGGGGCAGTTTTGATGTTAATCTGATCCAGGTGGGCAAACCTGCTCCCCACTAGTTCTATGTAGTCCAATATCAGTTCAATTCTCGCTTACTCCAGCAGAATAACAAACATTCAGCAGCTACTATCATGCTAACGTAGGCCGAGTGGGCATGAGCAGTACCCAGTCCAGATCCAGATGGTTCTGGTCCAAATTCATGTGTTATTTGCGCAAATTAAAGTCAGACACCCCGTCCGAACTAAAACACTTTTAGTCTGTTGTTCTGTAATAAAAGAAGCCTATTTTAAATAAGGTTTTTAATGTAGATTAACAAGGATAACCGTTCAAAACAACCCTCACCTGGTTAATAGTTTAAGAAAATATCTGTTTAACTTTCCACATCTCTAAACATCTCTGTGGACCTAAAACAAAACTGCCATGAGGCTTTTTTTTTTTTTTGCTTTTGTTTTCGGTCTAAAAAAGAATCTGTGTCATGCATGGGGACTACTTAGCACCCTGTTCTGTCTACTGTGTACAGAATTTTCCCAGAACACCCCTGGTATCACTGATTATTAATTAATTCCACTGCCATAATAAAACACACAAATTCAGAAGCGGCTCTGCCTTCTAGTGGAAGACAGATGCATTCAAAGGGCCTTGGAAGTGAAATAAAGAATCCATTGCAGCGTACTGTATTATCATTGGCAGGATTTAAAATAAACATAGTGAAAGGTAAAATGTTCCTGTAAAAAATGTCTAATGAATATCCTGGAAGTGGTGCATCTGCTCCTCTTGGTCTCGCCTTATAGTGACAATGCCCTGGTTCACATCCCAACTGGGGCCGTTCTGTACGAGTTTACATGTTCTCTTCATGCATGTGTGGGTTTTCACCCGCAATCAAAAAAACATGCTTTGTGGGTGAGTTGATGATTCTAAATTGTCCCTTAGGTGTGTGTGTGAGTTTGTGTGGTTTTGTGGCCCTACGGCAGACTAGCTACCTGTCTAGAGTGTTCTGTGCCTTTGCCTAACAGTAGCTGGGAAAGGCTTAATGACAACCTGCTGAGTGGGGATTCAGCTGGTTCAGAAGATGGTCCCAACACACAGATTGATGGGGTTAATTTGTCGGCAGACAGACCACAAAACCACCTTCTCCTGCTAGCTGTTGCTGCATCAGCCTCATATCTTTCTTTGCCCATAACAGTCCAGTATTTAAACAGTAGATGTTCAGAATGTCTTCTAGAGACAAATATATCAATTTGGAACACATTTATTTCAAACCAAACCCCCACATAAATAAGCATAGCCCCCCTTAAAGTAAAAAAGCCAGTGGAAGACTGAAGCAATTTTCCTCTAACCTCTTTTAAACTTCTCTTTACACATACTGTAACACTGTGCGATCTGTACATCTTCATGGACTCTCATGGGGAGTCAGGATGAGCTGCAACATCAGTAGAACTATGACCTACTCCATTTGTGACATGGATCCATCTGCAGTGTCTGCTGTCCTTTCAGCACATCTCTCTATTTTCTTTCTCCTCTTTTTTTAAGCCCTTCTCTTTGAAACATGCTCACTTTCACCAAACGTAATAAAACAATTCATCATTCAGTCAGGCCATTAAAGTCAGTCATTACTTGTTCTCAAAAATACCGGAGAGAATAGGAGCGATATGAGAAGCTGGGACAAAGAGAAATGGGAAGAACAGGGAGGACTGACAGGGAACACCGGAGGAGCCCAGGGAATGAGATAAAACTGTCACTTCAGTTAGTATGAAGGTGTTAAAAGAGAGTATTACACATCTTAGATATTTGTTTTCTTCTAATACTCCTACAATTAAAGCTCCAGGTTCTTTATCAGGATCAATGAAGCCGCTGTGAAAAGTCCTCAACTGGATGTGCAAAGAACTTTAATCCAAAAGAAACACAATACTTACAACAAAGAGAAAGTCCATTTAAACGCCTTCCTACAAAGTTTGAATTAAACAACTCTTGCTTTTAAAATACAAGTTCAAATTTGAGTAATTATGGATCTGCAGTCACTTTTGATTATGACAGTTGTCTAAAAAGACTTTGGAAGGGTGACAAATGAGAACAGCAGAGTGGAAGGAAGTTTATTATTGTTGTTATTGATATTTAAACAGCTTAAACTACTTATGTAAGGGAGTAGTAAAACAAAATATGTGTAGAAAGTTTTGAAATATGAATATGCACCTCTGATATGGACAATAAGATTAAATATATCCATATGCTAAACCTTCAACATAACAGGAACAAAATAATTTTAAATGTCTACATATTCTCCAAATATTTTTAGAACAAACTTCAATATTCATTTTCCATATGGAGTTAAAATACAATGCTTAAAGAGGCATGTGTTGATAATGATTCTAATATTGACTCAAAAATTGTGGTGGTGGTGGGGGTTTCTGGGGAGCAACTAACCCCCTTGCCTCCCTGTAGCTCCACCCGTGTTGTGTTATAATTGTAAGAACGGTGAATGCATGTTCTACACAGGTACTTCTGACATACCATTACAACCACAGCGACCTTTGCATCCACGTTTCAACTTGTTTGGTTTTTTTTGACCGGAAAATCCTGTTTTATCTTTTTCATCTGTTTTTCTTAAACAATAAAAAGGACAAAAACCAAAAATCATTTGTCAAACAATAAAAACACTTTTTTTCTTCAAATGTAAACTCATAAGCCAGCTTTGGGCTTTTCCTTTTTTTTTTCCCCCAAAAAATGTTATTACGTCTGTGGACGTGTGACCTATGCGACTGACATAAAGCCTTCTCTAAACCAGGTCAGTCGGCTGTGGGCTAAAGAGCTCCCTGCGTTTTGTACGGACAACAGTTGTCGTCTCACTCAACGGCATGTTGACTCACCAGCAGGCACACGTCCAACTGACCTCCTCACACATAGGAGGGAAAATCAGATTTGCAGTCGATTAATAGAAAAGCGTGTAAAAAGTTCAAACACATGATGGAGCATTAGGGCCACACACAAAAAAAGAAATACGTTATATTATGAAGTTAAAGTCATTCACTTGATGGCCACCAAATAAACAAATAAATAAAAAATGTCCACTGTCCACTTCCAATCATTTCTTCCACAACGAAAGACAAGCTCTCCTCCAAGTCTGTGTAAAGCTTCTGTCTGAAGAGACTCAGCTTTCAAATTCTTTTCAATGCACTTATTAGTCGCCAAAAGGTTGAGAATTTCATTGTTTATGAAAGTTACCTGGAAAACAAAGCTTCACGAAATGCTAATCTTATTCCTTGATCTTCTAACAGGTCTCTAACAAAAAAAACATAACATTTTTCGTCTTTTCTCATAAATCAACTACTTTTTTTCTGTGAAATTATGACTTTTTTTCTTGTAAATGTATGTGCTTTAAAGTCATATTTTTATGGCTAATAGTCAAATGCATCAATATTTGAAACAAATTAATGATGTGCTCCAACATTTGCATTTTGACAAGATTATAATTACTGTTCTTTAAAAAAGAAACAAAAGAACAAAAATTGAGGTTTTCACAAATTTCACTGTTAAAGATCAGTCATGGGGCGTTTTGTTTTATCAAACCGATCCAATCCCACCAGAACACGGCTGCAGGGTTTCCACAGGGATGGCCCCTCATCAGTTTACAGTCGACACCAATAATCGTTTGGAAAATCACCTGGGGGGAAGAATGGCGCCTAGCCTTTCAGTACAACTGTTCACATAGCAATTATGTGTGTTTCTGAGCAAACGAGGTCAGTGCACATGAAACCCAAGGTAATCACTTCATGCCTTACAGCTGCTATCAAGGACACTTAAACCTTTCTGCGTGGTGTAATTGCTCTGGAAAATAAGCAGTGGTTTTAATGCTAATCAGCGTGATGTAAAGCTCAGTGTTGGTTATCACACACTGATGTGTTTGTACGGCTTGATTTGAGCTCATTTTGCTGATCTCTGTGTACCTGAGCTCTGCTTGATAAGCTTGGATGGCCTGCATTTTAGCAGCCAAGGGCATTTCCTTTTTATCTGCTGCAACCGATCCATACATTAAGGTGTTCCTTTTCTTTTTTTTTTCTCCAGGATTCCCCTTGTACCTCCTTCCTTTCCTCCTCCAGCTCTCTTTCAGCTGCTCCCTCTTTGGCACACATGCACAGAGAAGATTTGCTTCATGAACATGCGCGCACATTCAGTTTTACCCTTCTCTGGTGCTGCGTTTTGATTCTGTGTCAAATAAAAGTAGAATGTGGTCCCTCCTTGATTTTCTCTCTTTTTCCAAACTGGGCCATGAGCGCCATAGTGCTGCAATTAATTATCAGGTTTTTTTTCCTTTTAAATATAGAAGAAAGCAAGATGCAAATGAAACAGACGGTAAAAATAAAAGCGGTGAGGTAGCAAGGGCAGGAGTAAATTGCCATGATGAAGGAATGCAACAACCCTGTATCAGGCTCTGGAGGGAGGAAAAAAATGATGTAGAGGAGCTAAAAGAGGAACCGACAGATAGAGTGAGGTTTTGGAAAGAATAGAAAGAAACAAGGTGCATCGCGTTCCTTCCAGCTTGAACAGTGACCTCCTAATTTGAATTCAAGGCTTCATAAATCATTTAATGGGACAAAGACAGCAGTTCACACGAGTGAGGTGGAGTTATAGCAGCTTTTTAATGGTGCTGACAAGAGCATGTCAAACACAAGCAGGAGCAAATGGGACTCATGCTGCTTCCCTGACACACATTCAATAATCATATGTACCTCATTAGCATTACGAAAGGAACATATCAGTGACAGCTCATGTGATGTGGAGAGTCCCCAAATTCACAGGTGCAACACTGAAGCAGAAATCCTGTCTTCTCGCGATTCTCCCTCAAGGACACACATGTTTCGCAACCCCCAGAGGGTTCAGACCTCTGTCAAAAAATCTGTGTATACTGACCACAGCGACGGACAAGAAAGGACTCAGATTGTGACTTTGCATTGATTTACTCCCAACAGCATCCCCACACAGTCGAGAGACACTGTGCTCTCCTCACACAGAGCAAGAAAACCATCAGTTTACATGCTTAAGGGTAACCGCAGAAGGAAATCCATTATTGATTTATAAAGAGAAGTTATCTGAGATTAACTTTCACTGACGCAGTTTTCACACATCTATTGCCAGTTTTGGGAGGAAGCACAGACATACAGATGCAAAGAAGCAGGAACACGAATGTGCAAAAGTTGGGTTAGTGAGCAAAGCAACCAAATATTTCTGGCATGGACAATTTTCCTTTATAAAAAAAGGAAGATAATTAAACACTGAATAAAAAAAGCACAATTTTAACTCAGTCTGTGCTTCAATGAAGATGCATTTCACAAAAATAAGTCTGATGGAGGTTAACTTTAGCTAGATAACAAGAATGATTTAAATCAAGCTTGGAAATTAATATTTAAAAAACTGCTCTTGTGAAACGCGTGCATGTAAAAATGGCATGTCCAAAGTCTGGCTCATTAGCAAAATAAGTGGTCAATTATACACTGGCACCCTTTCAAAACTGTTGTTACCTCTGGCTTGTCACTGCTGTTGGCAGGAGTACCAAATACATGGTGCGGCTGTAGTGCAGAGGTACAGTGGTCAACCGCTGACCGGAATCTTGCAGGTTTGGTTCCCACCCTGCCTGCCCATGCGTTGAAGTTTCTTTGAGCAAGACACTGAACCCTACTATATGTTGGTGCCAGTGTTAAGTAGCAGAGCCACCACCAGTATGTGCATGGGCGAATGGGACTGTCGCTTTGGGCCTTCAAAGAAGGTAGGAAAGCGCTATCTAAGTATGCGCCATATCCCTGGTCCCAAACCAAACATTCTGTTCATCCATTGTGGTTCATAGTTTTAGCAGGGTCAGTCATGTTGCAGTTCTTCAAGTGACCACTAGACACTTGAGTCTCATAGTAAAAAGTCAGCTTTTTACAGCCTGGTGTCTAAAACTTTTCCCCGTTCATGACCGCTTGGTGAGGAGGAATTGTTCTGATTGAATTAGAGCCTAAATGTGCTTAATTCGTACATATTTGAAGGCGTTTCTGTGATTGGTTTGTAGGTGAATCCTAAAAGTGGTTTCACCCAATTACATTTTTTAGCATGTTTTTGGGCGAAATGAACCCTGATTAATATTTCTCCTCACTTTATCATGCAGAATCCGATGGAGGATATCAGAAATGATCCATCTATTTATGCTGAAAGTATAAAATCTGTAAATGTTTTAATTTTAGACATATTTTCATGATCTCAGGATATTTATGGATGTTTCAGGACAATCTGCACCCCCCCAAAAATGACAACCTTTAGATTGACTGACTCACATCTTTCAGGTGGCAAAGGTTGTTCTGGTAAAATATAACACAAGTGTTGCACTTTGAGACTTAGGCAATCAGTTTGAAATTAATCCAGAAATATTATGTGTTTTTATGAACCATAATACTGTATTTTGGTCTTCTGGACAATATTTATTTTTGTGTTGATACTTTTTTGATTTTAAAGACCCATGTTGATGAAAATTATGTTTTGTCAACTTTTTCTTGTTGAATTTTCTGATGATGGAGGAGAAATATTGAGAAAACTAAGCTTAAAAATTGATTTCTGAGTGTTTCTTTATGCTTTACTTTAGTACTTCTTTATTTACACAGTTGTGAATCAGGAGCAGAAGAAAAAATGCAATTGGACAAATTAAGCCTCAACAGGCAAATGTCTAATGAACTACATTCCATAGTTCCATTCATATGCAGAAACTCTGTCCTAGAAAACGATACAAAATGACATAATCATGATTAAAAGACCACTGCGAATGCTTTTACAAAAAATCAAAAGGTCATCGGAGTGGGACGTTAAATTTATTATCCATAATTTTGTGTCATTAGGTGATACTAAGCTATGCTAAAATCTTTTTGGAAAAGTATAAAAAGGCAGAGTAATTAAAGGAATAAATGTACTTGTAATTTAATTTATAAATGGTAAATGGCGTACACTTATATAGCGCTTTACCACTATCTTAGAAGGTGTTGTACAGTCACAGACCCATTCATGCTGCCAAAGACAAGTTTAAATAATTTCTATTCAAGGATAAAAGTTAAAAAAGTATTTTGCGCTTGCATTAGAAAATCCAATGTAAAAGACATACATTTATGTATGTATTGCATAGTTGGCAAAGAACTTGCAGGTTGATCATATTCTAGTTGTTGAACGTCCTCTGGGGCTGCACAGTGGTGGTAGTCATTAGCCGTTTGGCCTCGCAGCATGGAGGCCCTGGTTCAAATCCTTGCTGAAACCTCTCTGTGTGAAGTTCTCTCCGTGCATCCGTAGGATTTCCCTGGAGGCTTCCTTCCACAGTCCAAAGACGTGCTTTATAGGTTAATTGGAGTCTCTAAATTGCCCCTAAGTGTGGATGTGAGTGTGTGAACGTGTGACCCTGTCACAGACTGGCAACCTCTCAATGGTGTAACCCTCCTTCGCCCCACAGTAGCTGGGTTGGCGCCAACAATTTTAAAAGGGAGTCAGTGAGTTCTGTAAATGGATAGAGGGATAAACGTCACCTGACAATGGAATAAAAAGGGTTTTATTTAGCTTTTAATGATTAGCACAGCACTCTACTGTCTGCATTTTGAAAAAACTAGATCACAATTTGATCAAAATACATTTCAATTAGTATGATTGATATTAGTACTTTCTTAATATAATATTGCATTCTGGACTTAAGCACTTCTTCTCTGTCTCGTGTTGTGTTTTCTATTCTTAAGCACTTCTTTCTAACATTTTTCATTCCCGCCTTCTCATCCTCTCACACAGCTTAAGTGTCCTCGTCCCCAATGTCTTTCTCTTGTTAGAGGTAAATTCAATCTACTTTTGTATACGTTAATCAAAGCAGCCACAGATTGAATTTAGGGGCTTGAGTGGGAGGTTAAAGTGGAATCTTCCAGAGGACGGGATACAAAAGGGTGTTCTTTGCACACACATCTCTTCACATGCAAGACTTGGGATTAGAGGTTTTTGTATAAAAAGTTTGTACAACTCAACACATATCTTTTAAATTGTGGCTTAATCTATTAGTCCAGTTCCCCAATCTGCTCCTGTCCACAGACTTAATTTACTAAAGAGAGATAAACCTTCAAAATGAATCCGTGAGCTTTATCGGATCAGCTTTGGGGTTGATTTTAGTTTAAATCTGATGTTTACATCATGAACACAATTAAAGGGATAAACTCCATGATCCACCTGTACACACAAACATCCTGGTTGATCAAAATCTGGTTTCACTTTTTTCCACTCGTGTGGTAAAAACAGTTTTGTTAAGTTGTCAGTCATTTGACAATCTTTCTATTTTAGTCTGATCATGTTGTTTTAACTTTTCTAAAACTTAATGAATTGAGTCTAGCAATAAGATTTTTTTTAAAATATAAATAAACATAAAAAAAATGCATTTTCATTTCATTTGTGAGAGGAAATACAATGTTCATCTCCTGCTGGTTTGCTCCTCTGAGAAAGAAATAATCCCTTTGTAATTTAAATGGCAGCTTTATTTGAACAGGGATAGACTTTTCACAAGGAAAATACAGAGAAAAATGTTCTATAAATTCATGAACTGATTTGCATTTTGATGACGGAAATAAGTAGCAAGATTTCTGGCTCCCGCTGTCTTCTATATAGACAGTGAGCTGGGAGTAAGAGCATCCGTTACTTTTATAGGACATTTGTCCACAGAGGCAATCTCAAGTGTAGTTTGGAATCTGATTGATCTGACTCTTCACCAAAGTTGTCCAAAATGTCAGGGACAAGACTTAGTACTTATACAAGTCTGGAAATTGGCTATGAGGCCATCACCAGTCAGCTGTGGTGGGAAGATAAAATCAGTTTGTGAGATTATTTCAAACGGAAAAAAAAAAAAATCACATGTCAGTCTCTCTTAGTCTGGGGCAACTGGAATCATAGCTGCCAAACAATCAGATGCACACCATCAAAAATTGAAATTCTGCATTTAACACAAGGCCCTCCTGCTCAAATGAGCCCATCAGAAGTTTGAAAAGAACATCAGTGACCCCTCGCATTCCAAACAGGAAGTACCTGCTGGTTCAACAAAGCCAAAATCCCATAGACTTCTATTGGGAAATAAAAAGCTATTGCTCAGTCATTCTATTTGTCATAATAACCATTCTTGCTTTGCTACTTTTTTTTAATATGTTTTTGTGAATCCTAATTTGTTTTCATATTTTTTTTCTGTAGTTTAAATTATTCAAGGTACAAACTGGCCAATCAAATGTGTCAATTAAAGTATGAAAATTAAAAACACCATTCATATGATCAAACATGGAATTCAAAACAATATACAATATTGGGATTGTGTTTCTCCTAATAAAGCAGGAAAACTGCACTCCATTAAAGCGGGCAATTAATCCACTAGACATCTACTGTAGACGTCTACAGGACATCTCTGACATTTCTATTTTGTTACTCTATAAATGTCTACCCATAGTGTTCTGAAAGATATCTGCATATAGAGGTCTACCACATATCTACTTGAAACCATCTAATCTTGGCTTTTTTCTATTTTATTTCTAGTAAAAATATAAAAAGTTTTCTAACAGAGATCTAAAAAAATCCAAAGATTATATGTCTACAGGTAGAAAGCTATTGGTAGACATCTGATAGAGTAACAAAATAGAGATATCAGAGATTTCCAGTAGACCACTACAAAAGATGTATATTTGATAACAAACTTGCATCTTCAGTAGATGTTTATTATTTATCTAATGCAGAAATGTAGACACAAAGCTGTTTATGTATTTATTTCCTGTCAAATAAAAGCTGAATGAAATAAAGAAAGTTTGGATATTTATTTCAGGTCAAGATCAAAATTCAAATGATTCAATATTCCAAACCCTCTTACTCCCGTTTAGTCATTAGGTTATTGGAGCCTATACTACCCATGTTGGGCAAAGGCTGAGTAAACCTTAGTTGGGAGACCAGTCCACTGGGCAACACATAGACAGACAACCCCACACTCACATTCACACTCAGGGAGAATCTAGAGTCATCAAAAATCATGAAGCATGTCTTTGGACCGCGGGAAAAAGCTGGAGTGCTCGGAAAAAATGCACGCATATGTATGAGAAGAACACGCAAACTCCACACAGAAAGGTCCCAGCCGGGAATTGAGCCACTGCTGTGAGGAAAGAGCACTAACAACGACACCACCGTGTAGCCAAAACTCAAGTCAAATACCTACATTTACTTAGAAATGTTGGTGTTTGTGTTGAAAACATTTTTTTTAATCTTGTTTCCAACTCAAACATATTAAATAAAGCCTATTTATTTTTGTGTTTTGACATTAGTGTCTGCAACTTGCTGTAAAACAAAGCTAGGAAACCACATTTTGCCTAATTTATGTATTCACTTTCATTTCCGGTGCAAACTGTAGGCAATGTGGGATTGTGCATGGATAAAAACAAATACACAAGGAAGCACAATGGTCTTTAATTGGAGACCAAACAGACAAAACATTCAACATTGCATTGCTCATAAAAGTAAAAAAAAAACACTTTTATAATTGGTATTTTTGATTAACTCAACAAAAGACTGGGAAGGGCCGCTTCTGTGTAATTTGATGGTGGTCAGACTGGGGAAGACCTTGGAAATGCTGGAAGGACTACAACGCTCAGCTGACCTGGGAGTGCCTTGCTTAAACTGCCATCCCCACAAACCAGTGTCAGACGAGCGAAAAAAGATGGATTGATGTATAATAGGATTAACGGGAGGATGTATGGACTGAGGTGGGATCACACACTCCCTGCCTATCCATACATACAGTTATCAAAACTGAAAAAGATGCAGTAAATTAATTACACTCAATCAATTATTTAAAATTTTATTTAGAGACTGGTTAATCAACAGCCCCCACGGGCGACACATGAACCTGGACTTAAGTGGCGGTTGTTGCTGTGGTTCTCGCCCATCTGGGGCAGCTGGGGTCATTGCAGCCTCACGGTTGTGAAACGGGCCCCGTTAAAGTTCTCGTCCGGGTGGGCACCCTGGCAATGTTCCTGTGGCTGAGCTGGCTCCTTGTATGAAGAGATCCCAAATACTGTTTCCTCACAGCAGTGCCAAACCCTATGTTTCTTTTAGACTTTAACCTTTATAAGTATTCAATATTATTTGGGTCATAGGACATAGGTCATAGGCTAACGGATGGGAGTTTAAAGAGTGGTTTGGGTTTTTATTTCTTTGTCTTTGTTTTTAATTGGAAAGTGCATCGAGCTACACTAGTATGAGAAGCACTTTTTTATAAAGAAAGTTTGATTGATTGATTGAAATGTAGAACTGAAGGAAATGGCCATACTAAAGGACCTCCCAGGGAGAATCTGCCTGTAACTGAAATACATAGAAAGTAAAAAGAAATGCTGATGTTGTGGATCGTTACACAGGTGGCGATCCAATTTGAGTCATGAATCGAGATCACAGAAGAAACCACAATTCATACTATTAAATGTGAAATATTTGAATGGTTGGTTATTTTTGCCTGTTCATTAGATGTATGAAAATTAAAGTAATGTGTATTCAGTCAAAATCCTCCTATATTTAGAACAGATCAGAATCAGCAAAACATAACAGATGAAAGCAAAAAGATTTAGAGAGAAAGAAATGACTTTTAGCACTTTAAACATTGTCAAACTCAAAAGTTTTTAAATCAACTTCCTGGTTAACTTGCTGTAAGCCAAATAAATGCCACTTTTGCATTCTACAAAACAATTTTCAAAGCCTGAACTGTATTTTTGATATTTATGCAGTTTGCAAATCAGTGATTTCAGACATCACAAATATTCATACTTGTTTTTTCTGGAACAGATCACTAAAATCCCAGTATTCAGATAACTCGTTAGAGCCCTAAAACAAGCCTTTGCTAATAATGTTCTATCTTTGTATAGCTCTCTTTTTAACCTGTTGGCACTCAAAGTACTTTCACATCACTTCAAATCTACTCATTCACAAACCCATAAGCCAAGTTGCTGCTTAACCTAATCCACCAGAGGCAACTGAGGGTTCAGTGTCGTGCCCATGAACACTTTGACATGTGACTGCGCCAAGTCAAAATTCAAATCACCAATCCTTCTGCTGGCAGATGATTGCTCTTTGAGCCCCAGCCACCAACCAGTCAACTAAGCAGTTACAAGCAAGGCGATCTTGTTGAAATGTGTTTACAGGGTTGGCAGCTATCACTGACTGTATGGGAGAACTGGACTGAGTGACCCCTCCCCCTCACGTTTCAAACTAAAAGTTTTTGGACCTTGAGGGGGGACGAATGGGTTGGGGGGAAGAATTCTTGCTCTTGCGCATAATACTATTTTTTTCATGATATTATATATATTTATATATATATATATATATATATATTAGTGATAAGCAAGTTATAAACTGACCAACCAGATGCTTCAATTAAACAATGTGGTCTCACATCATATATTCAAAAACATTTGATGGACAGATGTTCCCGAGCCTTCTTTAAAGTGCTGGGGGTGTGGACTTCCAACAAGCTCAGTCCTGATTGGAGAGAGTGGTTGCCATAGAAATGATGACAGACCAACTCGGACAGATCACTGCATACTGATGTCGTCTGGCTCCAACATGGCAACATCTGTTTTGCGAAAAAATGGCAACTGAATTGAGTTCATTTTGTTGGAACCGGAAGCAAGTCATTTTCTATGAATGATGTCACACTCACGTTGTCCAGTTCTCTTATACAGTCAATGGGTACTACACAATAATTGACAAACCATGCTTTTGACACTATTGTACCTTTCAACTAACAAATGTCAATCATTTTGCATTTAAGATTGAATGAAAAACATATAAAACAAAGATGATATTAAATAGTGAAACCCCACCCACCTGTGTTTTATTTCCAAGAACAGTCTTCCTTCCTTTGACATAGTTCTTTTTGCACCTCTCTCCTTGAAATATGCACCCACCTTTTGATCCATTTTTCCCCCTGACATCAATAATGAGCAATATCTTTTACCTTGAAGAGCTTGTGTTTACCTTCACAGATAACTGCCTATGTCTCCTTCTCCCTGTCTCCCTGTATTTCTCTGACCCCTGTCACAGTCAGTAAAGTTCTGATGAGAAGCTACATAACACTGCATTGTCTGATCGGGTGTTGTTGAGTAAGCAGGTTTGCTGCCCTGATCTCTTGGGGTCAGCTTAATGCTATCCTCGCTGGGTCTCTCCTTGTAACCTGGTCTTGCTGGAGGCCAGCCGGGGCCTCCATTCTGCTCCGAGCATTACCCGGCCTCCTAGCTTACTCCTACAACATACTATCGCTCCCCTATGCCAAACAGGACACTCTGTCCCTTTATATGACACGTCACTTGATCTAGCCACAAATCATTTTTCAGATTTCCTCTTAATGGCTGGAAATATGGTTAAAACGTTGCTATGGGTTTATTTTCTATTTTTCATATAACTACTCTGTGCTTTTAATGCAGTTAAAAGAACGGATACATAAAAGGTTAAAGCCTACACAGGCAGTTCAATATCCCTCCCTTTTCAAGTCAGATTCCACCTTGAACAAACTAAAAGGTGGGTTATTGATTAATGCAGGTACACTAATGAGATGAATTGATCTGAAAAGAGGACAGTGGAGCAGATCACTAGCAGTTAAAGGGTCACCACTCCGAATGGCATTTCTTATCGTAAAAAGGGATAAAGGGAAGGAATCAAAAGGAAGCTTGGCTTTGTCATTCATCCCCAATCTGAACTGTGTGCCAAGAACATGCAGCAGAGTTAATGTATGTCTTAATCATGAAGTTACAATAAATTATTATTTTGTTGCATAAGAAGACGCTGTACTGTTCCAAATGTGGCTTAATATGACAAGTAAGAGACTCCACTCAGAGCCAAGATTTCTGTCCGGGGTTGGGAGTGTCACACAAATATAAACACTCATAATCTCATACGAAAGGTATTAACTAGCACACATTACGCAGGACGTGTTGCATAATGTGGTAAAGTAATCTCCTTTCCACATGATCTAATCTCTAATCTCTAAGCTGTTTTTAAATGGTTTACTCTTTAAAGTATAAATAACATCATTCATGTTGTCCTGTCTTTTTATGCAACTCTGTAGAAATATGTTTTTAGTGGAAGGAAACTAATGCCTGCCAAAGCTAAAAGCCGCAAAAGTTTAGACAAAAATGGATAATTTGATCACGGTTTTCACAATATGGACATTTTTAGAGGGTGTTTTTTTCATTTTATTTAATGAATATTTGTAATAAAATGGCATGTTCTTGAAATTTTTTTTTTGAAAGCCACAAAATTCTGGAAAAATCTATCTTCACATCAGGTGCTGTTGCACAGACGTTGCATGCAGACTGCTGGTGAAGTTTGGAATAACACTTGTAGTTCAGATATGCAGACGTTTTTTAAACATTTTGTAGTATAGGCTTTTTTTTATTTGGGGCTCTTTGGGGTGAATTTAGCCTACTCCAATCATCTTTTCATCTAAAAGCATGAGAAAAAGAAAAGAAACAGGCCCCACTTATTTTAGCCTTCAAGGCCCATGAAGTTCAAGTTTCACACCAATTCATAACCCTAAAGACTTGATGTTTACACCAATTCTTTTTGGTTTCTGTGCATGGAGACAGCAGTGGGTATCACTTCTGAACAGTGTCAAATCAAAGTATTCTTACTTTCATGGAACCTTAACATTGCCGCAGCCAAACAAAGTGTCATACATTTAACCAAGCGATATATACAGTAGATATTTATTGTCATTGGCTATTTCTGAATTCCCTCCCTACTCCCTAACTTAAGAAAACTATATAGTGCCGAGCTATCTGGTGCCTTGGATTTTGACAGTAATTCGGACACAGTGCTCACTACTTGTTTTTTTTTAACAGCAAATATGACATTGATTTCACAAAGTAAAAAAACGAATACATTTGAGCATTTTACAAAGACTATTTATAAACCCCCTGTGTTCTGATGATGAAATCTTGGACGGAAAAAAAAATGCTCAAAGCAATAAACTGTGGTCTACAATCTAGTGGGCATCAATGCACACTGGTTTTGGCAAAGGCTTCTGGGAAATTTCCATGGCACTGGATTTTAGAAGTGAAGATCCGGACAGTACTATAAAAAGGTGAAAACACTTTAGTGTACTATGTAGTGAGTAGTAAAGGAATTCAGACACAGCCATAGTCACTGGTACAATGACATTTAAAAAGGGCTCTTTGATCTGTGCAACCTTTAATAAGAATTTGGCATGTTAAAATAATGACTAAATAAATAACACATAAT
>BSAI01000201.1:8292688-8313464 GCA_036245035.1 Adrianichthys oophorus | reverse complement strand
ATGACTAAATAAATAACACATAATACATAAAAAGTGCATTATGTGTTCAAAGGAAATTATAATTAAGTTGTCGCTTGATAAAAAGTGATTTAAAAGAAAACAGGATTCACAATTAAGAAATGTAAACAATGTTAAAACCAGAAGAAAAAAATAACAAATAAAAAAGAAAACACCAGGCGTTTAGAAAAAAAAAATCCACTATTGCACAGTTTAAGGAGCTTAGAAGATGTCCAGATTTAATTTTAAGGTTTTTTTTTTTATCATGTTTAAAATATTTATTGCAGTAGGGTAAAAACTATAAACAACTTAACCCTTTAATCCTTTGACACCATGCAGACATGTCACCAATGAAACCTAAATAACTCACACTCTCTGACATAACTCTTAACACAATCAAATCTGCCGATTCTGATGCAGAAAAGCAGCTTTGTTCCAATGTGCAACATAACAGTGCAAAGACTTTTCTCTGCAACAGAATCAGCTGATTCACGTTGATTGCGTAAGAACTTCACTACTGTAAAGTGTTGCATATCAGTACTATGGGGTAAAGGCAGGGTAAACGGTTGACAAGACGCCAGCCCACTATCATTTTATCTAACTCTATTAATCTAAATCAATGTCCAAGCATTTTAACCTCACCCTATTAACGAAACATTGGGGTGATTTTCCCTCAGTTAATCGAAAGCATGTACATGGTTTTATTTGGAGTTTGAGTCACCTCTCAACCATAGGAGCTTCTACATTTCTTAAAAATCTTCACAAGAGATGTTTGAGAAGAAATTTGTGCTTCTAACGAGGAGTTAGTGGTGTAAAAACAAGTAAGATCCCTCCAGAAATGATTTAGTCCAACATGTCTCTTGCTTTGTGCACTTCAATAGTGTTAAAGACTTTCTTCAAATAAAGATTGACTTTCTATTAAGTTGCATGTCTAAACAGTAAAAAAATACTCCCATATCATCATTCCTCCCCCATCAAATTGCACATTTGGCACAAAGCAGCACTGTGCAGGCAATCCATTTGATAGGCTGACACTCCCCACAGCATGTTTCCACTGCTCCACACTCTAGTGACGGTGTCCTATAAACAGTTTCATCCTTCTCTCGGCATTGAACTCATTTATCTAAAGCTTGCCGCTCTTTGGCCATTGAAACCCATACCATAAAGCTCCCACCTGTAGTTTATGTCAGTAATAGTGTTTAGAAGTAGGTTTTACCCACTGATGCTTCAAGGGTGGGGGGCAAAAGAAGATTTGTGAGTTCACGCGTAGTCCACCAATAAACCAAATGTAACAATTTGAGCAAATAAATAGAAACGCTGCTAAAAACAAAAAGCGGGTATTTTACCAGCAAAGACCTGCAGATATAATCTCATCACCCACTGGATCCAAGAAGCCAAAATCCAGACTTCTACTGAGAAAAAACAGCAATTACTCAGTCATTCTATTTGTCAGAATAACCCTTCTTGCTCTGCTACATTCTATTAACATGTCTTTGCTAATTCTATTTTTCTTCCATAGCACAAGTGATTCAAGTTATGAACTGACCAATCAGATGGCTCAATAAAAGTATTGTCTACCTCCAATGTTCAATATGTTTGATTGACACATTTTGTGTAGCCTGCTTTCAAGTGGTAAGGGTGTGCCGTTCCAATAAGCTCACTCCTGATTAGTGAGAGTGGTCGCCATAGAAATGTTGACTTACACCAACATTGACAAATCACTGCTTACTGATGACATCTGGCAAAAAAAAAAAAAAAAAACGGTAACTGAAGCATTTTGTTGGGGCCAGAAATAAATCATTTGCCTTTGAGTGATATCACACCCCACACAGCAAAGTCTTCTTTTTACTCAATAATTCACTTGCATTAATAACTCCCTGTAGTTACTAAAGTATTTTATCTGCAGGATAGTCCTCATGCGTTCACACTGTTAATTAACTGCACCAAGGTGAGCTTTAATATGTCAATAAAAGCGAGTTATCTGGGGAAATTCAGATGTTCATCAAACAGGCCAGAGTGAAAGAGTCCCAAAAGTGTAAACAGCATTTCAAAATACTGACACGTGGCTTCATTTACTCACACCAAGTTAAAAATTGACTAAGATAATGTGGAAAAACTTCCTCCAAGGCCTGTTTTTGATGAGTCTGAAAATATTCTTTCAAAAATTCTGCATGTTAACATTACAGTTTTTAGATAAATATTCCAATATTATCCCCCTCGTAAATATAAAAAGTTAAGCTAAAAGATTGGTAAAAGGCTTATTTTAAAATACTTTACTATTTAAATGAATAAATCTCTTTCTTTGTGTGAAAAAAACAAAAAAAAATTAAATTAATAAATGACTTCATTAGTACTGGCCTTTTTCACTCTTTATGTGTATTTTTTATAAAGATATTGGCGCACTAATTATTTGTTTTACTACTAATAAAAAAAAAATTATGAGCTTGTTTTTTTATTTATTAGCAAAATTGATAACTTTTCATAACTTATTTTAAATATTTAATGCAATATATGCCTTAGTTTAACTTTTTTTTTTTTTTTTTTTACTTTGCTCTCCGGTTTTTAGGAATCAGGGTTATGACACTCCCATTACCCTGAGCTCTAATTTGTTGCTAAATCAGGAAAAGCAATTTGCTAAAGCAGCATGGTAACAAGTCAATCTGGCCCTAAATATGATATGAATAAAGATCACACACGCTGAAAACAATCTATGTAGCTTCAGTAGGCCCAGCAAATCTATTCATGTGGGATTTTCTTCTGTTTTAAAAAGATGCAAAGAGGAACGTTTCTACGCACCATATCAACATAAAAGCATCTACAAAATGTAGTTTGTAAAGCTCCTTATTTTCTATCGACACAAAGCTTTTTATGAAATCCAGATCAAATGCAAAATGTATTCAGTGGTCATTTTTAATTCCCTAAAGACTAATGGATGCTGCACAGATCACATACTTCAAATTCCAAATGGGACATCCCAGAATAACCTTTGCTGACTTTTCCATAAAGCCTTAATATTAATGATTTTGACTCATTTTGAGTTTGGGTCGTTTGTTTCATGTCTGCTGTCTACACGCCTCAGCGTGTAGAAGCCAGCCAAACATCTGGTATCATTATGTAAAGAACTTTCAAGCCACTTTCAGGGATTGGAGAGGTCAGGCTTGAACAGGTGCATCTTCCTTTACTACAAAACACAATTTTCTAAGAAATAAATATAAAATATAAAAAATAAAAATGTATTTATTTATTACTTAATTTAATGCAAACATGGGTAGGTCAGGAGACTGCACAAATCATGCAACCGTGTTTTTTTTCCTTCAAATTTGATTACCTAAAAGCTATTTTCTCTAAAATGCAATAAATAATTGTAAAATTCTCCCTACACAAACAATGTCATGGATGCTACATAAGAAGCAATATGCTACAAACAGACAGACACTTTCCTATCTTGTGGCTTCTCTGGGAAATATGTTTGTTCAGCAACATTTCTTTAATATGCATAATTTACCTTAAGCATGGTACTCTCCCTAATTGAGCATGGACACGGCAGCACATTAATTCAGTGAATTAAATAATTAAATAAGAGTACAAGTCACCGCAAAGGAGACACATGGACTTCAAAAATGGATGATGAAATTGCATTTTGATTGTGTTTAATTAGTGCAGTCTTACATTTTGGGGAAGAGCGGAAAACTGAACAAGTCAGCACAGGAAACTGCAACGATGGGTTTTAGCACATTTCACAGTTCACTGTCCATGCAAATATGCATATGTATATGTTGAGGAGTGCAAAAGCCCCTGGGTGTATATACAAATTCCATCTGACTGGCTTTATTTTGATTGTGCAAAGCACTGGTAACTCAGTGCACAACCATATCTATGCACAGACTAAGAGAACTGCAATTGCAAGCCTGCAAAGGTCCCACCTTTTTACCCAAAATGTATTTTCTCTTTGTTTTTTTTTCTCCACTTTTTGTTGATATCCAAATAGCTGACTGATTATTTACGCAAACTTAATTCCATTAATAATAATGATAGTTTTCCAGTTTGAATGTAAGAAGCTTTGGATGTTATACAGCATTTTCTGCACTGGCCTATTGGGTGCAACAAACTACAGGGCGCATCAAAATAGACAAAAGAGTCAGAGATGAGTTCATCAGTCAGATTTTATTGGTGATGTTCACAGTAATTCTAGAACTTATTTGTTACACACCAGACGTACATACGCTAGTCCTGTTAAAAGCGTTAACAAGCCGCATTCATAATACCAACAACTCTAACCTTGTTTGCAACATGTAAAACAGCAGAATGATACCACTAAAACAAATAATACTGTGACTACGCTAACTCCCAACCTTGTTAGTAACACGTAAAAAAAAGAGCACAGTCTGACAGCTACACATTAGCTGCATTTGCACGCTAACTATAACACCCAGTGTTAGGGGTAATGGATTATAAAGTAATGAATTACTGTAATTTAATAACTTTTGTCAGTAATGGAGTAATGTGAAGAATTATAATTCAAATTTAGTAATTAATTACAATTACTCGAATACAGGACCCCTCGTTACTTTGGTTTTGTAGGCTCAGACCTTTTTTTCTCGGTTAAATGAAACTAAACAAAGATACATTAAAAAAAGAAACGGAGCAACTAGCGCACACACACATGCATGTACGTGCAGAGTTGGGGATTGGTGAAAGTACAAACATACTCTCATTGCTGCAGTAATAGCACTTTCCAAACTGGCTCAAAGATGAGGCGAAAAGAGACGCTGCAAAGAGTCCTGTCATCCTTGCAGAGTAGCAGGTGAGCAGCAGAGCAGACACCCGCCCTGGGTACTGATGTGACGGTTACGTATGAAACGACTCTAAAGCTTCTCTTTGGTGCGAAAGACATCTCCTTCCTGGGAGATGTTTGTTCTGTTAATTCACTCTGTCTTACTTTATTTTTCTGTCTAAGCTTCACGTCACTCGTGGTCAATATGAGTTGCAGGGGCGGGTGGGGGTGCATAGTTCGGTAGACTCGCAGAAGCGCAGAACTGTTCACTGAAGACAGATGTAGAGAAAGAGAGACTGGTGCAACTCATAAAGTCAGCGAGAATGAATAAGGAGGCATTTAATATTTCTTTGTTTTCAAAAGACTGGCTTAGTTTCAGTTTGATAGACATGAATAGAGACGTAACAGTACTTTCCACATCTGACTTTGAGCTGTAGCATGGACCACATTTGTTGTGACTTATTTTTGTCATTGTTCATACTGTTGTCTGAACTCAAATGAAGCCAGGTTATGTCTTAAACCATGTTCATACCTTTCACAAGGTTACGGCTTTTAAAAAAATAGTTTTTTATTTTATTTATTTATCTTTATTTAACCACAGAGGTCCTATTGAAATGAAAAATCTCTTTTTCAAAGGAGCTCTGTTAAATGACAGACAAGAGGATCTTGTTTGTGCCAAAATGTTTTTCCCTAAATAATTCGTGTTTGAGTGGAAAACAGTCACGAGTATAGTGAATTATTTTTTCAAATAGGTAATGAGTCAAGTCATTTAATTACAATTTTGATCCAGTAACTAAGTGAAGTAATCAATTGCTTTTTAGAAGTAACTTACCCAACACTGATAACACCTAACCTTGTATTAAAAATGTAGAAAAACAGACTGATGCAGCTAAAACAAATGTTACTGGGACTACACAAACTCCCAATCTACGTAAGAATACGTAAAAAATAGCATAGTCCAACACTGCTACATATTAGCCACATTAGCATATTTACAATAACTTCTTGTTTGCACCTTAAAAAACAGACTGACATTATGACAGAGCGCTGTGTACGTCTCAAAATCGCTTCAACATCAGGAAGCACAACCAGAATTAATCGATTAGGCACTCCGGATTTGAAGGCTTTTAAGTGCCACTTACCTTACCTTACTGTATGGTACCTTATTTCAGGTCAATCACCTTTTGAGGATGTGGAGCATGCTCATTGCCAAAGTGGAACCAACCAAAAACATGACTGCCAAACAAAATATTGAACAAATTTTATTCGAAATAAATTTTTCTCAACTTTGTTTTATCCTGACACTTGTACTACTTTTCATAATTCTTTGTAAACATACTGATTCTGTTTACCTGCTTAATCTCAACCATGTAGCTTTAATTTCTAACATTGTGAAGAGCTTTTAGATAAAAAGCTAATTGCCTGCAAGTTGGTGTTAATTCTTTCCTACAAACTCAACCCATGTTCTTTTTCTTCCTGTTCCGGGTCAACACCAGCGGTTGCACACTTGAAGTGTTCAGAAGTTAGCACCATCTAAAAACTCAATTAATAGAAAAATGATTGCCGAAGGAGAGTCAACAGTGGTCTTGAAGAAGAGTTTGACGATAACCAAATTTGAAGACCTTAAAAAATATCTTGAAGACTTGGCTGAGAATGTGACAATCCTCAAGATTCAACAGAATTGTCAATAAAGCTTGTTTGTGTTATTGATTCACACACCTTATGATGGGTTCACATTTCAATTATTCAATGTCTCATGTGTTGTATCTATGAAATTTATGATAAATGTAATTATAATGGCATCCTGAACATGTGTATACTGGATGTACTGTATAGGGATTTCTCTTTTACTTAAAGATTTGTTTCCATCAAATAATGAACTAATTGTTGTTTAGATCAATGAAAAATGTATATCTCTTTTGTTTGTCTTCTTTTTGTACTTTGTTTTTGTTTTAACTGCTTGAAATAAATCAATTCCAATCCAAATTAAAAAAGAATTTCCAACAAGGTGTCGACCTGCAGTTTTTAGGGCCCCATTAATTCTAATAATTAAACCATCATGACACAGTAAATAAACCTGTTGACTCCTCCAAAGGTGGTTATGTAAGAAAGTTTTATGATGCCTGTTTTTAATTGATAAAAGACTTTCCTTCCTCCCAGTCAAAGTCACAGATCCAACTTTGATGAAACAGACCAGAAGACAAATACGAAAAAGGGAAGTAAGACTCACCTGGCCTTTTGTCGTTTCGACCTTTTCGACCCCCACATAGTCGAACTTTGGAGATCAGGACCAGGATCTGTTTCTGGCACAGGGACTTGTTGCTCTTAGGACAGGGCTTGCGCTTGTTGGCTACCGGTCGGTTTGCCTGATCGTCCTTGACCGCCCTTTTCTGTCTGATGAGAGAGCTGGCGAGAGCTGCCATCTTCCCCCCCTCTCACTTTTGGGGAGGGGGGTGTCTTCCTTCCCTGTACTTCTGTTGCTTTTTTGGCTTCCAAATTTCCCCAAAAAAGAGAAAAAAAAAAAAGCTACTATGGCCCAGAGCTTTGGCAGAAGCTCCCACGGGGGAGATCAGGATACTAAGTGGGTTAACAGGGAAGAGTTTAGCTTGATGGCTTCCTTTGAGAGGGAGGATCTGGGAGAGATGCGAGTTCACATGTAGTCCACTTTAAAAACCTCAACTCTTGCTAAAAATAAAAATCTAGCCGTAACAGAGTGCAAGGAAACGCACCACAGTCACATTTTCAGGTGTAAACTAAAACCAAGGTTAGAACAGTTGACTTTTCAAAGATGGAAACAAATATCTCTAACCCTCTTCTCCACTCATCTTTCACGTCCAAATCTGCTTTACCAGCCTAAATATTGTATTGCAAAATAGCTGTCCTACTTTAACATTGAAAAGCAGCAAAAAAAGCTCAAAAAATGTTACATATAAAAACCACACTTTTAGTGAAGAAAAGGGAAACCATTGCAAATGCTAGGAAGCTCTTAAAAGCACAAGAAAAATCAAACAGTTTGTCACCATTTTGGCAGTCCACGGAGGTCCAACTTTGCCTCCCATTTAAAAGCTGCAGCATGGAATAATGAGCCCGGAGTCTGAGGGGTAATCCAGCGGAGTTAGATCCAGAGGTGGAACAGGCAGGACGATCACTGTCTTTGACAGAAGAGAGCTGGGAACAGAGTGGAGACATGGACTCGGACGGACAGAGATTCCTCCTCTGCCTCGGGATGCTCCTTTCCCACAGTCCTCACCAAACCCACCTCCCTTTTCCTCCTCCTCCCCCCCGCCTCCTCCTCCTCCTCCCATCCAAAGTCAGCGAGCGCTTGAGAGTCTGTGTGTGTGAATTCCAGCAGCTACCATCAGTAGAGGTGACATTCATGAGAAAGAGAGAGGCAAAGAGAGACAGGGGGAGAGAGACAGCAGTGGAGGGTGGTGGTGGGGGATGAGAATAAGATTGGCTGGGGGAGAAATGAAAATATGGGAGGGAGAAAGAGTCAAAGACGGGAACAGTACTTCGCTAGGACTACAGTTTTGTTATTTTAGGGGAAAAAAGCTCAATCATTTTAACCGCTCGACTGAAAAAGAAGGGTGGGAGGGGGTCAAGTGCATATTGTGACTTCCCTGTCAGCATCACTGATGGTTCCCTGTGAACATGCATTGGCGTAGGATCTTCCCAAGTAAAGTCAACAAAAGCACATGTTCTGTGGATTTCGTTCATTCACTGGAGTAAAAGATTCCTTCCAGACCCACTCTGATAAAAACAGTGTTTTTAACATGTTCTTGTGGCAACATATATGAAAAAATAAATCTTAAAATAGCATTTCTGAGGATTTATTTATCCAAATCAACATGAATCAGGAGCAGACGAAAAAATCCCATTTGAAAAACAGCTCATTTGTGAAGTAGAAAATATATGCATCTTCCTATAGAACAATTATATCCATGTAGGTCTTGGTTTTCCTTTCCAAAACTGTACAGCTGAATAGCTCCAATATTGCTCGCCATTTTTGTTGCATCAGTAATGTTAGCTTTGGGGTGTGAGGGGCTGTAAGCTAGTGGGAGAGAGTGTAAACGAGAATCTTTCAGCAATGAGGAGGTGAAGGACACAATGTTGCTCTGTACCAATGGTCCCACACACAACTCAGATGTGAATTTCAAATCAACTATTCCACTCTGCAGAAACTATGTTCTAGTAAACGACATGAATAAACGACATAATTAAAAGACCACTGGGAACACTTTTAAAATAAATCAAAAGATGATTGGTTGGGTTTTTCAGGAGTCAAAACAAAGCTCTACAGAAAATCAATGGAGAGCACAACTAATCCTGACAGACTGCTGCCAACACTGGGCATCAGATAACTCAGCTTGTGGCATTCAATATGTAAAGTAATTTTAATTTGTAATTTGTAAACTTAGCATCATTTAAATGGTATTAAAAATGAGGATGACTTTAAATCATAAATATTTAAACTGCAAAATGACACAAAAGATCTCCAAAAACAGCTCTAGTTTGGACAGGAAAGTTGCAAAAAAAAAAAAACTTTTGCATTTGAATTTGATGCAAACTCTGAGAGATTGAGTGCACATTGTTGTTAGGTCCAGCACACTGTTATCTGGAACAATCTACTTGACTTGGCGGGTGTGAAAGCTCACATGCAGAGCTGAACTACACAGAGGTTGTAAGAGAACAGTGTGACTGACTATCAGGAAGAGGAAAGAGCGACATTCATCTCTAAAGAAAAAAAGTGAGTAGGCCTTAGTCACACGCACTGACCCGTACGAGTTGTGTAGGTTTTTGGGTTGGCTGGGCCAATGTTGGGGTGTTTGGCTGTGGGCTGCCTTTTGTTTCTACTCTTTTCTTCTAAGGCGGTCATGTCACCAACTATTTTTCTTAACTTCGTCCTTTTGATACTTGGATAACTTGTGTGCTATCACTTTTTGGAACTTTCCCAGACATCCCTATCTCCATAACTGAAATTGTCTTTT
Source organism: Adrianichthys oophorus (assembly GCA_036245035.1). Classification (NCBI taxonomy): domain Eukaryota; kingdom Metazoa; phylum Chordata; class Actinopteri; order Beloniformes; family Adrianichthyidae; genus Adrianichthys; species Adrianichthys oophorus. The sequence continues at coordinate 8,303,705 of BSAI01000201.1, read as the reverse complement.
TCTGGCAGACCAGAGGTCACTGTTTGGTCCACACCACTATTTAACAATGAACTTTAATGTGGACTTAAACAGCTCTGGGTTAAAGCACCTCAAGACTCAATAAATTATCCTCACTGAGCTACAAACAATCCACTTTTTTTCTGTGCCTCTTCTGCATGCCAGTAGTTAAGGTAACCAATAGGAGCAATTGGAAAACCCAAGGTCAACTGGAGTTGCCAAGCACGGCCTTTCTTTTTTGTCAGTGCTTGACTGAGAGATGACAGCAGCTGTGAGGTTTCCATGAAGGGACCGAGCCACGGACTGCAGAGGCAGTCACGCATGAGATAATGCAGTTTGTATTGGCTTGAAAACAGAGGAAAGTGTTTTTCTCCCCAAAGCCTTCAGCCACCGTCGTCAGACACTCACTTGTCTTTGTACTTTGGGTAAAGAATCAATCTGCTAATGGACACCACATTACGCTCACTGCCAAAAGTTGCTCTCCTTTGGGTTTTTTTTCTAATCACAAGTACATGCAAAGTTACATCGAAGGAAAACTAAGCAGGGACTCTTCGGACAGTCTGAAGGTTATAAATGTTTCCGTCATTTTAATGAAATGTCCTGACACAAAGTAAGTGGAATCGTTAAGATTGAAATTATTTCACCAAACCTGTATGGGTACAGCTCTATCAGATGCTGTACATTGTGTTCAGTGTATTTTGCATTTAGAAGAAGGTGATTGGGTAAAGAGACCAATGTAGACAGAACTTTAATTTGTGTTTTTTGTAATTACAAAGACAACAAAGCTTGAGGTCTTGATTATAAACATAGAATAGACATTGAAGCTAATTTAATAGCAGATAGTGCATTCTTTTCCTTAACCTCCAATGTCAAATGATTCTATTGGTTGGTAGAGAATCTATGAAATTATTAATTCGTCGACCTATCAAAAACGGAGGCAGGGCTTAGCATATTTAGGCAGGAGGGTCCCGCCCTGATGGCAATCTGACATATTGCAAGTACTTTTGATTTTAAAATTAATTAAAAGCAAACAATCAATTTAATTTTTTTAAATTGTAAAGTAAATTACAAAAGGCATTTTCAAAATGCATGGCTGAATTGCATATTTAAAATGCAATTGATTCTGTTTTTATTTAATGTTTTACTTTTAAAAAAATTGTAATTTTTCAAATATAATTCTACATTGCAGAATGCATTTCCATATTCCAAGCCTAAATTGCATATTGATTGGTCAATGACAAAATACATTTTCAAATTGCTAATTGAATTATCAATTGATAAAAATTGATAAAAAATGTTCCATAACAGATGCCCAGGCAATTTATTGTTAAACATTTGTTTTCCTAAATAAAATGCATGCACATCAGCCTTGCTCCCTTCACGTGGTTCTTAATCTTAGCACTGATCACATGCAAGATTTAAAGCAGAGGCTCCCTCAGCTCTGCATGCTGAAGCCTCTTATACTGAAGTCAGAAAATGGAGCACAAATCAAAAAAACAAAAGTATGGAGGGAAAAGCAAATGACAATTCCATCATGAGTCCCTGTGTGACTTTTCATCTTCTGAATATTGTCCAAAAGGGGGATTAAGTGCAGATGTTTTGCTAAAACCAACCCGTCTCCACATCCTTGCATGCATATCAGTTTACACGTAAGCGGAAGGTATTAGCGGCATATCCTCTTTTGAGGGGCTTTATTGGGAACTGTTTTTCCTCGGATAATAATTCCCAGGCTTTTGCTGTGTTCCCCGTTACATAATAAAGACTTTTAATATCCACAGTAAACACTGCAAGCTACAGTAAATGGATGAAAACCAGATGCATGGGAATACTTTGCAGTTAGCAAAGTCAAAAGAAACATTGAATGTATAATCTTGCACAAATCCCCAATATTTTGACAATTCCCTAATTTAAAGTTAATATCACATCATATTATGGGAAGATGTGTCAACTGTGATGAAAAAACAAAGAACTGAAAACTAATCCTATAGGTTAGAATTCTGCCCTGGAGTTGCCAGAAAGGGTTGGATTTCCTGTCATAATATAACTGTTTTAAGCATTTTAGTCTCACAACAACTTAATTAGGTTCAAATAGTTTCACATCATTCCCGAAAAACTCTAAGATAGCAAATATTTCATGGTTGCTTTTAACCAGATAAAGAAACTCAATTGCGGCACAGGCAATCCCAAACCATTATTGTACCACCCCCACACCTCACATGAGGTGTTGTTTGTGGATCACTCTTAAATGTGAAAGTCACGTAGAAAGGAGCGCAGTAGTGAAATTTTTACACATTTTGACAATATTGTGTTGAAAATTGTTTTAAATCACCGGCAATCCTAATCTGTTTTTCTGAGGGACTTTAAGCGCTTTTTAAACAGCAAATCCCTTTGCAAATATTTTTCTTTTCCAAATATTCATACATACTTTTAAAAAATCCTTTGGAAAGTTATCGCGTGATTTTATATGTAGTAGAGTATTTGGAAAATGTACGAAGACAGCAGCAAAAGAGTCATAACTTCAAGCTATATCTCATAGGGAACCAGTATTCACAAAATGGTTATTTTGGACCTTTTGGAAAATTTTATGTAGATTTGTTACCAAAGTTAAGACTGCTTGGAATGAGTTTCCTATTGTTTCCTAAAAAATGAAAAAAGAGCTTTTCTGTAACAAAAAAAAAGAAAACATGAGACTTTACTGCTGAATCTTAACTCAAATATTTTTGAACTTATTTGGCTACGGAGCTACAAAATCCTGGTGGAAAAACACTTTTCAAAATTTGTATAAATGTTGAAAAAGCCCAGACATAATGAGCTTCTAGTGCAAATTTTACGTTTGTGAATGTAGGCGTCATCTTATACAGTTGTGAAAAAATTAGGACACCCTATGAAAACCTGCGTATTTTCCCACATATTTGTATATATACACATTCAATATCAATTTTTAACATCACTGAGTGATCAGAGTGATACAACTAGACATGAAAATGTAAGTCTCCTCAAAACTTTCTTTGAATTGTAATTTCAGAAGAATGTAATTTCTGATTATCTTTCACTTCACATTTAAGACTTTAAACTCCATAAAATGTGAATTTTTATGCAGATATTTTTTTCTATCAGTAAAATGATGGTAATGCTTTAGTTTGATTTTTATTAAAACACTTTTTATTTTGTTGGAAAATTTTCAAAATAAGATTGGATATTGATATATGAACATTTATTTAAGACAGAGCTGATTATTTAATGAGTGTGTCCTCATTTTTTCACATGACTGTAAATGCATAATAAAGACAAGGAAGGAAAAGTCAAATAAAGACACTGAGGTCAGCCGTGAAGTCATATAAACTTCAGTATTCGGACTTCTTCAAAACCCAGTTTGCCTCAGAGTTTAGAGGGTGCAATGAATTGATCCATAAATGTCTTCAGAGCGTGTGAACAGATGGAGGAAGGGTAATGAGGGCAGGCTCACTCTGTGCCAACAGTACTGCCCACAACTCAGAGGTTAATTTCTGATATACTACTGCCGCTCTGCAGAAACGAAGTCCCAGAAAACGACAGGTTTGAAAGCAGATCAACAGATGATTGGAGTGGGACTTTAACCTTAAACTCAGGATTTTGGTAGAATTTCATCAACCAAAAAACACAGCCAGTTTTCTTCTGGGTTACACATGCATTACTGTCATGTATTACTGGACCGAGAATCTAATGTCACACGTAGGATTCCAAAGGGCAAAAATGAAGCCCAAAACCACGCTGACGTCCGGCAGAGTTTACTCTGCCTAATTCCGCCCCTCTGAAAATGTTCATGATGGCAGGACTCCTTTTAAATCGGGCCTCTGCCATTCAAAACACCAACCTCCTTATTACTTACAAATTTGTTGCAAGCTCAGTAAAATATAGACAATTTTAACTTTGATTAAAGCTCAATGATTCAAAAGCAAAAAAAAAAAAAAAAATCACAAAAGCACATTACAACTCATTGAAACCTTTATTATAACAGGTGACAAAGCTCAAACCATCATCTGGCATGATAGGTCTGACGCTCAATCAACTTCTTTGGAAACAAGGTAAAACCGATCTGTGCATTTTTAATAAATACATTTAATTTCTGTTTAATTCTCAATAAAAGCTCCAAAAATATGCTTTTTTTGAATTGTCATTCCCCACAGTTACTTAAAGTATGTTAGTTGTGAGGAGCCAGCTAAGTGACTGCAAGGGCTCTTCCTTTTTTCAGGATTGTGCTTTTATTGCCCATGCAGTGATGCTGCAGAGCTATCAAGGAGATTATCAACTTGTGTATGATGTTTGGGTAGCGAGACTCCTCTGTATCAGCAAGTGGCGCAGAAGTAATGGAATTGATTCAGTAAATCTGATAATAGCATTATCACACTGACAGATGCTGGATTGGATTTTCTTCCCCAAAGGGTGGGAAGTTTCAAAAATTTTAATTCTCCCTTAAATAATCAGGAAAAATGGAAGAAAATGCCTTTTTTTTTTTGCCTTGTCACAAAATCAATTTGAGATTGTAAAAATGACCAAACATTTTAGAGGTTAAGAAAATGGCTTAAAAAAGCATCAAACAGCAGGTGTGAGATAAAGACAAGAAGCAAAGTTTGAAAATTAACATCTAAAATGACATATTGTTTGATATGATGAATGTAGTTAGAAATCAAAAGGGAAAAGTTGTGACAGAAACATTTCTTTATATGTAGATCTAAAACCTTTCCCTGTGCATTTTGCACCTTACGACTTCAAGGAGGCTGGTGTAAATAAAGATGTTCTTATTTGTTTTGTCTGACATATAAAACATATAAAGTTCTCTAAGGTTGGTGCATCATTCATATAAAAAAGAAAGAATTTGCAGCTAGTTAAATGCAGCTTATAAACAGTTAATTATTCAGATCTTTAAAAAAAATCGAAATGATTTGCAGCTAATAAATAAAAAGTGTATCTTTTGGTAATTGAAAACAATAAATTGCAACAAATTAATTTGAAAGAATTGAAAATTAGAAGAGTTTTAAAATTCTTAGAACAAGCCTATAAATAATAAATATACTCAAAAAATCTCAACACCACAATGAAACAGTTTCAGCTGTTGCAGTTTGACTTTGAAAATTTTTTTGGTTGGACAAAATAACTGGAACACTACACTTTTTAATGCTCCAATTCACACTGCCCATATCGGTAAATATGGTATGACGAGCATCAAACTGAGCTGGAACACATGGAATGGCCCCTTGAATCTCCGAATCTCAATATCAATGAGCATTTGTGGTGTATACTCGAGCGACAAGTCAGGAATCGCTACCCTCCACCCTTCAAATGTAACAAGTGTTCCACTTACTTTGTGTAACCCCCGTAGATAGACAGTAAACAACTAACAAGCTTTTAGTTATAAATGAGTTAAAATGACCTGTTATCTGCATATTAACGATCTTTAACTGCACCTTTTTAATTAGTAATAGATCATGATCAACTTGTTACTAAATTACTTAATAATGACTTGTTAAGAATCTGTTAATATTTTATACATGTTACTGGGCCTTATATATATATTTCCTTATTAATTAACTATTAGTAAATGAGGAACATTTCCAACTAATCCTAACCCTAATCCTAACCTTAATCCTACATTTATAAATCCTTAACAAACTGCTAACTGTTATTTAACGAGTCATTTAAAACTCAACAACTAACAGTTTAATAATGATTTGTTCGGGTAGTTGTTACAAAGTGTCACCAAAAACAAAACTAATTTGAATTTAGTCTTTAGTCTTTGTAACGATTACTGGACTTAATCAATGAATGGATTTATATTTCTACAATCCAACCAGATCAATCTGTCTGAGGCAAGTTCTTAATCGAATCAACCTCTACCTATAGTTTCCAGATGAAATCAATTGATTATAGCAATATTGGAAAATATCGTTTGGATTGAGGCACAGTAGTTTTATCTTACTATAGTGTAAAAACAATCAAATCCAAAAATCAATCAGCCCTCAGTGGGCTGGACTTTATCAAACTAAATATAACTGGGTTTGCCATTCATTCTTGTTTACTTGTTTGTTTGTACACATATTTCATTTACACTTGATAATCTTGTAAGAAATACAAGAAATCTGGAAAACTTTACCTGCACTGTACAGTGCCAGGTATTTCTCTCTGAGTCCCACTGGTTGAAGTTTTGGCTAGATGTCCTGGATCCATAAGTGAATCGGATCAAAATGAACCAATATGGACAAGAAATCAGATCAGCAAATACAAACTATGATACAAATTGAAACATTGTTAAAATGAATCAGTATAATCTTTCCTGAAAACCTTGATTGTTCTTAGTATAATCCAGCATGGTTTACCTCCAGCTCATTACGAGACAACTGAATGTGGTTAAGCTGCATCCCTCCATGACCCTGAACAGGATGTAGTTTATTGAAACAACAGGTGAAGAGGCTAACTTGTACACAAACTTTAGATGTTCCTTTTTTTTTTTCTGGAGGCCAGCTGTTCTGTTGAGAATACATCTGCATGAACATTCAGAGGAAAATGTCAAGATACAAGCAGGAGATGATCATTTCTGATGATTCCACAGTTGCTTTTTTTCCACCCTCTTCTCCAAAGCCTTTATTCGTTATTTCTGTGGAGCTGGATCAAAGTGAAAATAAGCCTATGACAGATTAAGATGACCTTTGGTGTCATTGTTAGGAATGGAAATGAAGTCTTCAGGCTCAAAGGACATCTCTCGATGACAGATCTAATCCAGCTGCAAATAAATCACCAGACATTTCCAACAATTAGAATAATCTTGTGCTAATCTAAACCGGTTTGTGTTTGTACCAACTACAGAAACGTTTTATCTGTGAAGGGCTTTAGTATTATGCTAAATAAATCAGGTCACACGTGTGACATTTCTCAAGAGTCCCATCAGTCTTTCAGGCATTTCATGAATACATTTCCAAATTGTTCAAATTTTGGCATTGTTGGAAACAAATTAATTCTTTGAACAATTATCATATGTATTGTCTTTCAGCAAAAAAAAAAAAAAAAAAGCTTTTCTCTTTGACTTGCATGGTTTATTTCTGCATGTATGTTGCAGAAGTGGTAGATGAAACTGGAATATCCTGGATGGGCACCTCCCATCACAGCTGTTCTGATGAATTATGAGCCCTCAGACCACCCCACCCACTCCTTGGGTTTTCCGTGACTTGCTCCCAAAACTATGCATTTTTCCGCTCATGTGCAGCCAAGCAAACAGTCAGATGTTTCCTCTCTCGGTCTACATCTCAACATGACATTAGCTGATGTTTTGTCACAAACGCAGTCCATCCTTTTTTTTACCTCATTACCCGAACATGAACGTCTTTCAGTGTGCAAAAAACACAATTTTGTTCGAGCTGAGTTTGATTTTCCAAAATCACAGGACCAGTGACTGATCTGGTGCTGAACTGAACATCCTGTGCTGCACACACAAAGCACTGGAGCTGCTAATTGGCTGCTCCAGATTAGGTTTCTTTCGAGAGAAGGGGCAAGCGAGGTCTCACTCATGATGCATCACACACTCTGACTTCATTCGCTACCCCGGCACACTGAGTAGTTCCCACTGAAGTCTGTTTTGCTTTAGATCTTGATGTTAAGATGTCATTCTACCCTAACCACGTGCATTTTTACTGTTATTCTGTAGTGTTTGTGCAAAATGACATCTTTTTGTTTTATTTTGAGCATTAGGTTTTTTTCTTGTTGAATAAATACATATTAACACTAACACAAACTCACACTTTGGTAGTCGTATCCTTCTGACTTTTTTCCTTTGGCCTTTTTTCTTTCAGTATTTGCTTTGGTTTCAATGTATACCTTTTTGTTTGGCCAGATCTTTTGGTGTTTGCTCGTCTTAAAATGTGTTGCTTCAACTTATATTAGATGACAGGATAATGAAATCCGTTTAAAGACACACACCTCTGATACTGGCGTTTTAGGTGTTTTTAACATGGTGTTGTAGCATTTTTCTCATGAAGAAAATTAAGATTAAAACTGTTGTTTCTGAGTATTTCTTCATTCAAATTATTATGAATCAGGAGCAGACCAAAAAAATGCTTTTAGAAAAAGCTTGTAGTTGTTACGTACAAACAATCGGTGGGCCACGAGCTCCCTGCCCCACTCCATTTTGATGCATGTAAATGTACATGTACAGTACGTGTATGTTTTTCTCATCTGAGCTCAAAGCTGTACGGCTGGATAGCTTCAATATTGCTCACCATTTTTGTTGCACTACTAATGCTAGGTTGGGTGTATGGGGGGTTCCTGGCTTGCAGGAGAGCGTGTTAACGAAGGGAAGATGAATGGGACTTTAATAACTTAATTTCTGACTGATGATTACAGCTGTTGTTTTGTTCATTGTAAACATTTGAAACCCATTTACTTTACAGACAATAGAAACTGCTATGTGATGCTACTGTTATAAACGTTTAGAAAAAGGAGGTTTGCATTCTATCTTTAAAACCCAGAAAGAAAAGCAAAAAACAGTTTTTATTAAAAAAGCAAAAATGAAAGATTTGTCAAAAACCCAACTTGTGATGTTCTTTTTTTTGACAACTCCAATTAAGATTTAGGTTCAAAATTTAAAAAAATTGATCAATGGTACATTCTTGCTAAGCCAATAACATTGATGCAGAGCACACACTGGGCATGTGATGTGCGTTCAAAAACGTGTTGAACGTCTGTTCTTGAACGCGCTTTTAGCATGAGGTGTTCACACTGGACAGTCACTAAACGATATTAGCGCATGTAGCTGGAAGAGGCTTGGTGCAAAATACGGAAGCGGTTAAAATCTCGTGAATCTTGCTCCAGGCTATTTCTTTCAAAGTTCTATTCTAATCAATGAAAGACTTAGAAATCCAGACGGGCACAAACTGCAATTATTCATTTTCTCCTCTATGATCAATGTTCAAACAGTTGGCACTTCCGTGAATTTGAAGGGGACGCCGTCCATACGTCACTGCCAAATCTGATTCTCTGAGTGGTCAAAGTTCGACCTGGTTTAAATCTCAATGTTCAATAACTGCGCGTTTTTTTCCATAGAGCCCAAAAATTGACTTAAAAACTTTCATGGCGGCACAAGTAGTAGACTCTGCATTGAAAGTAGTTGCTAGAACGTGTGTTGCCGAGAGCGGTTGCTTGAGACAAAGTCCAGAAGTAGCCTACTTAGTGTTAAGATCTGCACCAAAATAATGTTCTCCACCTATTGAAGCTGTAAGTAAAAAATTCCTCCTGAGCCATGAAGTCTTAGGACAGACACAAATCAACTGTCTTTAAAACTGATGTTGTATTTATACTTTTTTGGACTGGTTAAAGGTCTGAATGAACTTTTTTATCTGGTTTTCTTTGCATTCTCACTCCACTTCTTGTAAGTGGACTAGAATTAGCAAACAAAAGAATTTTACAGTAACTAATGTCTGCAAATCCTTTTGAACTTCATCAGCAGCTGTTTCAAAGCTAATCTCAACATGCTTTGCTTGCTGTGTTGGAACAAATCAACTAGACATGAAGCTGTCTGTAGGGCTACTCTGTCCACAGAACAAACAGCTGGTCTCATTCCAAGTATTTCTTGGACACTTCTCTAGTTCGTCATCAGAACTTTCTTTTTTTCCTCGATGCTTTTTGTCTTTCATGTGAGTTTGAAAACATTTTTAGCTGAATACTGCACGGTTTGTAAAACCCAGCTCCTTTACTTTTCCTATAAACATCCACATTTTTGTGTTTTTCTTGCAACTACAAAATGTGTGCATCTGCCTAAATATCAAGGACGCCCTGTTTCTCCTCGTTCCTCCAGGTTTGTCCACAGTTCACAGTGTAACTTTCACAGCTGTTTATTAACTCAACCCCTGACTACAGAAGCTTGTTAGTTAAAAAAAAAAAAGTCGCATGGTGTTTGGAGTTGAGTCGTAAGTGCTAAATTGCTATTAGGAAGTTAATCAAGGCCCAGTTTTGTACGAGCTGAAATCAGCTATTGTGAAAATAAATGGATGACACATATGTGTGGTTTGAAAGGAGCAGTTCTGCTGTAAGTAGAGAAATAATGAAAAACTAAGGGGTCACACTGCTTGTTATGGGGGACAGTAGAGAACTGCCTTCCTGGACATAATCCATGCTGTCTTCAGGCAGGAAGTACTGCTTTGTGGGACCGATGGATTATCCAGCAGCTATCAGACACTACAATGATGTGTAAATTATTGCATTTTTTCCAAGCACTTGTTAGAGTTGTGCAACATAGAGTATATATGTACCATAATGTATATATTGATTTAGTCTAAAAACTAAATTGTTATAGTTAAAAGACCACTGGTAATGCTTTAAAAATAGATCAAAAGATGAGCAAAGTGGGAATTTAAAGTGGAAGAAACAATGCCATCAGCTGAGAGTGGTGGTGGTGGTTTTCCACGGTGTCCATAACTTCCTGCAGCTCATCTCTGTTCTTCTTTTTTGATTCTTGAGTTGATCAAATGTAGCTTAAAAAAAACACAGACTGTAAACATTAAGTCTTCACGGGCAAAACAAATCAAGATCTACAATCTGCAAGTCATTTCACGCTTGAAAAAATGCAGGTTTAACTGCGTACTTGGTAGGTAGGCAAAAAACTATTAGACCCCTTCAAGACAAAGGCCTGTGTCATGTAAGCAGCAAAAGGTGGAGTTTGTTGTGGAATACATCAAACAAGCAGGAAGAACAATAAAACTTGGTGTGAAAATTGAAAAAAGAAACAGTTCTGACCATAAATATAACTAAAGTAAAAGCAACCCAACAGTGATCATTTTTTATGTAACTGTCGTTTTCTCAGTTAAAGTCTAAAATTACAGAACTGCAGGTTAGTTCTTTCCATGTGTGTGAGAGTCTGATAGTATTTGTGAACAGGTAAATGGAGATGTGATGGGTAAAGCGCTTAACAAGTCCACGCCATTTATCTGTTACATGTAAGAAGAAGGTTTTGCCCTTATATATATATATATATATATATATATGTATGTGTGTGTGT